>CM043697.1:107185000-107220000 GCA_023935145.1 Bretschneidera sinensis
AGCAATGTTAGTTCAAGGACCAAAACTACATGAAACTTGGTTTACGTGAATAAGCATGAAGCATTGCTGATTTTAATAGTCTGTACCCATCACACTTACGATAATCAAAGCCAAACCAAAGGAATGATGAAGTCAGATAGAGAATAACTTGATTACTTGGTGTTTATTCTCATCTCTCCTCTTTAAGTTAAAATTAATCGATTAACACAATATTTCATAGTGAATAGAAAGATTGAACACAGCAATTTTCCTCCCAAAAAATTAATACAAATATTTTAACATATGGAAGAAAAGCACACAGAAAGAAACAGCGGCTCATGAAGCAAACCTCATACCATACACAAACAAAATTAAGAAAAGAATCATTTTCGCGGCCTGATAAATCAAAGATGACCGATTCAGTCACAACAACTGCATGCTGATGGGAATGAAAATAACAACCAAAAGAAACTAGAGAAAACATTTCATAATATAATTTCAGACATGATCGACCTAAGATCTTTCCCTACATTTTTTTGTTAAGTTAGGATCCTTCCCTACATTACTGTAAAGAAACTTAAGAAGTACTAGAGTTGCGTTAAATAAAGAAGCCACGGCAACAGCTGTGTTACTAACTGCAATCCTAATGGCAGTAAACCATAAAAACCACACCAAAACACTCATCTGCAAAGAAACAACACTACATTAAATTGCAATTCCAAACAAAGAATCATACAGGCTAATGTATGCTTCAATACTGCAAATGAACTAGGAAAAAGGTATATGTTATGCGGATACCCAAGTCAAAAGGCATAAAACACCTATTGAAGGGAAGCCAACTATATATCCATAAGTATTTAATTTAAGATCTCAAAGTTTTCGTATTTTAACCCGCGGATGTCCCAGTGATGATCCCAACAGCTTTTTTATTTCAGTATCAGCTATACCTGAGAGAGCCGCAAGAGAACCAACTCAAGTTTAGAAACTTGCATACTCACATAAGAGCCAATGCTTCAAGATTATGCCAGCCACCAAACGCAGTATCAATGAATCCACAGCCTCAGGCATGTGCGTATTCCATCATTTACGCATTGGATTACATCAAAGGGTGAACCTTTTCAAGGAACTTATTCTAAGCCCTGATATCCAGTACAATGGCATAGCATTTACTAATAGAGATTTTTAAGTCTTAAACTAGAGCTGTTCAAATGGGAAATCTGTTTATTTTTATTTTTATTTTTATTTTTCTCACCATAAAGTCAAGGTGACTCTTCTTAAGGCATAGCATTTACAATGGTATAACATTTACTGATGTTACGTAAATAGAAATTTTGAATACATATTTTAATAAACTCAAACAAGAAAGAAAAACTTCAAACATGAGATTCTCAAATATTTTCACTTACCTAGACAGGATTTCACATATTAAACTCCTCAAGTAACTTGAATGATCTTGTTGAGCATGGCTAGAACATCCTTCCTTTTTCCTCTTTCCTCGGGTGAATCTACATAGCAATCCAAAACCAATCCTCAAATAGATGATATACAATTCATTTCTATTATGAAATTCGTTCCCTCTCTCCTTAGCAAATAGGCATTCACAACCTCAGTTATTGCATGAGATAATGACTCTTTCACCCAATTACTCAAGCTCAGATCTCCAACAAAGATCTCACATGTGGTCTTCTTTCTTGTAAAGGTCTCCATCGGTAAAATTCCAAAACTATAAACATCGATTTTCGTTGAAACAATTCTCACTAATCCATACTCTACAATATTTAATTTATAAATCATCACTAAAATATTTGATAATGCCACAAAATTGTGTAAAGAAACTGATCGTTTCCATAAACTAAAAATAAGAAACATCACCGGGTGCCATAAACCCAATGGTAGCCAGTGTTACAGTTTGTTTCAAAGATTTTCCTTGCCATAAAAGCTTGGCAATGCCAAAATCAGCCACATGTCCAGCCATATCTTCATCACATGGTGCCATATATCCAATGGTAGCCAGTGTAACAGTTTGTTTCAAAGATTTTCCTTGCCTTAAGAGTTTGGCAATGCCAAAATCAGCCACACGTGCAACCATATCTTCATCTAGTAAAACATTTCTTGGCTTTAAATCACAATGAACCACTGGTGTTAAATTCTCATAATGGAGATGTTCGAGTCCGAAAGCAACATCAATCATTATATCCAGACTCGGTAAGATATTTAGAAAATAGTCGTGAGTATACAACCACTTCTCGAAGCTCCCATTAGGCATGAACTCAAGTACCAAGGCCTTGAATTTGATATTACAATAGCTGCTAATGATATTGATGAGAATTCGGTAGCGAAAATTGCACATTACTTCACATTCACCATCAAAGGCCCTAAATCCTCCCTCTAATTCAAAATTGAAAACTTTTATTGCAACACCATTCCATCTGAAAGTGACCCTTTGTATTCCAAGCCAAAACCCCCAGCCCCAAGTAAATTACTCTCACAAAATCCATCTGATGAAGTTCTAGATACAAAATTCCTCTCCATTCTACGAGAGTTAAAAAGCTTTCTTCCTTTGGCATCTGTTGACGACGTCTTATAAAGATGATAGCGAATGTCATTGCATGTATTATTGAAGCAATTATCGGAAAGATATATTTCGAAACAAGTGATGAAGTAGCAATTTTGAATCGTTGGAAGGTGTTGCTTTTGCATGGTGAAACTTATAGTCGAGTTGAACCACACAAAGCATTATTCCACAAAAATGATTGAGCCAAGAACTTTTTAAAAGATCCTTCAGTAGGAATTTCTCCTTCTAGCCTATTGGAAGACGTGTTAAACTGCTTAAGGCTGATGAGTACCTCCAATGATTTTAGGATCACTCCTTAATGGATGGTGTTAGAGAGATCCAAGACTACTAAGCTTACCAAGTCTCCAATGATTGAGGAATAGAGCCTTGTAAAACATTATTTTATAATGAGAGATATTGAAGATTGTTGAGATCCCCAACGTTGCTTGGTAGATTACCTAATAGTTGATTACTTGATAAATCAAAGTGGATCAGGTGTTTCAGATTTCCAACTTCTAATGGGAGAAACCACTTAAGGAATTTGAGGACAAGTCTACTTCCAAGATATAGGCAAGGCTTCACAAAATTGAGGGTAAAGTAAAACTTAATTTATTGGAATAAAAAAAGAGATATCTTAAAGAAGTCATATTAGATAAACATGTGGGTATTGGCCCATAACGCTTATTATTATATAATACCAACTTATATAACATCTCTAAGTGATAAAAATCATATGGGATGAATCCTTGTAAGAAGTTTTTAGATGGAGACAAAACTTGGAGCTTTTGTAATCTTCTAATTGTTCTTTAAATAGGTCCAATCAAATCATTGCCAAAAGACTTAACCCTACCAGGTTGCTTAAATTACCTACTTCCAAGGGAATATGGCCCTTGAGCTTGCAATTAGATGCATAAAAATGTTCAAGAGATATAGAGAGATCACTAATTCTCACTCCCACAGTCATCAGAGAAAATGACATGTTGAAATTCGTTTAGCAGAAATATCCCACAATCTCATCCCCACCCAAGACAATGTATCATTGAGACTACACTATGACAGAATAGAACATTTTTCTTTATGAATAAATGAACAAAATATTTGGAGCCAAAATGAGGGGATATTATCAACCCAAACAAGCCAGTGTAAGGGTTGGCATATCAGTAGTTAGTTCATCACAAAACACACAGATGGGGCATGCCACAGCATGAACCATGCATCGATAGAAGATTGATTCTCTCACACAATTTTTCTAGCGCCAGAATGAAATCATTTTTTTGGCTTATTAGTTCTTAAGCCTGGAATCACTTAACCAAGTAGTATGTCTAGAAACTAGGAAGTACATGTATCAGGCCACTTGCATTTACTTTTGTTGATTATTTGGATAAGGTCCAATGCAGGACATGTGGACCAATGGAGGAGCTACACGTGTCATGACTCGCGTCTAAAGGGATTCCATGGTACCTAACGACGGAAGTACCTATGTCCCTCGTATGTCTTGGGAATCACTCAAAAGTAACAGTTTGGAAGCTAACGAACGAGGTACGTCTTGGATGTGCGATGTACATAATGCTCCTTTTAAGGCACATAGTATTCTTCTTAAAAGAAGAGAGTGTTCCTCGTAATGGTATCCCTCGAGTGTTCAAAACCCCTAGGAGGTATATGTTCGTGTCCTGTGCGTCCCTTGCCACGTTTCCTTTATTGTAGCCTCTTTATGGTTGACACATTTCCAAGGGTATTGTGTACCATAAATACCCTCTTTATCACACATTTTGAATTATTCATTATTCTAGAGAGAGAAAATAGTTATGTACTACTCTCTGGGATGGTGGCATAGAACAAGGTGGGTGTAAGTATCTCCAGAACATCTATCATTGGGTTCAAGTATATCAGGGAGTTTTCTCTTCCCCTTCGATCATTGTCCGTCTAGTGGTTCGCCTTTGATTGGTGTATCCTAGCTAGCACTCTACGTTTTACCCAGAACAACTTCAAATGGATACAATGGGTAATTAATTATCTAAAAAGAAAATTAATTTGAACAGCAAAATCTCCATAGGTACAATTAGAAGACCTTATTCATTGAAAATTTTGCCTAAACTTAATTTTTGTAACAGTTAACTAAACGAATGTCGAACATAGCTATTGGGTATTCATTTCTTTTACTTAAATTTTATCCTTCGGCTTCGAAATTAGCACAATTTTTTTTTTGGATAAGTGAAGTAGCATAAATTTATCTTTGGATTTCACCCCAAGGTCAGCGAGTGATATCGATCGAACTCAGAAAGCCAAGAATGGCTCTTGGCTTTCTGGGAGATAGTTGGAACCAACTAAACTTGATTATTGGTATATCGATCCATCCAGCACGAATTGAAATAGAAGCCGGTTCGACAGGAAGCTTTGAAAACGCAGTGCACCCAGGTAAATAAGAAACAAGATGAATAAAGATGTTAAACGAGCATCCCACACCCATGTTTCGGTTTATTAATATGTCTAGGAACTATGAAGTATATATATCAAGCCAACTGCATTTATTTCAAATGGACACAATGGTTAATTAATTATCAGAAAAGGAAATTAATTTGAACAGCAAAATCTCCACAAGTAGATTAAGGCGCACACACACACACATATATAGCTTATGGGTATTTTGAAATACGTGCCTTTTCATCACAGCTTTTCTAGCGAAGAATGTGAACTCATGTTTCGGTTTATTAATATGTCTAGGAACTATGAAGTATATATATCAAGCAAACTGCATTTATTTCAAATGGACACAATGGTTAATTAATTATCAGAAAAGGAAATTAATTTGAACAGCAAAATCTCCACAAGTAGATTAAGGTATTCCTTGGAAATTTTGCCTAAACTTGATCTTTATAACAGTTAATTAAAGTAACGTCGAACAGAGCTATTGGGTATTCGTTCCTTTTACTAAAATTTTATATTTCAGCTTCGAAATTAGCATAAATCGATATTTCTAGATTTCAGATATAATCTAACTAAATTTTTTTAAGAAAATACTTGAAAGGAAAAAGGATCAGTAAAAATAGTACCTTTTTCTTCTCAGATATGGTGACATATCTTAACATCTGCAAGGGTCTCAATTATCCAACGTAAATGTTCGTATTCCTTGCAGCGCTATATATTTGCTTTTCCTCTCCTACCGTTTCAAATTGGAAAAGATGAAAGCATGTAAAATGAGGGTTTCGATTCTCCGACGTAAGGTGTTCATGTTTATTCATTGTGCATATGTTTTGATCCAACTTCTCCAGCTCCGTAAACGTGAGGAACCAAATTCCAGCATCCAAAGCTGCAAAAAATAAATGAAATTTGCTTGAAGAACATCAACTTTGTTTTCTGAAAAAACGGAATTTATATTCTCTTTGGTGGCAAGCACTGCAAGTGACTTTCAAATATCAATCCAGTAGTGAGAGAAGGTACCAGTGTACCTGTTATTTGTCAAGACATTGTGAGAAGTGATGAGACTTGAAAGCAAGAGAAAAGCAGATCCGAGATATGCAAGTTATTGGCCGCAACAATTACTGATTTATGCCTACGGCGAGGTGAACTTCTGTGCTGACACAATGGGGGCAACTGTAATAGAACTTCTCTGGTGGAATTTTTTGAGCCACCAACAGGGTGTACTGTACCCTGGGATGTAAATATGTTCTTAACTTTTTATCTTCCAAGAAAGATGAAGAAAAAAATCGTTAAATATCAATTTTGATATTAGGGTTTGAACCAAAAAGTAATTGGGTCCCTTAGATTCAATTTAAACAATCAGTTCCTTATTTGTGAATAATTAAAAATTATTGATAACGCCCACTTACTCTCTCCTGCGCCAATCTCTGAAAGCACTTTGATTGATATCCAACCATGAATCGGCATCGGATTAATCTCAACCGGACCCCACACAGAACACGACAACGATGACTCCTCAGCCACTACTGGTAGTTGCGGCGGTGTAGGCAGTAGCGGAGGGGCCCCCAACGTGATCGTATGTGACACTTCCGGTACTCAGGTTTAGGCCTCCTCCTCTTCCTCCGTATGATACCGCTTCGAAGTAATTAAACTCAGATCCGAATTTTCATGTCGGATCTTTCCATTTTACGTCGAATTGTTGGATGGTAAATGGTTGGAGCCAAAGTCAGAGCCGGATCTTTGCCGCCTTATCTCGATTCTCCGGTTGCGTCGTTCCCGTAACCTCTCCGCGGTACCGTTGTCAAAGCCATCGCTTGGGATCTTAGAGAAGAGCTCTGGTGCCATTTCAAAAAAACAACGGAAAATCTTAAATTCTGAGAGTGGGAGAAGAGAGACTAAGGGAGGGTTTGAAAATAAAGTTCCAAGAAGACAAAAAAAAAAAAAATTTGTTAGAAATGTATAATTGCTATTAATAAAATCACATCATCTTTTTGTTAGGAATTGAGATATTCGAATTTGTAAAATGCAACTGGTAAACTGTTTTTTACGAGCCACTGCTTCAATATATGTACTTAATGAAATGTTTTTATTGAAATATGAATATCTTAGATAGGGATTGAACATAGCTCACGATACTACAATAATAAACTGTCCATTACAATAATAAACTGCCTATTAATAATGCGATATGGTCCAAAATAACTTGGGGAGAGCTTGAGATATTTTCTCATAGCCATTGTCATTTGTCTATATGGCCTCAATCGTAAGTATACCTAGTCGTCTTCTTAGAATTCCCTATATGTTCTCCTTTTATCTGCATGCTTTTTCATTCGGTGCTGGGCTTCTTGAAGATTTTCTTTTACCAACTTACTGATAAAGTCACGGTCTTTAAGTTCTTCTTCCACTGTATGCACTTTAGTTGCCCCCGGTTCATATTGTAGGAGTTTGAGTGGGGGAATCCATATACTGTTTCAAATGGAGATATTTGAGAAGAGCTGTGGGTTGAAATGTTATAGACGAACTCGGCTAGGGCTAGCCATTTCTTCCAATCCTTGGGTCTGTCACTACTAAAGCATCTGAGATAACACTCTAAGCTTTTGTTGACCACTTCGGTTTGACCATCCGTTTGTGGATGGTATGCTGAACTTAGCAATAGGTTAGTCCTACATATTCTGAACAACTCAGTCCAGAATTGACTAGTAAACACTGGATCTCTGTCACTTACTATCGTCTGCGGCAACCCGTACAGTTTGAACACATTCTCCATAAAAACCCTAGCCACTTTTAGAGCAGTGTAAGGGTGATGCAGTGGTATAAAATGAGTATATTTGCTCAATCTATCCACTACCACCATTACTACAGTGTACCCCTCTGATGATGGCAAACCTTCCACAAAATCAATACTGATGTCCACCCAGTTCCTCTAGGGTATTGGTAGGGGCTGAAGCAAACCCGCTGGATAAAGAGTTTTCACCTTGTACATTTGGCAAGTATCACATTCCCTGATGAAGACTCTGACATCTTTTCTCAATCCAGACCAGTAAAACTCTTTTTTTTATCCTTGAGTATATTTTATATACCCTGTGTGGCCCCCTAATGGACTACTGTGATACTGTTGTAGGATCTACTGCTGGAAGGGTACCAGTGTTCTTAGATGAAGTTGTTGCGCGATAATATACCTAAATAAATGGGTAAATAATCGCACTTGTTTTACTTGCAAGTGCACAAGGTCAATAGTGTAGCATAGTGTGCGAATGCAAGATCATCTCCACAGGGATTGGTAAAGTTCGATTTAGAATTATAATTGCAATGTAAAAAGATAGAAATAATAAACTGAAGGGTGATTTGATAATAATAAAGACATAGGGCTTTGATATCCACCACTAGTCATACATTCCCGATTTTGTATAAAGTATCAGTGCTCTAGCCATATTATGTGTACCTACTGGTTGCCAACCTAAGGGCATGGTATCTACTCCTTAAGCTATTGATTTCCCTAAGCAACGAGTTAGGCATGGTATCTACTCTAACTCTTTTCTTCCTTAAGGGATTCAGCATGGTATCTGCTTGAGTTGTTCCTTAAGAAAGCATAGGTACTGTGGAAATCGACAACCACATGAGACCTAGGACATGGTATCTACTCCCGGTTTCCCATGTTGATTAACCCGGGTATCCGGATAAGATGGTCCCTTGTTACTAATGTTAGACCCAGGACTCGGTCATCCAAATTGATCTAACTAACCTATCCATACCACATGCATACGTTGGCCTTACACATACATATGAGGAATGTAAATAAGCACAGGTGTTAATCAAGTTAAGTAACATAATAAGCTATGCAAAGATTTAATCAATGAATAAAAATATGGGAATGCATAACTAGGGCTTCAATCGAGCCCTATAAGAGAGTTAGTTACACATACTAACTGAAGTAAACATAATTAAACTAAACATAAAGGAGAAGAATAAACCCGAGAGAAGAGGCGTCAATTCTCTCCCAAGCTCTCCACTCCAAGTAAAAGAAAAGAGAAAAGTGTTTACTATCTAAGGTTTTAAGGTGTCCTTTTGTGTGTGAGTTACAAGTGTATTTATAGGTCTTTGAGAAGTCCTAATAGACCCATGAGTCCTAAACTTTCCTAAAACGAAAATCTTGTATTTTCCAAAATAAGGTTCTGCAGTTTACTGTTCACGCCCGTATCTTTGCGCTCGATCGCATGTGGCCTTGCGCTCGATCGCAAGTTGCGCTCGATCCTAGCTGTGTGCGCACGATCGTATGTGCGCTCGATCGCACTTCATGTGCGCTCGATCGCACTTTGTCCAGAAAGTGCTCCAGGGCTTCTAGATTTCTTCCTTAAAGTGCCAAAACTGCTTCTTTTTCTCCAAGACCCTATAAAAACATGTAAAACACACAAATGGAGTAAAAGATACCAAATTAATGTAATAAAGGATCTAACAAGTGTAAATAAGGGGGCTTAAATATGTATATTTAAGCGTCTATCACACCCCCAAACTTACATATTGCTAGTCCCTTAGCAATACTAAATTAAAAACTAAAACAGAAATATAGATAAATTCAATGTTCATAGTGTCTATAAAAAATTTAGATTTTACACAAAACAATGATGCGCATTCATGAGCAAGCTTAACAAGTGTAAACATATATCTGCAATGAATAAGAGTTTTGAACATAAATCATATTCACTAGGTATTTTAAGATATCACAAGTTTGACTTTGGTGTGTGGTGATTAGCACATAAAAGGTTGGGTTTTCAAGAAATTCAAACAGGTAGTGTTTCGATGACTCAAGATTCACCAAACTTCCTATTAGAGTCAACAAATATGGCACAGACTTTTATTTGCGAGATTTTTGCCAAGTTAGTTCCCTTAAGCTTTCTTGATGACTCATGTAACGAGCGTTTGGCCAATGACTCCCAAACCAGATGGTTTTAGGGCATTAGGTGTAAAGACACCCCTAAGGACTTACTAGCTCGAGTCAACAAGGCTACGAAACTAACTGATTTTTATGCTACCATTTAGAATTTTCCACCTTTTGACGTGACACTCAATGCTTTCTGAGGCAAGAGGGCCAGTTACTCAGCGAAAAAATTCCTTTTTTAATGATCACTTAAGATTTTCCACCTTTTGACGTGACACTCAATGCTTACTGAGGCAAGAGGGCCAGTTACTCAGCGGAAAATTTGTTTTTATTGATCATTAGGAGCATTTTTTTTCTTTTTGAGTACGAATCAATCTTTTCTATTTTTATATGCCAAAATGTCAATCTAATAGGTCATCTAGTTCACAGTCAAGCAAAAGAAACATACCAATCCAAATAACATGTCATACCCCACACAGCTATGTGCTAATGTGCTCGTGATAGCTCAAGTTAAACTTGTGAATTCTTAAATGCCAAAAGGGCAGTGATCTAGGTTCAAAACTTGTTTATTGGCCTATATGTTCAAAGTGTTAAGCTTACTGATGAAGTCGAATCATAACATTTTGTTTAGATCCAAAAAAAAAAAAAGTTTATTGGACAGAATGAACATGCATTTATCTATGAAAATAGCGACAAAACTAAAAATGTTGGACATAGTGTAGTGTGTGAATGTGTCCTCATACCCCCAAACTTAAAATACACATTGTCCTCAATGTGTAAAGAGCATGGAAAGATCTGACCTGGGAGATGGAGAGCTATATGGCTGGCATGGCTTGTAGCACGCCCCCAAACTTCAACTGGATGCACTAACACTGTCCTTGAAAAAGAAAGAAAAGTAAACATAAAATGGAAAACAAGTACTAATAACAAAATAATAAACAAGTAAAATACTAATAACTATAAAAAGGATATGCAGTGGGGTGCCTCCCATGAGCGCTAAGTTTTACGTCTTCAGCCAGACGTGGTACTCTCTCACTGCTGATCATCAGGTGGTGCAGTCGGAGAGGTACCGGGTGCTGGAGGTAGGCGATCAAGTATGGCCTGCAGCATGGCCTCCTGGCGTGTAAATCGTGCCTCCAAACTGTCGATGCGCTGATGTACAAGAGTGGTGGCAGCAGCGACCTCACCTCGGAAAGAGGATAGCTCAACTAAGAAGTGCTGGGACTCGGTGGGTCCCATATCCGAATGGTTCTCCTCCCGTACCGGGCTCATAACAGGGGCCTCGGTCTCCATGTGATCCTCCTCTACTCGCTCAGATGCTGGAGCAGGGACTGGGGGTCCTCGTGGCATGTGTGATATGCTCTGTGTCCACTGAGCCCCCCCAAAGATAGGATGCTCTCGTACTGGCCCGTCACTATGGGTCCCCTTAATGCCCTTCTTCTTGAGGATGGAGGTGAGTAGGAACGGGAAAGGGAGTCCTCAAGCATTGGCCGTAGAAGTCTGACGGCCATGTACGTGATCCCAGAACTTGTGCAGCTGGCTCCAAATGACAGACGGTATGGAGTACCAGTGGCCTCTATGGAAGGCGTATAATGTCTGAAGAAACTGGTCTCGCCGCTGTGTCTTGTGCCCCAACGGACACACATTACGCTGGAGGATCATATCGATGAGCCATAGTCTGGGGGGCAGCTTGGATCGACCGGCCGCATTGTTATGCCTGTCGGCATACTGGCCAGCGCACATATCCATGATGATCTCGGCCAGGGCAAAGGACTCCGGCTGCTCCTCCATATCAGCGCCCTCAGGAGGGGACTCATCCGTGCAATGAAGAGCAGTGGCAATATCGGTACTGGTCACCTCGATGGGCGTGCCCCTAACTGAAGAGGTAAGGACCCCCGGTCTGCTGCAGTCGAAAGATAAATGCTCATAAAACTGCACTACGAGCTGGGAGTAGGCAGTGGAGCACACTGGCTTAAACAGCCTCTTCAACCCTCGGAGTCGGAGTGCTTGGACGGCCCATTGAGTGGCATCCATGTGCCGGAATATGTCGTCGATGGCGAAAGCCGTTTCGAACAACAACTCCCGTTGCTCGATGCTCGGCCGGGATGAGAAGGCTCGACTGCTGGAGGCGCCAGACGTGGAAACAGATGGTCGAGACATGCTGCTGCTTGGCTTCTGGCTGATTTGCGATCGATCTCAGTAGTGTGCGCTCGATCGCAACAACCTTGCGCTCGATCGCACTCGGTCAGGATTTACGTCGAACAGCTTATGTGCACCAAACAGGGAAGCTATAGTCTGTTCGATGTGGAACTTGTTCCTACCCCTCCTGCAACCAAACAATCATTCAATCAAACACACAACAATGTATATGTAAAAGAAAATCATAGTTTCTATTTAAAATTCGTGTATGTGTACAATACCTTGTGCAATGTATGACGGAATGTGAATAGGGAGGGGGGTTGACGGTGGTGCTGGTGGAGGACGGTGGTGAGGGTAAGGTGATGATGAGGTGTTGTGGTGGTTGGGTGTGAGTTTGGGTGATGTGGGTGGTGGTGTTGTGTGTGAGTGAGAGTGAGAGCAAATGAGAGTGAGAGCAAATGTGCAGGGGGCGAGTGAAGTGAGTGAGGGAAGTGAGTGAGTGAGTGAGTTCAATTGTATAAATGTCTCTGCCTCGAGTGCGCTCGATCGCAAATGGGGTGCGCACGATCGCACTCGTGCGCTCGCTCGCACATGGGGTGCGCGCGATCGCACTCTTGCGCTCGATCGCATTGAAGAGTGCGATCGATCGCAAGCGTGGCATATAAGTATAATTAAAAACTTACCTTAAAAAGAATGACTATTTGAAACAACACAACCTTACCAGTTGTTAGTGGCTTCAGTACCACTAACCTTACTAGAGGTGCTTGAGCTTAATAGAAGATCAAATTTTTACTTTGCTCAAGCACTCTCTTGCGACCGTGCTAGTTGTTCGGAGGGAAGCACCTAGAGTCCACCTCTTGGAGCTCTAGTGCTTGTGTGTCGGCTGTATCCTGGACTGATTCAAGTTCTGTTGCTAGTGTCTTTATCTCCCATCTTGACATCTGGTCAACATAATAAGGAAAAGTAGTATGAGTAAGTGCAGGAGGTTGAATTTGTAGAGCACACTTACTTGAAGGTTTTAGTGTGTCCTTGAAAAGGTGCACATCTTTAATCACATTATCCTCCTCCGGCCTAGTGTCTACTCTTGTGTTTTCATGGTAGGGGAGAGTCTCCAACGTAGTGGTGCGAGGGACCTGAGAAGCTTTCTCACAAACACTTTGCATGAAATTCATATTAGAATTTTTATTATCATTACTGGTTGAATTTAATGTATTAAACATTTGAAATTGTATTTCCTCATCATTTACTCTCATTGTGATAATGCCCCGTTTTACACTAATATTAGTGTCAGCAGTTATCATAAAGGGGCGTCCTAGGATGATGGGGAGAGGTACTGGCAAAGTACATTCTTCCATATCTAATACTATAAAATCAGCAGGTATAATGAATTTTCCTACTCTTACCAACACGTCCTCAAGGATACCTCTTGGTCGTTTGATGCTTCGGTCAGCTAGTTGCAAAGTGACGGAGGTTGGTTGAAGCTCCCCCAAACCTAGTGTCTCGTATACACTGTATGGTAGCAGGTTGACACTCGCTCCAAGATCCAATAGTGCACGTTCGAACAACTGGTCACCTAGCCTGCAAGGAATAGTAAAACTACCCGGATCTTTTAGTTTTGGTGGTAATTTTCTTAAAAGCACAGCACTTACCTCTTCAGTTAAGGCTACCATCTCATGCTCCTGGAATTTCCTTTTGTTAGTGCAATTTTCTTTTAGAAATTTGGCATATGCAGGGATTTGTTTAATGGCATCTAACAAAGGAATATTAATCTCTACTTTCCGCAGGGTTTCAAAAATATCAATTAGTTTATTGACTTTCTTTTGTTTTACTAACCTTTGCGGGAAGGGTGGAGCATTCACCTTCTCCGTCTCACTTACCCTTGATGCTGATGGTGTCTCTTTGGACGGTGCTGTAAGCTCATCGGACCCTATCACCTTGCCATTTCTCAGAGATATCACAGCGTTTAGTTGTTGATGCCCACTAGGGTTGGGTAGTGTTTGAGCTGGGAGCTCTCCTTGCTTTCTGCTACTGAGCTCTTTAGCTAATTGTCCCATTTGTACCTCTAGTCTTTGAATTGCTTGCTGATGTGCCGCATTGGTTTGTTTTTGCTGAGTCATGAACTGTTCTTGCGATGTCATCAGTTGTTTTACTAGACTTTCGAGGTCGTTTCTTTTTGGTTCAGAATTAGCATGGGCAGTGGGTTGCTGATTTCGTTGCTGTCCTTGGTTGTTTTGATTGTTGCTCCATGAGAAATTTGGGTGATTCCGCCATCCAGGCTTGTAGGTGTTTGCATATGGATTATTCTTTGGCGGATAGTTGTTGGGTCCCACATAATTTGCTTGCTCCGGATCTGCAGATAAAGGACAAGCATTAGTATTGTGATCATATTGAGAGCATATTGCACATACCTGTAGTGGTGTAGCTGAGGTAGTTTGAGCAGCCATGGCTTTTACCAACAAATCTAGTTTTCTTTCCATTGCAGCCATTTGAGGGGAAGACCCTCCATTCGTATTTACCTTATACACACCTTTATTCGTATTTACCTCATACACACCTTTACCTTTGGTCATATGTCTACCTCGAGAGGAGAATTACTGAGTGTGTTCGCTAAGGGTTTCAAACAGTTCCATTGCCTCTTCGCTGCTTTTCTCCATAAGGACTCCTCCACAACCTGAATCAACAATACATTTATTAGTATCATTTAAACCTTCGTAGAATGCTTGTACCAGTTCATTTTGAGGTAGGTTGTGATGTGGGCATTTGAGTAGCAATTCATTGAAGTGTCCCCATGCTTCGAAGAAAAGGTCCCCATCCTTTTGTTGGAAGGATTGGATCTCCTTCCTCATTTGTCTTGTCTTTTGGGCTGGGAAGAATTTCCTTAAGAATTTGCTTGCTAACTCCTCCCAAGTGTGGATGGAAACTGCAGGCAAGGAATTATACCAAAGTTTAGCATTATCTTTTAAGGAAAAAGGGAATAGAATTAACCTTATTCCTTCTTGGTCTAGTCCTTGTATGTGCTGGAACTTGCAAAGATCAAAAAATTCTCGAAGATGTAAGTGTGGATCTTCATTAGGAGTCCCCCTAAAATGCGTCAAGGCATTCAAGATTTGCGGAGATATGTAATAATTTCCCGCTGCCTCAGGTTGATATGCGATGCATGATGGTTGATCGATGTTCCGAGGGATGAAGGAGTGCTTCATTGGAACTCGTGCAGGTGGTTGCTGGTTTTCGAGCTGTTCCGCCATTTGTGTTTCGTTCTCGATTTCTCCTTTGTTCTCCTCAAAGTTGTCCCTAAGCCTTTGTCGGATGGTCCGTTCTAGCTCGAGATCAAGGGAAAAGAATTCCGGATGTCGGGATCGAAGTCCGTGCATAAAGCAGAAAAAACAGTTTTAGTACAGCAATGCAACTCTGTTGCTCGGGTACTCTCTGCCCTAAATGCGCTCGATCGCACAGGAGCTTGCGATCGATCGCAATTTCCACAGAAAGTGCAAGTAGGGTTTCGTGAAGTACCTGAAACAGAAAATAACTTGATTTAAGTTTTGATAAAAGATGGTAAAAATAAAATAATAATAATGATAAAATGAAAGTAATCCTAAAAGGAACTTTTAGCGCAATTCCCCGGCAACGGCGCCAAAAACTTGTTGCGCGATAATATACCTAAATAAATGGGTAAATAATCGCACTTGTTTTACTTGCAAGTGCACAAGGTCAATAGTGTAGCATAGTGTGCGAATGCAAGATCATCTCCACAGGGATTGGTAAAGTTCGATTTAGAATTATTTTGCAATGTAAAAAGATAGAAATAATAAACTGAAGGGTGATTTGATAATAATAAAGACATAGGGCTTTGATATCCACCACTAGTCATACATTCCCGATTTTGTATAAAGTATCAGTGCTCTAGCCATATTATGTGTACCTACTGGTTGCCAACCTAAGGGCATGGTATCTACTCCTTAAGCTATTGATTTCCCTAAGCAACGAGTTAGGCATGGTATCTACTCTAACTCTTTTCTTCCTTAAGGGATTCAGCATGGTATCTGCTTGAGTTGTTCCTTAAGAAAGCATAGGTACTGTGGAAATCGACAACCACATGAGACCTAGGGCATGGTATCTACTCCCGGTTTCCCATGTTGATTAACCCGGGTATCCGGATAAGATGGTCCCTTGTTACTAATGTTAGACCCAGGACTCGGTCATCCAAATTGATCTAACTAACCTATCCATACCACATGCATACGTTGGCCTTACACATACATATGAGGAATGTAAATAAGCACAGGTGTTAATCAAGTTAAGTAACATAATAAGCTATGCAAAGATTTAATCAATGAATAAAAATATGGGAATGCATAACTAGGGCTTCAATCGAGCCCTATAAGAGAGTTAGTTACACATACTAACTGAAGTAAACATAATTAAACTAAACATAAAGGAGAAGAATAAACCCGAGAGAAGAGGCGTCAATTCTCTCCCAAGCTCTCCACTCCAAGTAAAAGAAAAGAGAAAAGTGTTTACTATCTAAGGTTTTAAGGTGTCATTTTGTGTGTGAGTTACAAGTGTATTTATAGGTCTTTGAGAAGTCCTAATAGACCCATGAGTCCTAAACTTTCCTAAAACGAAAATCTTGTATTTTCCAAAATAAGGTTCTGCAGTTTACTGTTCACGCCCGTATCTTTGCGCTCGATCGCATGTGGCCTTGCGCTCGATCGCAAGTTGCGCTCGATCCTAACTGTGTGCGCACGATCGTATGTGCGCTCGATCGCACTTCATGTGCGCTCGATCGCACTTTATCCAGAAAGTGCTCCAGGGCTTCTAGATTTCTTCCTTAAAGTGCCAAAACTGCTTCTTTTTCTCCAAGACCCTATAAAAACATGTAAAACACACAAATGGAGTAAAAGATACCAAATTAATGTAATAAAGGATCTAACAAGTGTAAATAAGGGGGCTTAAATATGTATATTTAAGCGTCTATCAGAAGTCTCTTCTTGTAAAAGATGAGGACATTTCGGAGCTAGTAATGAGAAGGGTCCAAGGTCCCTTGATGGTAATTGTTCAACAGCTCCTGCAACTGGGGATCTTGGGTGTAGGTTTTCTTCAACTCTTCTATCCATTTGGCTTATATCATGCTGATTGCTTGTATGGCTGGTTCATGGGATTAGTGGGTTGGGTTGGAATTATTTGGTAGTAGTTGGTTGTTGGCTGTTTGGTGGGTTGAAGTGTTGGGTTTATTTGTAGGTGGTAGTTTGGACAGTGCATCTACAACGGTATTGGTTTTTCCACTCTTATACTCCACCAAGAAATCATACCCCGGTAACTTAGAAACCCATTTCTGCTAGGCAGGGGTTCCAATCCTTTGTTCCAACAAATGTTTTAAGGCCTGCTGATCAGTGCGGACCTTAAATGACTGCCCCAATAAATAATGTCTCCACTTCCTTACTGCCATCACCACAGCAAGTAATTTCTTCTCATAAGTAGATAAAGTTAAATTTTTACCTTTTAAAGCTTGACTCAGGTATGCTATGGGTTGCCACTCCTGCATAAGTACAGTACCTAGCCCTTCCCCCGATGCATCACACTCCACCACAAACTGTTTTGAAAAATCTGGAACCCGTAGAACTGGTGGGTTGATCATTGCCTGCTTCAGTTGAGTGAATGCCTGTAATGCCTTTTTTGTCCACACAAATGAGTTCTTCCTTAGCAGTGCTGTAAGTGGTGCTATAATCATGCCATAACCATACACAAATTTACGATAATACCCCGGAAGACCCAAAAAACCTCTTAAGGCTTTTAGATTAGTAGGTATAGGCCATCATTGCATGGCAGTTATCTTTTGTGGATCTGCCTTGACTCCTGCCTTAGAAATGAGGTGCCCCAAGTAATCCATTTTCTTACTTCCAAATATGAATTTAGAAGCCTTGGCATAGAATTGGTGGGACTTCAGAATCTCCAAAACAGTGCGTAGGTGCTGCAAATGTTCCTGCAGTGTCTTACTATAAATAAGAATATCATAAAAAATAGGGCCGGAATACTTCATTCATTAACCCTTGGAAGGTTGAGAGAGAGCATCACCAAAAACTCATAGTGACCTTCATGGGTCTTGAAAACGGTTTTGGGAATGTCTCCTTGATGCATTCTGATTTGATGATACCCAGAATGCAAATCCAACTTAGAGAAAATTTCTGCCCCATAGAGTTCATCCAATAATTCATCTATATTCGGAATAGGGTATTTGTTTTTGATAGTGTCCTTGTTCAGTGCTTTGTAATCTACGCACATCCTTCAACTACCATCTGCCTTCTTTACTAGCAACACCGGAGAGGAATACGGACTTTAGCTGCTCCTTATAACTCCACTTTTGAGGATTTCAGAAATTAGTTTCTCAATTTCTGCTTTTTGATAGTAAGGATACTTGTAGGGGCGTAGACATGTTGGTTTGGCTCCATCTTGTAACTGAATCCTGTGGTCATGACTCCGAGGTGGAGGCAAGCCACTGGGTTCAGAAAAAGCTGACTCATAATCTTGCAGCACTTGATGTAACTCTGATTCCATCTCTTTTACTGCACTGTTCGAGTCTATACCCAGCATTTGGACTTATATTCCCTTGACTGTACCCTTTTTAAACTTACAGGTGTGATCCTCCTCTTCCAACACTTCCTGAGATGGCTGAATACCCTGCAATCTGGAGGTCTCTCCATTAAGAGTAAACTGCATTGTAAGATCAGCAAAATTCCACAAAATTGGACCCAATTTCCTTAACCAATCTACTCTCAGCACTACATCACATTCTCCCTAAGTTAACAAATAAAGTTGAGCTATAAAATGTAAATGGTGTACTTGGAGGGGCATGACCTTACAACAACCTTGGCAAGGAAGGCTATCACCATTAGCCACCCTTACTGCCAGTTGGCTTTCTACCACTGGTAGTTTTGATTTCCTTGCTATATATGGATCCACAAAACTATATTTGTTACTCGTATCAATTAAGATTAACACTTTTTGTTGATTAATACTTCCTTCGACCTTCATAGTCTTAGGGGAAAGTGACCCTGCTAATGCATGTAAAGAGATTCCCAACAGCTCCCTTACCTTATTTTCTTCCACTAATGTTGCCTCTGTTTGTATAACTGCTAGACTACCCTCTCCATTCCTTTTTTTTTCCTCCTTATTTTCTAACCCTTCCAATAAAAACAGCTTTGGCCTACTGCATCTGTGCCCCACATGAAATTTCTCATCACAATAATAACATAATCCCTTACTCCTCCTATCCTCCATTTGGGCTGGGCTAATTCTTTTAATGGGAAAAGTGTTTCTGCGTGGTGGATAATTGGCGTTAGGTGGAGGCCTTGGTTCTGGTCTGGGAAGAGGTGCAGGTAATCTGAGCACAGGGGATGAGCTTATAGGTTTAGGTTTGTATATGGGGTTAGGCAGAATATCTCTAATGGTAATACCTTGACTTCTTCTATTCATTTCTTCTTCTTGTAATTTAGCTAACCCAACGGTAGCCGAGAGGGATAAAGGTTTAAACATTGTTACCATAATTCTCAAGTCATCTCTAAGTCCACTAATGAAAGTATTGATTCTAAATTCTTCAGTAGAACCTTTTATTCTATTAGGCAAAGCTTCAAATTGGGTTTGATACTCTTCCACTGTCCATGTTTGTCTTAACTTAGTAAAAGCCCCAACAGAATCCTGATAATTAGAGGGCCCAAACCTGACTTTTAAAACAGTCACAAAATCCTCCCAATTATTGACTGGTCCTGACTCCATTAACCAACAATACCATGACTAGGCTTTTCCCTCCATGTGAAAAAAACAATATGTAATTTTTGGTTTTTTGGTGTACTAAAATAGGCAAAAAAATTGTTGGGTTTTAATGACCCATTCCATAGGTTCATTGCCATCAAACTTAAGAAATTCAAGCCTAATAGATCTACCATGAATACCCTCTCCCCCTTCAAATAAAGGATTGTTACTGACCTATTTATGAGAGGGTCCTCCAGAATTATGATTTCTAGCCAATATAGCCAACTGATCATAACTGGCTGCAAAGTTGCTAAGCTATTGCAAAACTGCTTCTAGCATGTGTTTTTGTTTGTCTTGCTCCTCACATGTACACTGTTTCACCCTTCAAACTGGACACGGCTTCTGCAAGCTGGGCATGACGGGTACCCTCGACCATGGCACAAGAACGCAGCTCTGACACCACTGTTAGGAACAGAGATATTCATAATTAAATTTGTAAAATGTATCTAGTAAATGGCTTTCGAGGAGCCACTGCCTCCACAGATGTACTTAGTGAAATTGATCTGATGTTTTCATTGAAATGTAAATGATCTTAAATAGGAACTAAACATAGCCCACGATACTACAATAATAAACTGTCCACTACAGAAAACTGCCCACTACACATCCATGTTATAGCAAACCCTAACATTTTTTGATGTCTTCCTTTTTTTTAAAAGACGAAAAACCGTTACATAATTGTTTAATTTTTTTATCACAAAGTTTAAAATCGTAATTTGATATAATTACCCTACTCTCTAAAAAATGAAACTACTGCAGTCTACTTGAACACACCTTCATTCTGATCTCACATGCCTCAGTCTCCTTGAACCTAGGATCCCAAATTTTCTCCACACATTCTCAGTTCCAAATCAACTCCCCTTTTCACGATCTCTACCTCAACTCATAGTCTCATACACCCCACGTCTCTTGTAACTCACTTTCCCATGCCTCAAGTCTCTCACGTTCTCTCTGTCTCCTTTGATAATGAAACTCTTTTCCTATATCGGCACTTCAACTCTCATGATCTTTATAATTTCAGTTTTGGATCTGCTTCAAAAGCGTGGGTCTTCTTCTTATACGAACTACTTCAAAAGCCATAGGTAAGCTTTCTATTTTCTGGTCTTTTTCCACTTCTTCTTCTCCAATCATGGGTAAGCCATAAGTACTTCGAATTTGTTTGTAAATTATGTCTTTTGTTTCGAATTCATCTCTCCCAGTCTATATAATTTCAGTTTTGGATCTGTTTCAAAAGTGTGGGTCTTTTTATCGTCAGTAAGCCTAGATATGCTTCAAAAGCCATAGTTAAGCTTTCTATTTTCTGGTCTTTTTCTAATTCTTCTTCTCCAAGTGGGTCTTTTTCTTATACGATTTGTACTATTTTTTTTTATGTATTTCGAATTTGTAAATTATCTATAATTCTCTAATTTGATGATTTTTCGTTGCTTCTTTGATTGCTGCTTTGCTCTAAGTGGGTAAGTGGGTATTTTTTTCTGCCTGAAAACTTACAATCTTTTTCCAATTCTTCTTCACTAAGCGTGGGTCTTTTTCTTATATAAACATAAATCAGTTATTTGTACTGTTTTGTTCATGTATTTCGAGTTTGTTGTATTTTATTAGCTTTACCTATGATTTTGTTTTTGGTTCAATTCTTTTTCGAGTTATTTGTACTGATTTGTTCATGTATTTCGAATTTGTAAATTATCCTATAATTCTCTCATTTGATGGTTTTCCACTACTTCTTTGCTACATTGCATGTGTTGTGCAAACAGAGGTGCTTTCTACCTTTTGGTGTTCATGGGTTGCAAATAGAAGTATTATTCATTCAACGTTAATACGATGTTAACTTCCTTTTAATTCTGATGGAATTATATCAGCTATGTGCCCATATGATGTTCTTTACTTATAATCACAAATTAATTCTAACAAGTTCTTGAAATCAGAATTGAAGGTCAATCAATGTCTGCTTTCTTATGGTTATAAAAGAACCTTTTTGAAAAATCATAATTTGAAGAATAGTTTCTTTTACTCTGGAGTTCTTCGAATCACGACTAAAAACCATTTTTTTTTTGCAACTCAATTATTGTATCGTTGTAATAATGAAATCATGGTGTACATAAAAATCGAAAAAGCAAATTCTTTTTATAAGAAAATGTCAATGCTTGATTGCTCAAGTTCAATGATAAATGGTGTGCTCTATTTTTTGATTAATTGTAGGGGTACTATTTCTCTTTTAAGTGATAAGCTCTCCTCTTAGAATTTTTTCTCCTTGGCTCTCATGTAATCCTGGCACATATGCTGCTTTTACGAATACAATTGCTTTTTCGCTTTATAAAACATTAAACATGGGCATGGACAGGTGTTCACCTTAAAGCATATTGCTTCATCAAATTCTCATGTAATCCTGGTACATATGCTGCTTTTACGAATACAATTGCTTTTTCGCTTTACAAAACATTAAACATGGACATGGACAGGTGTTCACCTTAAAGCATATTGCTTCATCAAATTCTCATTTAATTTAATTCATGCCATTAGATTTTTAATTTGGTTGTTTAATTTTTTCTAAGAAGTTTATTATGATTATCTTTATGTATCTTCTCCAATATTGACAATAGTAAATTTTTTGTACAAGATTTAACAGTTTGATTCCTTCAATAATAACTCTAATTGTACTTACCATGAGTTTGCTTAAATTAAACGCAGTTAACAATGTCAAATCAAAATTTGGAATTTTAACAAGAGCCTTGGAGAAATAAGTCTAGAAGACAAAGAGAGATGATGATTGTTGAGCAAAGAGAGTTACAACTTGCACGTCGTCGTGCTGCCTACCATGCAAGAAGACAAAATATCAGTGATGGACAGATACCATAAAATGATCAAGTTACATCAGCCATTGTACTTAACTCTATTGATCAAGAAGTTGCAACCAGCGATAGCTATGCACGCAATTCTATTGTTAACAGCAACCACAATGAACTGACACATATAAATGAACCTACAAAAGTAGGACGTTCTACGAGAGAAACAATTATCAATATTGCATAACGCCAAAATTTAACTCACGCAATGTGCAATGGTATGTACTAATTTCAACTTTTTTTATAATGTGAAATTGTTTTGCTTTGGAGGGATAAATTAACATAAACAAACCACTTCAATTTCAGTAAGAGCTCCGGTGCGTTTAACTCATCTCAGTCAACTAGCACGTTCAAGGTACAACCAAATGCTGATAATGATGTCATTACTTATTTAACAACTAATTGAATCATCAACTCCTCATTGTGAGTATGCCATTCATTTTTTGTACAAAAAGTTTAAAAATAATCGCATTGCAATAAAATAACATAGACAAACCTCTTCAATTTTAGTAAGAGCGTCAATGCGTTCGACTGATCTCGGACAACTAGCACATTCAAGGGTACAACCTAATGTTGATGATGAGGTCATTCCTCATTTAACAACTAATAATGAATCATTAACTCCTCATCGTGAGTATACCATTCAGTTTTTTTTTTACAATGGTTCATAAGCTAATTTTTTATAATAAAAAAATATTCAAAAATACTACATGTACATCACATTTCTTGGAATGGTAGGTGATGGCAAACAAGTAGCTAAAAATCATTCGGCTTCAGTCAATGCACACGATGCATCGTATGGTAATTCTTCACTTCTTTGTTCAACTTCCATCCTATGACACTTCTTAATGATCCTAATAGTTATTAAAAATAATAATCTATTCTTTCATAACATGTATATATTTTTTTAAAATTTTAATTATGTGCCAAAGTAAGTAAAATCATGTTAAATACAATTTTTGTTGTAGGCTGGTCTAATATTTTCAAAAATATATTAAATGAACTCTCATAGTTTTTGGAAAAATTTATTTATAACACACTTTTTGGTATCTCAGGGTGCAGGCATCAAGTACAAGATCCTAATCGACTTCTACCATGCGGTTAGATCACCTTGCATCCCATGGTATTTTTTAACCATTCTAATTGTTAAACAATCTTTATTTTGAATCTCATGGTTTCATGTTGAATACAATATCTGGTGTTTGATTGCCCAATATTTAACCTAAAAATAACATATTAAAAACAGCTTGCACTGAGCGAGATGTTGTGAGAAATAATTTGGGGGGGGGGGGAGAGGAAGTGGGTCAGTTTAATGAGAAATAATAGTCCAAAATATAAGTGGGTCTCTCATGACTGTACGAGATGTTGCTGGCTTCTATGATCCCTTGCAATATCCCTTGCTATTGTCATATGGAACATATGGATGGGACAAAAATTTTTACTAACAATAGTAGGAAAGTGTCATGTCGTGATTTCTACGCCTACATGTTATAGGTAAACTCATTAACTTTTCATTTTTCTCCACCAAATCACCTATTTAGATTATCTATCACTTCATTATAATAATTTAAATGCTTGTTAGATTCAAGCAAATCAATCAATTCTTCTTCAAGGTGAGCATTTGTTACAACAATATGTCATAGACAACTATGTAAAAATAGAGTATCACAAGCTCAGGTGGATACGTGCTAATCAAGATGTTATTCGAGCATAAATATATCAAGGACTTCAAGACTCATTAAATATTGGGCTAGTTAATGGAGGTAATAATAATTTCACAAAAATAATAATCCTTAACATATTTTCTACTTTTAAATATCATTTATAAATACAATTACTTACTAAAGTCAATCTAAACTAGATAATGTTGGATGAAGAATTGTGTTACCGTCGTCATTTGTTCAAAGTCTATGTGACATATACCAAAGATATCAAGACGCAATGGCTTTGGTGCAAAAGTATGGAAGACCAGACATTTTCCTCACAATGACCTGCAATACTAATTGGGTAGAGATGCAAAATGAGTTATATCCTGCACAATCACCACAGGATCGACTTGACTTAATTACAAGGATTTTTCTCTCTAAATTTGAGGAATTTAAGGAAGATATCATCAAAAAAGGGGTTCTCGGAAAAGTTATAGTATATGCCTATGTAATAGAATTTAAAAAAAGAGGCCTTCAACGTGCACGCAGGCTGTTAATTCTTGATGATGATGATAAGTTGTTATGATTGCATTGTAAAAGCTGAAATACCTGACAAACAAAGTCAACCTGAACTTTTCAATTTGGTAATTAAGTATATGATCCATGGTCCATGTGGGAGACGAAATTCACAAGTACCATGCATGAAAAATGGAAGTTGTAAGAGGAATTATCCAAAATCATTCGCATTGTTTACTGTGTAAGGAATTGATTCGTACCCAGTATACAAGAGGCATGATGTTGGCTCTATATCATTGAAAAATAATTCAAATATAATTTTTTATAACAGTTGAGTTGTACCATATAATCCTTGGTTGTTGTTAAAGTACGATTGTCACATTAATGTCGAGATTTGTAGCAGTGTCAAAAGTGTGAAATACTTATACAAGTATATTCATAAGGGAGCAGATCAAGTTTTTGTAGAGGTCCATGTAGGTCCAAATTACGATGAAGTGCAAAAATTTATTGATGCGAGATGGATATGTGATCCAAAAGCATTTTGGAGGATATATAAGTTTGTGCACAGTCAAATGTACCTTTATGTTGAACACTTGCAAATTCATCATCCTAATAGACACCAAGTGCGCTTTCTGTAGTCATGACACTGTTGATCAGGTTGTAGCTAATGAAAGAAAGAAATAAAAAACAATGTTAACAGAGTTTTTCACACTCAACTGCGTTGATCAAGAAGTAAGACAATATTTATATGGGGAGATTCCTCAACATCATAGATGGGTTGATTCTTCATAAATTTAGCAAAAAAGAATTGTGCAACAAAAAGTAATTGGAAGGATTTATACTGTTCTACCGAATGATGCTGAAAAATTTAATATTCGTGTCTTGCTTAATAATGTTCGTGGACCTCAATAATTTGAAGACCTTTTAACCGTCAACAATGTTTTCTATCCAACTTTTTAGCAAAGTGCTGAACAACGCGAATTATTAGAAAATGATGCCACTATACATAATTGTTTATTTTAGGCAAGAACTTTTAGTATGCCATCTGCCTTAAGAAAACTTTTTGCCACAATATTAGTCTTTTGTACACCAATAGGGGTACGTAGTTTGTGGGATGAATTTCACGATTACATGATGGAAGATTATGCTAAACTAACAACTTCAAGCAATGCATTCTTGACGAACAAACTATTACGAGATTTGAATTCACTGTTAATGCAGCATGGCAAACGAGTTTTTGATTTTGATTTAATGACATTATCATAGGGAAATGATGATAGTACAGGAATATCAAGGGCCATTCAAGATGAATTTTCTCTTCCTATTCCTCCTGAAGATTTATGTGCACAAGATAATTTGAATGATGACCAAAGAACAATGTACAATTTAATCATCGAAGTTTACTACTTAAGTTGATTGAATTCTTTATTTTATGCGTTTTATAATTTTTTAATTGTTATTTTATAACTTTATAGGATTTCTAGATTGGGCTTTATGTACCTAGCATATTTACAAATACCAAAATTATATTGTGTTGAAAAAAATATTTAGAAAAAAGTCAATTTCTTTTACTTTTAAAGATATAATCTTATAATTTTATTTTATTGAATATCTAATTTTAGTTTACTATTTAACTATAAAGTTAAATAATTTTTGTTATATTGAATTCTTACTAAAAAAAAATTATTTATATCTAGTTTTAGTTTATTGGGTTTTATAATTTAAGCTTTTGTAAAGTTTATGGATTGAGATTTATATCACTGATAATTATAAAACCAAACTATTTTATTGGGTTTTATTAATTTAAATTTTTGTAGAGTTTATGAATTGAATTTTATATCTCAATTAATTATAAATTCAAAATTATGTAATTTTATATTTAAAGTATAAAAAAATAGACACATATCATAATAATAGCAATTCTTAAAACAAACGTGTCATGTTAAAACCCTTCTAAAACACCTCTCAAATACTTTTGTGTGTATGTCTATATATATATATATATATGACACTTTGTATTGATTTGATACAATAAACTCAGCTTATTCAAGAATTTATATGTGATAATGGTTAAATAATTTTGTGTTTTCATATTTTTTTCTCACTTTTAGTGGATGGGTATACGTGTGTTTTTTTTTTGGACCTTTTTGTAGTAATAAACTTTTAAAAAATTATGTTCATGTAGCTGCACAATCGAATTCAACAAGTTATACACGTGTTCATATCTTGATTGTGATGCAAAGCTACGGTACGACCATAACAGTGGGAACGTGACAGAGCTCAGATATGTAACAATTTTGACTTTGACCAACCACCGACTCAACCATGGTGGTCAAAACAGCAACAGTGAAAGGTTTCTATGGAAATTAAGATGGGTACCAGTCTTTTCACACCTTTCTTTTTTCATTTGGTGATCAGAGAGGTTTATTGACTAAGGTAAAAGTGACCGAAATGTTAAAATTAGATAAAAAAAAATGGAACACTCTAAGTTAGAAAATGCTTTTTTGAACATTCGATTTTAATGGATAATATTAAAAACTAATTGCCTTATCAAATATTTTAAATAATTATTTTGATTAAATATCTTTTTTTGGATATTTAAGCTTTTTTCGTTAAACTTTTTTTTGTTACATGTTGGTTTGCATGTGAGAAAATGTTAAATATACAGAATTAATAGGATCATTCTTTATCAGCTTAAGTTATTAGATTAATTGATAATTTAATTATTTTTAATATATTAAATTAATATTTTTTAATATTAATTTTACAATAATTTTTATTTATTTAATTCACAATAATTTTTATTTGTTTAATAAAATACCTAAGTTTTCACTACAAAAATTAATATTTTTTGGAATAAAAAAATAAATACCTTAAAATATCATTACTAAAAGTACCTCACTGAAATTCATAAAAACTTTAGATCATTAGTTATTTATTTAGATGAAAAATACAAACAATCTGTTGTCTTTATTATGTGACATTTCCTTAAAAAATGTGGCATTTATACTAATTTTATGTGGATTTATATTTATAATATATTTATTTTTAAGTCATTAATAATTATTTAACTTTATATTTTTTAATGGTGATTAGTTTGAAGATGGAAATTGAAGCTAATTCGGGTCATGACAGCAAAGGCACTAAAAGTCTATAGTGATTCTCAACTGATAGTAAATCAAGTTAAATGGGGAATATGGTGCTAAAGAGAAAAAATGGCCAAGTATTTGAGAAAAGTCAAAGACTTTATCCACAACCTCAAGAAGTTTGAAATCGAGCAAATACGTAGGTTAGAGAACTCCCAAGTTGAATCAACTATCTTGGCTTGTTTCTACTGAGTTCTCTAATTTTACTAGAACCGTGTACACAGAATTACTTCATATGCCTAGCATCATGGAGGGGTCCCCCATGATTACGGTAGAAGAAGAACCTAACCTACAAGATGAAAAACTATCTGGGTTAAAGAAAGCGACAAAAAAGATAGTAGTCCGAGCGACCCATTACTCTAACCACAATGACTGTTTCTACAAGCAAGCTGAACTCCAACCTTATCTCTGTTACCTCCGATCATCAAAAGCTAAGCATGCCCTTTGGCTAGAGAACTCCCAAGTTTACGCATTACCTTGGCTTGTTTCTTCCGAGTTCTCTAGTTTTACTAGAACCGTGTACACAAAATTACTTCATACGCCTAGCATCACGGAGGGGTCCCCCATGATTACAGTAGAAGAAGAATCATGCTGGATAGATGTTGTGAGTTTTAAATTACTCACAAGCACACGAGTCGTTTACAATATAGTGTTGTGCAAGTGCGAGGTCGAATCTACAGGGAATTGCGTTGTGAAAATATAAATTTATCTAAACTAATCTTATCTTAACCTAGTTCCGAGTTTTGTATTATATGTTGCAAAATAAAAGTTAAACTAAATTGATTTTAAAAACTAATAATAAAAACACCAATGTTTCTGAATCCACCCCGCCAAAGTTAAGCATATATCTCAATGTTCTAAAGATAGCCTATAAAAAAAATTCCATGAATCCAACTTAAGACAAAAAACAACAAATATCCCAATTAAACCAAAAGCATCCAATGTATCCACTTTTAACAAATCACAAAGGAAATCCAATTTAATCAAAAACAATTTGATGTATACATCAGATGAAACACAAGGAATATCCAACAGAACAATTTAAACACAATCAATCATAAGATTTTACTCAAATAATTAACAGAACATTTATACTAAAAAAATGTCAGATTTGTACAAGCAAATCTAAACTACTATGCCAAACAACGGCGAGGCTTCATCTTCAACCTTAGCTGAAGAATCTAGTCACTCATAACTATGAAACTACAATTCATAATAAAAGTGCTAAACATTAAACTAAAACAACTAAATAAAAAGAAATAAATAACTTTACATGGGAGAAATTTCACACGCTGATGGGCGGCGCTTCTCCTCGTGGTAGCAAAGCCTTCAGGATCCACCAGAATGCTAGCAGACGTCCACCGGTTAACACCAAAGTGGCCCAGAAATTGTACCAAATGGCACAAAGAATTGCACACTAAATGATGAAGTCAGATGCTGTTTATATAGGGCCAGTCTCGGAGCATAATAGGTTGCAGATTCGATGTGGGATACCGCCCGAGTGCGCTCGATCGTAGAATGATGCGGTCGATCGCAAGTGCGATCCATCATATGTCTTGTGCGCACGATCGCATGTGCGCTCGATCGCGTGTCTGGTGCGCTCAATCACAGATGCACTGTACTGCAAACATTTCGATATGGGATTGTTGACCATGCGCTCGATCGCAGCATAGTGCGATCGATCGCTATTGCTCCTGAAGCTTCACATTTCCTGAAATGCTTCATTTTCTCCACAAACCTATAAAAATACACAAAACACAAAAAAGACATAAAATAAAGTGAAATACTACTAACTAAGAGCATAACAAATATAAGTTAAGGGTCTTAAATATGCAATATTTAAGACTCATCAATAGACTATCATTAAAAACCTACGAGATGAAAAACTACCCGGGTTAAAGAAAGCGACAAAAAAGATAGTAGTCCAAGCGACCCATTACTCTAACCACAATGATTATTTCTACAAGCAAGCTGAACTCCAACCTTATCTCCGCTGCCTCCGATCATCAAAAGCTAAGCATGCCCTTTGGCTAGAGAACTCCCAAGTTTACGCACTGTCTTGGCTTGTTTCTTCTGAATTCTTTAGTTTTACTAGGACCGTGTACACATAATTACTTCATATGCCTAGCATCATGGAGGGGTCCCCCATGATTATGGTAGAAGAAGAACCTTGCTGGATAGACTATCATTAAAAACCTACAAGGTAAAAAAGTACCCGGGTTAAAGAAAGCGACAAAAAAGATAGTAGTCTGAGCGACCCATTACTTTAACCACAATGCCTGTTTCTAAAAGCAAGCTGAACTCCAACCTTATCTCTGCTACCTCCGATCATCAAAAGCTAAGCATACCCTTTGGCTAGAGAACACCCAAGTTGACGCACTGTCTTGGTTTGTTTCTTCCGAGTTCTCTAGTTTTACCAAAACTGTGTACACAAAATTACTTCATACGCCTAGCAGCATGGAGGGGTCCCCCATGATTATGGTAGAAGAAGAACCTTGCTGGATAGACTATCATTAAATACCTACGAGATGGAAAACTCCCTGAGGTAAACAAAACAACAAAAAAGATAGTAATTCGAGTGACCTATTACTCTAACCACAATGACTGTTTCTACAAGCAAACTGAACTCCAACCTTATCTTCGCTACCTCCGACTATCAAAAGCTGAGCAAGCCCTTTGGAAAATCTACGAGGGAATGAGTGGTGTTTATGATGATGTTCATAAGTTGGCCAACAAAATCCTCAAATAAGGACACTGTTGGCCGCGCATGAGAGAAGACACCTTAAATTACGTTGAGAAATGTGAAAAGTGTCAGATGTACACATCGGTTTCACATCAAAATTTGAATCATATGTACCCTATCTTGAGCCTGATACTATATTCCACATGGGGGATGGACATTCTAAGACTTCGAAAAGGCAACGGGGTAGAGACAATGGTTAGTGGTGGTAGTAGCTTACTTTTCCAAGTGGATTGAAGCTAATTTTTTGGACTCCACCATCTCCAACAAGATGAAGAATTTCACCTGGAAATCCATCATCTGTCGATTTAAGTCCCATAAAGTATTAGTTACAGACAATGGGTCACAGTTTGAGGGAAGATAATTCCAAAAGTTTTGCGAAGATATGAGTATCGAACACAACTTTGCATTGGTGACCATCGTCGAGCGAATGGACAAATGAAGGTATTTAATTGTACCATCCTTCATGGGCTGAAGAGAAGACTGGACTAGGAAAAAAAGGTTATGGGTTGACGAACTCCCAAAGGTAATGTGGGTGTATCGAACAACCTCGCAAGCTGCCATCGGGGAGACACCCTTCAGGCTAACCTTCGGAACAAAATCCCTTATCCCAATAAAAATAGATCTCCCATCTCATTGCGTCTTTTCCTATGAATAGAAAGCCAATTAAGAGGGGCTACAAAGTAACTTAGGCCTAATTGATGAGTTTCAGGAAAATGCACTAATTACAATGGTTGCTTATCAGCAAAAGACCACCAAACATTATAATTCACAAGTAAAAGAGAGAGTTTTCCAAGAAGAAACTTTTTCCTCCAAAATTCGAAGTCTCAGACCCAAAGAACATGAGGAAGCTTGCCCCTAATTAAGAAGGTCCTTATCGGATTAAGAAAGTTCTTCGCCCTGGATCCTACAACCTCGAAGAGTTATCTGGAAAACCCATAAAGTGATCATGGAACACAAAAAATCTAAGAAAGCATTGTTAATAGAATAATCACATGATGTCTCTTTGTAACCTTTTTTAATAGACAAAAATTTTATATTTTCTTTCTAAGGTATAACAATAATGCAAGCATGGCACTGATAAATCAAACCTACCGAGAAGTCGCCGAACGGGTTTGTCTTTGAATCTCCGGGGTACCCTAAGACTAACAAACCAAAAGTTGCATAGTGGCCTATGTCAAGCTAAGATCTAGTGGCTGGGGCACATCGGTGCTGTAGCGACCCATCCCGGGTTGGTCACCCCCGAGATGGTGTCATCACATTTTGAAAATCTCAGCGCGACACATATATGCAATAAGAAAAATAACACCAACAAAAAATTTTACATCAATCCTCAACCCTTAACAGGGGAGATACATCATTCTGATATTGACTTAAACATTATATATAACGTAAAATGCATGAGTGTTTACAAATAAATTTTTACTTTATTTTCTCATTAGTCTGAGGATGTGGACACGTACGTGGCTTACAAACAATGCTTTCGTCAGAACCTCAACTCACCAAACTATTTGTCCTGCCTACTACCTGAAATCATTATACAATGAGGGATGAGATTCACAAGCTCAATGAATTTAATTTACTATAAGTATTCAATTTGTATAAATAATCCTTTAATATTTAATCATTTATATCTCATATAACTTGATAATAGCATATAGTCTAACATTTAGATAGTTCTTAACATATTATACTTCTATGTTTCTTTCTCACCATAACTGTCTCTCTGTGAGACTCATTCATCTATGAATAAATTTATAATAACAACAACACTTCAGTAATACAATCAATATTTAAAACAGATGCAATGCATGAATTATTATTAGGGAATGTCTTCCCACATGTTGACATGTTTTTATCTTAGATCGGCCCCCTCCTGGTTCATTTATTTCCAGCATATACCGGCTGTCACAGTTTTCATTTATTTCCAGCATATACCGACTGTCACGGTTTTCATTTATTTTCAGCATATATCGGTTGTCACGGTTTTCATTTATCTCTAGCATATACCGGCTGTTACGGTTTTTCAATTAGACCAGCCTCCTCCCGATTCTTCAATTAGATTGGCCCCCTCCCAGTTCTTTTATTTCATGCATATGCATATGAACAATTATATGAAATATGCATATGAACAATAATATAAAAACAAACTTGAATTCAAATATTTAAATTAGCTATCCCGATTATTTTCAAATTACTATTTGATCAATTTCACTAATTTATTCTCCTCATATATCACATAAATTTATTAACCATAACTCGTCAAGGATTTCATTTATCACCTTTATTATTAAATCGACTCATTATTTTAATAATATTACTTCTCATACCTATCAACCAATTTATATCTACCACCAAATCATAAGTTAATAATTTATTCAAAAATTATCGCTATATATGTCATATTTATCTAGATTACTTAAAGTAAATCTAACTCACCGCATAGCACTTAGAGCTACCCGTGGATCACTTCCTTGCCTTTCCTACTCTTCTCAGCAATTTCCCCCTGTTGCTGATTGTCAACACTTGACATAATATTTATATTAAAATTTCTAATTTTTTTCTTCAATTCTTCTATAATTCATACCCTTTGAAAATTCTCACTTTGAATTCCAGGAAATTTCATGTACGTTAACTTTCAAAAATAAACTTTACATTATTACCTTATGTTTTTCTTAAAGCTCCTCGTAGTTCTCTATAAAATTCTCCCGTAAACCCCTTCAAAATTTTGTTCTTCCAACCTTTCTTTCGGTCCTAAAGTGTTTAGAGAAATAGAGTAGTTTGAATTGTAAAAAGAAGAAACAAAACAGGATTTGGTAAGAAATAAATAATATTGTAGACTGAGGTTTCAACCCAAGAGGGGGGTGAATTGGGTTTTAAAAACTTTAGCTAATTAAACACAAGTTTACAAAATAGATAAACACCACAAGAATATAAGCAATCAATATGTGCTATAAATAAAGAGTTTAAGGAATAGAGGATGCAAACTCAGTTTATAGTGGTTCGACAATATTTGATTCGTTCCGACCCTACGTCCACTCTCTTCAAGGAACCTACGGGTGTTGCACAAACCTTACAATCCCTTCATCTTGGAAGCAAACCCCTTTCTTTCAAAAGTAATCCCCTTCCTCTCAGAAGTAATCCCTTTTACAATAAATGATGTAAAGTAAATTGTAAAGAGACAACAATGGAAGCTTATACAACTGAATAATATATTTCTTTCAAAGTAAAGCTTGAAGAATGGCTCAACATAAATATTTCAAAGCTTTTTTTGTGTTTCAATGAGTAAAAGCTTGATTGAATGTATATTCTCCCCTTTTAAAGTGGGTTTATATAGCCTTAATGTTATATGGCCATTTTGAACTGATTTGGTTCAAATTTGTGCAAGTTGTGCTGAAATCTCGCGTCCCAACGATCATATTTTTTGAACTACCAGTCGACTGAGTCTTAGTACCAGTCGACTGGGTATGACTTACCAGTCGACTGAGAAGCTTCTGCCCAAAGTACCAATCGACTGGTATGAGTGACCCCATCGACTGGGGACATACTGTCCTATATACTAGTCTTCTGGTATATGTACCCAGTCGACTGGGTTGCTTCATCAATCCAATTTTCATGTTTTGAAGAGTTTTTCATTTTAAAATGTTTGACTAAAAGGTTATGATGAAATGCTTTTAAAAAAGAGTCATTGGACAAGCTACTACCTGAACAAGTGAGACTTACAACTTGTTTTAATACTTTAGACCTATACTAGTTCTTCTGTTTTCATTTGATGTTTGATTCGGGTTGTGTTCTTGTACCTTAATCCTTGGTTGAATGCTCTTATTGCTTAATACACTTAGATAGCATCGTTATTATAATAATAGTTGTGTTTTGTCATCATTAAAATATAAGTGAGGGTCAGCAATCTCCCTCTTTTTGATGATGACAAAATTAATGAGAGAAAACTGTTTGAAAAAACTAAGTGTTGGATTTTTTCAAAAAAAATCGGGCAGAGTCTCCTTTGTTTTTTTTTTAATAAAACCAACATGTAAAAGGGTCAAACGCAGTTTATATATAACTTAACTAACCAAGGCAACATATATAAGTATATTCCAATATCTTTGGAGCAATGCTCCCCCTAAATTTATGCAGTAACTTAAGTTTACATTAAGTTTTCACATTTTCTCATTTTTCTCCCCCATTTTGACAATAGCAGAAAAGAGGGTTATAAATTAAAAAATAAGCTACTTAGCTAACACAGTCATCAAGAGTATGCATAAACAAACTTGTCTGCCAAAATTTAGCATCATTCGGTGTTTGGAAGCCTTCCCGGGAAGAACCAAAAGTTTCTATACAAG
>CM043697.1:107225000-107775000 GCA_023935145.1 Bretschneidera sinensis
ATCTATGGTTGAGAAATCATTACCAACTTTTTCATGCCCGATGATCTTTATTTGTCTCCAATGGTGACATGTCCTCTATCTCTTAGAGTTAGCTCTTTGAATACATTTTTATCACTGGTCATGTGTTTTGAGCATTCACTATCAAGATACCAACTGTTACTTTTTTCCTTGATGTGTAGACATATCTACATCACACAAGGATACTGTAATACCCATATTTGTAAAGTAAAGGTAAAGAAGTAATTTAATAAATAGGGCATGAAATTAAAATAATATATTTACGCGAAAGACTAAGTGTTGAATAAAATAATTCTTTTGAAAAAAAATTGGGACGTAGACGTCATTAAAAGAAAAGAAAAAAAAAAGGAGTTGCTTAATTTATTACCATTGAATGGCCAAATTAATGGCCATTAATGGTATGTTTTTCTTTTAGGTAGCATATTAATTATGGGGGGTCGCTGAATTTATTGCTTGTTTTGCTTTAGGTGGCAGATTAATTAGGTGTGGTGCCCCCTAAATTTAATGAATGTCTGAGAGACTTTGGAGGAGGGAGACAATTGAAGCAACTTTTCTTATATATATGTATAAGTTGTATACTGAACGATTTCGTTCAGTTTCTTTCAATTTCTTGTTTTCTCATCTCACTTGGGGGCTCAAAGAAATGCTAAAAGAGCAAAATTTTGAAGGAGTTTTTTTGCGGAATTGCATAGAGAATCAGGAAAAGCTATCAGAAAAATATAAGGTAATAATATAGTGTTTATTTTTGAATTTCTGACATTTAAGAAATTCCAAGGAAGTCAAAGTGGGAATTTTCAAAGTGTGTGATTTATAAGGAAGTGAAGAATAAATTAGAATTTTAATATAAATACGATGTCAGGTGTTGACAATCTACAACTGTGAGAAATTTCTGAGATAAACGGGAAAACCAAGGAGGTGATCCACGAGTAGCTTTAAGAGCTACGTGGTGAGTTGGATTTACTTTAAGTAGTCTAAATAAAAAATGAAAAATTTAGTGATGATATTAAAATAAATTATTAGCTTATGTTGTGGTAATAGATAATAATTTGGTTGAAAATTATGATATGAATTTTAGACATGTAGAAAATTATTAGGAGAGAAATAATATTATTGGGAATAATAAATTAATTTACTAATAAAAATGATAAGTGAAATTCTTGATGAATTATATTGAGGTTTTAATACGAATTATGATGAGATGAATTTTAGTGGATCATGATAAGTATTGAGAGATGGTTTGATATGATTTAGGATGAGAGGAATTTAGTGAAAATTTTGTTATATAAATTTGAGAATAAGCACGATAGCAAATTTAAGTATTTACAATTTATTTGTTGTTTTTATATTACTGTTTATATGCATATTTCATATCATTGCTCATATTCATATGCAATTAATGAGAAAGAAAAGAACCGGGAAGGCAGTCGGTCTAATGAAAATGAAAGAACCGAGAAGGCAGCTGGTCTAATGAAAATGAAAGAACCGGGAAGGCAGCCGGTCTTGTGAGAATGAAAGAACCGAGAAGGCAGCCGGTCTAAGATAATAATAACCTGTCGACAGGTGGGAAGATGTTCCCATCATAATCATTCATGCATTTGCATTTCTTTTAATTATTGCTGCATTATTGAAATGCTGAGGTGTGATGTATCATCGTGAATATAATTATAGATGATTGAGTCTCACAGAAAGAGACAATTATGATGAAAATATTATTGAAATGCTGAGGTGTGATGTATCATCGTGAATATAATTATAGATGATTGAGTCTCACAGAAAGAGACAGTTATGATGAAAATATTATTGAAATGCTGAGGTGTGATGTATCATCATGAATATAATTATAGCTGATTGAGTCTCACAGAAAGAGACAGTTATGATGAAAATATTATTTAAATGCTAAGGTGTGATGTATTATCATGAATATAATTATAGATGATTGAATCTCACAGAAAGAGACAGTTATGATGATAGTATTATTAAAATGGGGATGTGTGGTATGTTATTTTGAAATTGTTTATAGATGATTTGGTCTCACAAAGAGAGATAATTATGGTAAGCAAGAAGCAGAGAATGATAAGAACCATCTAAATGATGGACTTTATGATGAGAACCTCATTACGAGGTAATTATGAGATAATTAATGGTCTTAAGGTGGACCAATGATTGAGAAAAATATATTGATAGAGAATGAATCGTATAACATGTGTAATGATAGTAGAAAGTTGTCATCAGGTTATGTGAAAAAAAAAATAAAAGGTTAAATATTAAAGGACTATTTATAGAATTTTGGAATACTTTTAGTAAATTAAATTCACTAAGCTTGTGAAACTCACCCCTCATTGTACAATGATTTTCAGGTAGTAGGCTTGGCAAATAGTTTAGTGAGTTGAGGTTCAGAAGAAATCATTTTCTATAAGTCGCGTACGTATCATCATCCTCAAACTAATGAGAAAATAAAATAAAAAATTTATTTGTAAATCTTCATGTATTTTACGTTGCATAGAATGCTTAAAGATCGGATTGATGTAAATTTCTTTTGGTGATATTTATTTTTATTTTTACATATCTGTGTCGTGTTGGGGTTCTCAAAATGTGATGATACCGTTTCGGGGTGGCCAACCCGGGATGAGTCATTACAATTTTTGGTATCAGAGCATTAGGTTTTAAGATTCTGTAGACTGCATAAAAAGTAAGAAAGTGGAAGATTAAAATAAATTATATTTTAATGAACAGTCTGAGGATGACACATGACCGCACTAGAACTAGAGTTAGAGTTATTGATTCGAGAGGGCTGGTAGGCCCCAATATTTTGACAAGTTAAGGTTGAGTCTGAATTTGTGGCTCCTAGAAAGGAACGTGTTAATAATATATTTGATATTAATAAAGGTGTGAGATAATCTGAAGTTGAAAGAGCTGATCTAAGATAAGCTCTTACACATGCTCTTGAGAAAATGAACATAACAGATAATCGAGTTGGTAGTCTATAGCATAGACTTGATAAACAGGCTAGGGCAGTGCTTGAGGTTGCTGAAAATCTAGTAATGGTAAATGTTTAAAAGAGAAAAGTGAGTTTATGCACGAGATGCAAAGAGATTATTCTGTTAGATATATTAAGCTGAATGCATTATTGTTTAAAGGATCTACGAATCCTTTTAAGCCTGAGTTTTGGGTGAAATATGTAGAGAGATTATTTGGTATTTTACCAAGCAACTGACAGGCAAATGATTGCCCTTACTTCGGTTGAGTTAGAAAGAGAAGTTTTGGAATGGTGGAAAGGTATTCTTCCCACGGTAAGTGCAGATGTTGGTTGACCCTTAACCTAGAATAGGTTTAAGGAGGTTTTCCTTGATAAATAATTTCCTTAGACCTTTAGAGCCCAACAAGATAGAGATTTTATTTATTTGAGGCAAATAGGTTGATTGTGGCTCAGTATGATAGGAGATTTGTGGCTGTGTCGAGGTTTGAACCGAAAGATGGTATACCCAGAGGAGAAGAAGTGTAAGAAGTTCATAGATGAACTATGTTTTAAGGTTTAATCAACACTATCTTACATGAAGTATATGAATTATGTCAGATTAGTGGATATAGCACTTCAGATTGAGAAGGATGCGATAGAATTTAGAGGAAAGAGGAATTAGCGGGAAAATTCTAGATTTTAAAATCCCAGAAGTGGTATCAGTACAAGTGTGCAGGGTGGGAAATCACCCAGAAGAGGCATTTCTTGTCACAGATAACTTTACAGAGTCAGAGGCAAGCAGAATCTGAGGCTTATGTATGTTAAAATACTATTGGTATGACCCTTAGATTTGAGAGACAGGTTATGGGAACTGGAAGTCATGACAAAGGAAGTAAGTATGCCACCAAGGAGAAATGACAATCTGATGCATGATTGGGAGACAGAAGTTTGCTATAAATATATTCAGATGAGATATTTATCCCAAAATTGTCAAAAATTTAAAATGCTTTATGTGTGGAGAAGGTGGACTTGTCAATATTGGTTGATCTTGATGCAACCCATTCTTTTGCATCAAGTATTCATATGATGTCTATGAAAGTATATATTAGTCCTTGGATGCAAAATATTTTTGTTGAAGTGTTCTCATTAGAGATAGAGGGATAATCATAAAGGTTTACAAGGGTTGTGTGATTTGTATCAGTAATAGAAAATCTGAAGCTGATTTATTATCTTTGAATATAATATATTTTTTGGAAAGAATTGGTTATCATGTCTGGGTTGATTGTTCCAGAAAGAAGATAGTGTTCGAGATATGGATATGAGGAGTGTAACTTTCAGATAGAGCATAAAATACTCTCAAACTATCTTATTTTACTCTGACTACTAATAGATGGTTGAAGAAAGGATGTGAGGAGTATTTGGTATACAAAATGGATTCTAAAAAGGAAATTAAGAAGTTAGAAGAAATCTTGGTAGTGAAAGATTTTCATGATGTGTTTCATGAAAAGTTGTCCAGATTGTCTCCTAGTAAGGAGATTTAGTTTCATATAGATGTGATTTTGAGTTCAACATACATATCTATAGCACCCTATAGAATGACGTCAGTTGAATTGAGAGAGTTGAACGTACCATTTTAAGAATTTTTGGATAAACCATTTATCGGACCTAATGCATTTGGGGAGTCCCATGTGTTGTTTGTGAAGAAGGAAGATGGAATGACAAGAGTGTGTATAGATTACAGATAGTTGAATAAGAACAATTTTTTTTTTCTTAGGATAAATAAATTATGTGAACAGTGAAAGAAGTGCGAGTATTTTCTAAGATAAACCTGAGATCAGGTTATCACCAATTTAGGATAAAGAAATGAGTCGTGCCTAAGACTACTTTTGGGACACGTTATGGTCATAATTTTCTTGTGATATCATTTGGATTGACTAATGTCCCAGAAACATTCATAGACTAGATGAATAGAGTGTTTAAACTATATCTTAATAAGTTTGTGTTTATATTTGAATTATTGATATAATCTAAGAAGGAAAAACAACATTAGATAGTGTGTTGAAGATTCTGAGGAGAGAGAAATTTCATGCAAAGTTCTCTAAGTATGAGTGTTGGCTGAATGAAATAACTTTCTTGGAACAGGTAATATTGGGAAATGGTATAGCAGCTGATTCACAAAAGTAGAGACAATGTTAAGTTTGAAGAGACCAACTAATGTGACTGAGATTAAAATCTTCTTGGGATTAGCTGGTTATTATAAAAGATTCTTTCAGAATTTTTTTTAACACTGTTAAATAGATCGACCAGGAAAGAGGTGAGATATGTATAGTAAGGGAAGTATGAAAAAAAAAATCTCCCATTACTAAAGGAGAAATTGACTACGGCTCTAGTATTGGTGTTTTCTTTTAGTGATGAATGATTTGTGGTTTATAGTGATACATCACATCAATAATTGGGATATGTGTAACATAGGAAAGCTGTGGCCCATACTTCTAGGAAATTGAAGATTCATGATAGAAATTACCATACTCATGACTTAGAGTTGACTGTTATAGTGTTTACTTTAAAAATTGGAGACATCATCTGTATGGAGCCACGTGTGAGATATTCATGGGGTATAAGAGTTTGACATACTTACTTACCTAGAGAGAGTTGAATTTGAGGCAAAGATGGTGGATGGAGTGGTTTGTGACTATGATTCTACAATTTCCTATCATCCAAGAAAAAATAAGAAGGTGATAGCTGATGCATTGAGTAGAAAGTCTTCAAGAAGGTTAACTGCTATTAGGAGTCTTGATGTGACATTGATAATAGATTTAGAAGAGATAAGAATGAAGTTAAATATCAGTGATAAAGAATCATCGTTAACAAATATGGTTGTACAATCATCTATAGTGAAATGTTTTAGAGGTCCAAGGTAGAGATAAGAAGATAGAAAAGATTTAGCATTGAGTGCTTACTAGGAAGCAATATGAGTTCAAAATTTGAAATGATAGTATCCTGGTATTGGAACATAGAATTCGTGTTCCCAATAATGTAAAATTGAGGAAAAAGATGATGAGAGAGGCATTTGATGATGTAGATTCGATGCAACTAAATAACAATAAGATGTATAGAGGCTTGAGACAAAATTTCTGGCGGTCAGGATTTAAGAAGGATGTAGCTGAAATTTTGAAGTGGTATAGAGTATTATTGAGAATAGTGTCATATAAAGATGCTAAATTTACATCTTGATTTTTGAGAGATTTTCAGAAAGCCACGGGTACACGGTTGCAATTTAATATAATTTTTCATGCTCAGATAGAAGGATATGTAAGAGCAAACATGATGAGTTCTCAGTAAGTTGGGACGATTACATACCACCTATTGAAAACTATTTATAATAATCAGTATCAAACTAGTATTGGGATGGTACTGATTAAGACATTGTATGGTAGGAAGTGTAGAACTCCATATGTTGGGAAGAAATGGGAAAGAGAAATATATATATATGGTCCATCAATCATTGAGTTAACGGCAAAAATGATCAAACTGGTTAAAGAGAACCGTAAAGCAGCACAGAGTAGACTGAATAGCTATGCTAACAATAAAATGAGATCTCTTAAGTTTCAAGTATGTGATTAGGTGTATTGAAAAATATCTCAATGAAATGTGTATTGAGATTTAAACAGGAAATGAAAGCTTAATCTGAGGTTTGTGAGACCCAATAAGGTGGTTGAGAAAGTTGGACTAGTTGTGAATAGCCTGATTTCCTACAGAATGGAAGCAGTGATATAACATTTTTCACGTTTCACTTTTAAGAAAGAATTTATCTGATGAATATTATAATATTTTGAACTAAGCTATAGAAATTCAGAAAGATTGGGTGTATATGCAAGTACCAGTGAAGATTTTAGACAAGAAAGAACAACTCTTGTATAATAAAGAAGTTTCATTAGTGTAAGTTTTGTGACAAAATAAGGATGTTGAAGAAATTACATGAAAGTGTGAGAAAAATTTGATGAAGTATTATTCATATTTTTTTCCGGAGTAAAGGAAGGAAATTTCGAGGACGAAATTTTTGTAAGGTGGGTAGAATTGTAATACTCATATTTATAAAGTAAGGGTAAAGAAGTAATTTAATAAATAAGGCATGAAATTAAAATAATATATTTACGCGAAAGACTAAGTCTTGAATAAAATGATTCTTTTGAAAAAAAAAATTGGGACGTGAATGTCGTTAAAAGAAAAAAAAAACGAGCTGCCCAATTTATTACCATTGAATGGCCAAATTAATGGCCATTAATGGTATGTTTTTCTTTTAGGTAGCATATTAATTATGGAGGTCGCTGAATTTATTGCATGTTTTGCTTTAGGTGGCAGATTAATTAGGTGTGGAGCCCGCTGAATTTAATGAATGCCTGGGAGACTTGGGAAGAGGGAGACGATTGAAGCAACTTTTCCTATATATATGTATAGGTTGTATAATGAATGATTTCGTTTAGTTTCTTTTAATTTCTTGTTTTCTCAAGACACTTGGGGACTCAAATAAATGCTAAAAGAGCAAAATTTTGAAGAGGTTTTCTGCGGAATTGCATAGAGAATCAGGAAAAGCTATCAGAAAAATAGAAGGTAACAACATAGTATTTATTTTTGAATTTCTGACATTTAAGAAATTCCCAGGAAATCAAATTGAGAATTTTCAAATTGTGTGGTTTATAAGGAAGTGAAGAATAAATTAGAATTTTAATATAAATACAATGTCAGGTGTTGACGATCTACAACTAGGAGAAATTTCTGAGATAAATGGGAAAAGCAAAGAGCTGATCCACGAGTAGCTTTAAGAGCTATGTGGTGAGTTGGATTTACTTTGAGTAGTCTAAATAAAAAAATGAAAAATTTAGTGATGATATTAAAATAAATTATTAGTTTATGTTGTGGTAATAGATAAAGATTTGGTTGAAAATTATGATATGAATTTTGGACATGTAGAAAATTATTAGGAGATAAATAATATTATTGGGAATAATAAGTTGATTTAATAATAAAAATGATAAGTGAAATTCTTGATGAGTTATATTGAGGTTTTAATACGAATTATGATGAGATGAATTTTAGTGGATCTTGATAAGTTTTAAGAGATGGTTTGATGTGATTTTGGATGAGAGGAATTTAGTGAAAATTTTATCATATAATTTTAGAATAAACAGGATAGAAAATTTAAGTATTTACAATTTATTTGTTGTTTTTATATTACTGTTTATATGCATATTTCATATCATTGCTCATATGCATATGCAATTAATGAGAAAGAAAATAACCATGAGGGCAGTCGGTCTAATGGAAATGAAAAAACTAGGAAGGCAGCCGGTCTAATGAAAATGAAAGAACCGAGAAGGCAGCCAATATTATGAGAATGAAAGAACCGGGAAGGTAACCGGTCTAAGATAATAACAACCTGTCGACAAGTGGGAAGACTTTCCCATCATAATCATTCATGCATTTGCATCTGTTTTAATTATTGCTGCATTGTTGAAATGCTGAGGTGTGATGTATCATCGTGAATATAATTATAGATGATTGAGTCTCACAAAAAGATACAGTTATAATGAAAATATTATTGAAATGCTGAGGTGTGATGTATCATCGTGAATATAATTATAGATGATTGAGTCTCACAGAAAGAGACAGTTATGATGAAAATATTATTGAAATGTTGAGGTGTGATGTATCATCGTGAATATAATTATAGATGATTGAGTCTCACAGAAAGAGACAATTATGATGAAAATATTATTGAAATGTTGAGGCGTGATGTATTATCGTAAATATAATTATATATGATTGAATCTCACAGAAAGAGACAGTTATGATGATAGTATTATTAAAATGCTGATGTGTGGTATGTTATTTTGAAATTGTTTATAGATGATTTGGTCTTACAAAAAGAGATAATTATGGTAAGCAAGAAGCAGAGAATGATAAGAACCATCTAAATGATCGATTTTATAATGAGAACCTCATTACAAGGTAATTATGAAATAATTGATGGTCTTAAGGTGGACCAATGATTGAGAAAAATATATTGATAGAGAATAAATCGTATGACATATGTAATGATAGTAGAAAGTTGTCATAAGGTTATGTGAAAAAAAATAGTTAAATATTAAAGGACTATTTATGGAATTTTGGAATACTTTTAGTAAATTAAATTCACTGAGCTTGTGAAGCTCACCCCTCATTGTACAATGATTTTCAGGTAGCAGGCTTGGCAAATAGTTTGGTGAGTTGAGGTTCAGAAGAAATCATTTTCTGTAAGTCGCGTACGTGTCATCAGTCTCAGACTAATGAGAAAATAAAATGAAAAATTTATTTGTAAATCTTCATGCATTTTACGTTGTATAGAATGCTTAAAGATCAGATTAATGTAAATTTCTTTTGGTGATATTTATTTTTATTGTTGCATATCTGTGTCATGCTGGGGTTCTCAAAATGTGATGACACCGTTTCGGGGTGGCCAACCTGGGATGGGTTGTTACAGATACACAATTGCATTTTTAAGTACCCAAAATTTCTTGGGTCCTTTGAGGTTAGTCCTTGAAAATATAGTTCCTTTTGGGACCTGATGAGAGTCATAAAATTCATCTTTGCAGTACTTAATTGTTAGCATTTTAGAGTTGATCTAGGTTTGAATTGCACTTTTATACCTTAAACACTCTAAAATGTCATTCTTGGATCATTGATCTATTTCGATGCATTTTTAGGTACTTTAAGTTCAAAAGAGATGGAAAAGCTATCATTTCTTGAAGCATAATAACTCAATGAACACCGAAGTGAAGGTTCACAAGCACTTGGAAAGGAGTTTCACTAAATTGCCAAAATTGCCCGTACGGATCAATCATCTTTGCAAATTAAAATTTATTAATGCAAGAAGAACTAGAAGATGAGCCATATATTCTTAAAAAGATCCGAAAGTCTATTTTTTGGTGAATTTTACGGCTCATAAAAATGATTTTTCTAGAGAAAGTTATGGCAGTTTTAGTAGACAAAGGTCAGGCCTCCAGAACAGCACCAGCCTAGCGCTGCGGCGTGGAGAAGAGAGCGTCGCACCTTCCAGAACAGCTACCATTCTGCCAAGCCTAGCGCCGTGGTGTGGAGAAGAGAGCGCTGCACCTTGCAGAATAGCACCAATCTTGGACAAAGGCAGCGCCTAGGCGCGGCGCCAGCCCGGTCCCTTGACCTAATTAGGGCGTTTTTGAAGACATTTTCCAGCCCAAAATGCCCCTAAACCTTATGAGCTATAAATAGAACCTTAAGGGTTTGCAGCCACCATTCAATTCATCATTCTTCCAAGGAATCAAAGGCTAGAAAACTCAAGGGAGGCTGCCACACTCTTCCCCATGGCCAACTAATCTCCAAGTAAGGCGAAAGGATGAATCCCTAGGTGTAGTAGTTCCTATTTTCCTTTATTTGATTCAGTTGTAATTGGAATTTATTATCAAAGCATTGTTTGTGAGTATTATTTGATTAAACAAGAAGAATTTAGGTTCTTGTGACAGCTGCACTTTATGTTCTTCTTATTATAAGAGTTTCTTAACCCGATGATTGCATGCTTCTTCTCCATATAAGTCCAGTCATGCTTTTCTTATGTCAAGTTGTTTGGATGTGATTGAGTCTGCTAGATCTATCTTTTAGGTTTTTCCATTACTGCAATATTTTCATTTCTTGATAAATCTATAAGATAGGTCATGTGTGCTTAAATTGAAATCAAAGAGTGCTTCATAACAATTACATTAGGGTTTATATATGCTCTTATTGAATATTTTTCGATTGTCTGTTTGGGATGTGAAACTTGCAATCGAGATAAAAACAACTGAATCAAGTTAGGATTAGGGCAACGAACCTAGGGAGGATTCCCGGAACCTTGTTGTTTCCTTATTATACTCTTCATTACAATTACACAATTATTTCACATTACTCAATTCAGATTCTTTCTTTTAATCTTTTATCGTTTGTGTTAAACTTTACACATTCTCTTGTAATTAACTTGTTTCCCTATGGAATCGACACCCCAAAGCTGTGCTACAATTACCACGTTATTCTTTGGGCGTAATCAAATTTTGGCACCGTTGCCGGGAAAACGTGCTTAAGTAGAAAAAAGATTGTCAACTCTAAGACGAAACGGTAATATCGTTCCTTTATTTAAGTTTTTGATTTTCTTATTTTATTTGTTTTATTTTATTTATTTTATTTTTAACTCATTTCTTTTCTTTAAGTTTTGATTTCCTGATTTCGTTTATTATTTATTTATTATGTTTATTCTGTTAACATGGCTGAAAACCTTAATGAGAATGTTGCTAGGACACTTAAAGATTATTTACATCCTAGCCGAACAGCCACCCCATCTTGTATCATGTTCCCCCCTAATGTTCAACAACCTAATTTCAAACCAGGCATGATCCAATTGCTACCAACCTTCCATGGGTTTGAGAATGAAAACCCCTATATCCACATTAGGGAATTTGAGGAAGTAGTAGCAACCTTTCAAGGTAGGGTTGATATGATAGACACCGTCAAACTTTGGTTTTTCCCCTTTTCACTTAAGGAAAAAGCCAAGGCTTAGCTGTACTCGTTAAGGCCTAGGTCCATAAGTAGTTGGGATGAGATGACACGATTTTTCTTCAAAAAACACTTCCCAACCCATAAGACCAATAACCTCAAGAGACAAATCTCAAACTTTGCACAAAAAGATAGCGAAACCTTATATCAAGTTTGGGAACGTTTCAAGGACCTGTTGAATTCTTGTCCAAACCATTGGTATGAGAGTTGGCGGGTAGTTAGCTATTTCTATGATGGACTCCTAAGTAGGGAAAGGCAGTTCATAGAAATGATGTGCAATGGAGATTTTCTTCAAAAAGATCCCGACCAAGCCATAGATTTCCTAGATGACCTATCAGAAAAATCTTACACTTGGACAGGACCAAATGCCATGGAAAGCACTAGGAGAAATCAACCCGCTGGGATTTATCAGCTTAAGGAAGAGGATAACCTTAAAGCCCGTTTAGAGGCCCTAACTAAGGAAATTGAAGCCTTAAAAACCAGAAATACTAGAGCCCCTTAACCAGTTATTAGGTCTGAATCCAACGAAGCTTGTTTCATATGTAATGGGGTAGATCATTTACCTAATGATTGTCCAGTTTATTTTGAGATGAAGGAAGAGTGTAATGCTATAGGTATACCCTTTGGGTAACCACACTTACCCTACTCTAACACCTACAATCCCGATTGGAAGAATCACCCTAATTTCAGTTGGAAATCCGACATGCAACCCCCTGCCCACTCTAGTACCCAATGGCAACCGAAAACAACCTCATTTAATGCACCTCAACAATCTTTACCTTTAGAAGATATGTTTAATTCATTTATGCAAGTACATGCCAAGAGTGTGGAAGAGCAAGGCAAGATAAATCAACGGTTGTTAGAGGAGTAACAAGCGATCAAGGAGGAACAAAAGGTAATAAAGAGTCAACTCACCAAGTTGACTAGTTTCTTGACGATTCAAGAATAAGGTCAGTTTCCTTCACAGCCACAACCTAATCCAAGGGAAAAACATATGGCATAAACCTCCAATCCTGAAAATCAAAACATTAGAGAGGTTAATGCCATAATTACTCACAGTGGTAAGGAAATTGATAAACCCACTCTACCATCAAACCTGATTCCTAACACCATGTGCAACAAGGATAAAGCCCCCAAGGACCAAGAGGCCCATGATAATTATTCTCCACCAGTGCTTTTCCCTCAAGCACTCCTTAAACCTAAAGCGATAAATACAACACTAAAAGGTGAGATTCTTGAACAACTTCAGCATGTTAAAATTAACCTCCCTCTTCTTCATGTTATAAAACAGATTCTCAACTATGCTAAAGTCATCAAGGATCTATGCACACTCAAGAAAAGGCACAATGTGAAGAAAACGACATTCTTAATGAAGCAAGCAAGTGCAGTAATTGACAGCAAGACACCGCCCAAATATAAAGATCCAGGCTGTCCAACGGTAGCTTACCAAATTGGAAACAAATCTTGTGGCCAAGCATTGCTAGATTTGGGTGCTAGTGTGAACCTCATGCTATACTCCATATACTTGCAGCTCGGTCTAAGTGAGATCAAACCAACCTCTGTGGTACTTTAATTAGTGGATAGATCGGTGAGAAAACCAAGAGGTATTGTAGAAGAAGTTTTGTTGCAAATTGATAATTTCTACTATCTTGTTGATTTTTTGGTTTTAGATACTGTTTCTACTGTAAACACAGAGTCAAAAATTCCTTTGATACTTGGAAGACCATTCCTTGCCACCGTCAATGCCCTCATTAATTGTATGAATGGCCTAATGACATTATCATTTGGAAATAAGACTCTAGAGGTAAATATTTTTCGAGTCTCATGGCAGCCACATGAAGAGGATGAGTACATCAAAGATAATTCTAACTTTTCGGAATTCATTCCTAATAATTTTGAGTTCAATGATTCTTCAATTTATTCCCATGCCATTAATGTTATTAATGTTTTTGATAAGCCACTGGAATTTATTAAGAAATTTTGGCAACCATGCTTTGAGGAGTTGCTTGAGAGAAGTCACATGGACGCGGGAATCAAATACCCTACTACTGATAGTAAATGGGCATCACCAAAAACACTTGAGCCACATGTGGTGGACTTTAAGTATTCCTTGCCCAAAGACTAACACTGAGGCCATTGAGTATAGAGCCTCATCTTTAGCACCACAATGAGGCAAGCAGTGAGAGTGGTGCAGCGTCTGGCTGAAGACGTAAAACTTAGCACTCATGGGAGGCAATCCACAACATATCCTTTTATTTTTTTGTTTTTCGTATTTCTTTTTCTTGTTTATTATTATTATTTTGTTGCTTTCCAGTTTTACTTTTGTATTTTTTTTTCAGGGACAAATATATGAAGCAATTCAAAAGGTGATGCACAATTTTCAGCTTCTGTGCACTTTTGGCTATAAATGGAGTTTCTTTAACTTTTGCTTTCACATTAAGGACAATGCTTATTTTAAGTTGAGGGTGGAAGAGGAAATATATTCCTGTTTTTTTATGTTTTTCAGTGAACTGCTTAGTGTCATTTTCCTTGATTGTTTGTGTTTAGCATGCTTTGTGTTTGCCTTGGAGTTAATTCACATGTCAATGATATAAACTTAATTGAGATAGTAGATAGAATTTAGAAGAAGTTAAATTTTGCTTCGGTTTGAAATTAATTTAAGTGTCAATCTTAATTTGGTTTGAGACTCTGGTTTGTGGTAAGATTATATGATTAGTCTTAAACATTTAGAGAAGTTTTATGTGTGATTATTTTGTGAATATTTTTGCGGTCTCGACAAGCTCTAGAACTTATTTAATAATCATTTGAGGTGAATTCCTAGAATGCATACTACATAGGATATGATATAGGCCATTTTTGAACCGTTGAGCCTTTCAAACTTACCATTGCTATATCTATCACTAGTCACCTATTTGAGCATTTTTCTTGAAAAAGAATATGAGCCTTGTTTCTTTCAAAAACCCATTTACTTACCCTTATGAGCCTAAAAATATTTTATCTTTACCCTTCTTATAAAAGAACTTAGTTGTACACATTTGTTGAGAAACACTTAAGAGGAGTAAGGATGGAAATATGAAAAACCATAACCCAAGTATATTAAAGAAGATAAGTTGGGGGTTGTGGAAAAGCAAAGAAAAAGAAAATGAAAAAGAAGGTGAATGGGTATTTGCCAAAAATAGAAAAGAAAACAGAAAAATAAGTGAATTATGGCAAAGAAAGAAGAAGAAGAAAAGAAAAAAATGGTGATCTATTGAGAGAAATGCTCGAAGAGTGGTTGAAAGAGTTGGGTATTGAAATAAGGTTATTCAGTGCTTAAAAGTGGTTGTGTTTAAAGCTAAGAGATTGAGTTCTTTTTCTTGTGAATCATTTCCGTTCTTTTTTAACATTTAATTTAGCCTAATATTACAAGCTTATTAAAAGACCTATTGATCCAAGGTGGTGTGATTTTTCTACAATAGTGAAGAGTGATTTGAAAAATAAGCCTACGGAGCTTGTTTATGTGATTAATGTTACACAATTTGTTATGTTTTTAGAGGCCAAGACTTGTATTCATGAATGTTGTGAACAAAATCATCCGAGTGTTCGGATTAATGGATTGTGGTAAGATGCATGTTAAGAGTCGATAACAATTTTAAGATTGATGTTTAGATTACTTTTGGACTTGGGTGAAATTTAATGATTCTATGTGCCGTGTGTTATGTGTGATTTTTGAGACAAAAGTGAATTTACTCTTGGTTTAACACTAACATTGCTTTACTTTGTTTTGATTCCCACCGTATAATTCATCTCTTGTTTTCGCTTGAATTGGTAGGGACTAGCAATAAACTAGTTGGGGGTTATGATGAGAGTCATAAAATGCATCTTTACAGTACTTAATTGTTAGCATTTTAGGGTTGATCTAGGTTTGAATTGCACTTTTATACTTTAACAACTCTAAAGTGTCATTCTTGGATCATTGATCTATTTTGATGCATTTTCAGGTACTTTAAGTTCAAAAGAGATGGAAAAGCTATCATTTCTTAAAGCACAATGACTCGATGAACACCGGAGTGAAGGTTCACAAGCACTTGAAAAAGAGTTTCACTAAATTGCCAAAATTGTCCGTACATATCAATTTTCTTTGCAAATTAAACCGTATTAATGCAAGAAGAACTAGTTGATGAGCCATATATGCTTAGAAATATCCGGAAGTCTATTTTTTGGATAATTTTACGGCTCTTAAAAATGATTTTTCTAGAGAAATTTATGACAGTTTTAGTAGACAAAAGTCAGGCCTCCAGAACAGCACCAGCCTAGTGCCGCGGTGTGGAGAAGAGAGCGTCGTACCTTCCAGAACAACTACCGTTTCGCCAAGCCTAGCACCGCGGCGTGGAGAAAAGAGTGCCGAACCTTCCAGAACAGCACCAATCTCAGACAAAGGCAGTGCCTAAGAGCGGGTAAGGCTGAGGCGCGATGTCAGCCCGGTCCCTTGACCTAATTAAGGCCTTTTTGAAGACATTTTCCAGCCTAAAATGCCCCTAAACCTTATGGGCTATAAATAGAACCTTAAAAGTTTGTAGCCACCATTCAATTCATCATTCTTCCAAGGAATCAAAGGCTGGAAAGCTCAAGGGAGGCTGCCACACTCTCCCCTATGGCCAACTAATCTCCAAGCAAGGCGAAGGGATGAATCTCTAGGTGTAGTTGTTCCTATTTTCCTTTATTTGATTCAGTTGTAATTGGAATTTATTATCAAAGCATTGTTTGTGAGTATTCTTTGATTAAACAAGAAGAATTTAGGTTTATGTGACAGTTGCACTTTATGTTCTTCTTATTATAAGATTTTCTTAATCTGGTGATTGCATGCTTCTTCTCCATATAAGTCCAGTCATGCTTTTCTTATGTCAAGTTGTTTGGATGTGATTGAGTCTGGTAGATCTATCTTTTAGATTTGTCCATTACTGCAATATTGTCATTGAGATATATTGTCGTTTCTTGATAAATCTATAAGATAGATCATGTGTGCTTGAATTGAAATCAAAGAGTACTTCATAACAATTATATTAGGGTTTATATATGCTCTTATTGAATATTTTTCGATTGTCTGTTTGGGATGTGAAACATGCAATCAAGATAAAAACAACTTAATCAAGTTAGGATTAGGGCAACGAACCTAGGGAGGATTCCCAGAACCTTGTTGCTTTCTTATTATACTCTTCATTACAATTACACAATTATTTCACATTACTCAATTCAGATTCTTTCATTTAATCTTTTATCGTTTGTGTTAAAGTTTACACCTTCTCTTGTAGTTGACTTGTTTCCTTGTGGAATTGACACCCAAAAGCTGTGCTACAACTACCGCGTTACTCTTTGGGCGTAATCAGGACCCATACTTTCTTAACAACATATGGAGTTCTAGAGACATGATGATGCATAATCCTATGATGATATAGTTGTGCATATCTATAATGCTTAGGATATGAGTTCCTAGGATACATGTTTCTATTGTGAGGAATATGAATATGCGTGTCATTTCCAGAAAATATATGATGATGATTTCTAGGATACATGCTTGTATGCATACTATTTCTAGGATGGCCATGATGGTATTTCCTAGGGTATGCATGTGCAGTTTGCACATTCTGATTATATATATTGTTCCTAGCATTCACATGATGGTTATTCCTAGGATGTGTATAAGCATTTCTTGGATGAGCATACATATAAGCATGAGTATTTCTAGGATTCTTCATTTTTATATATGCATTATAATTAGTATTTCTAGATATGTTATCATTCATTGTGGGTGTGCTTTTGACCTTGCTAGTGGTCTTTGAAGTAGAGACTTCATTCACACAAGATGCTTTCATGAATAAGCTCTCTTTTGATTTTTGTTTGCCTAATGGAGAGTATACATTAATCTTTGGCAAGAAATCACTTCATCAAGCTTTTCTTTTCCAAGCATAAGTCTAGATATAGTTCCATTTAATTCTAATATCTTATTCTTTAAGTTTTCATCTTCATCTCTTAGGAAATCTTGAGAAGCATCATAAAGCAATGAAGGTAGTTTATCTTTTTCTTTTCTTAGACTTATCATTTCTTTTGAAAGAGATTATACCTCTTTCTTAAGAGTTGAGTTCCTAGAATCAAATTTCTTTAATTCATCATGCATTTCATTTATGACTTCTAACAGTTCTTCACTACTACTAACAATGTTATTCTTAAAGGAGGGAGAAGATAATACCTCATTTTCATCATTGATTGCCATAAGACATAGGTTGGCAATTTCCTCGTATCCGACCTCATTATCCAAGGAATCTTCTTCGTCATCACTCCAAGTGGTTGCAATCATAGCTTTCTTTTTGAAGCTCTTGTATGGTTTGCTTACAGCTATACAATCGACCTTAATGTGACCGGGCTTCTTGCATCCATAGCACACAAGTGATTCCTTTTTTGAGGTGGGATCCTTTGTGTATAGTTTCTTGCTTTTCTTCAAGAATCTATGAAACCGTTTGGTGATTAAAGCCATCTCACCATCTTCTTCACTGCTCTCCACCTCTTCTTCTTATTCCTCTTCTTTGTTGCTCATAGAGGCTTTGAGAGTAATCAACTTTTTCTTCTTCTCATCATCATTGACAATGGGATTCATTTCTTCCATCTCATATGTCAATAATGATCAAAGAAGTGTCTCAACATCAAGTTTGTCGAGATCTTTGGCTTCCGTGATGGCCGTTTTCTTTGCTTTCCAAGTGGATGGCAAAGATCTTAAGATTTTTCTTGTTAGTTCGAATTCCTCAATATTCCTACCAAGAAGCTTCAAACCATTAACAATAGTTGTGAAGTGTGAGTGCATTTGAGAAATTGTTTCGTTAGAAGACATTCTAAAAGATTCATATTCAGACACTAGCATATAGATTTTTTATTTTTTAACCTCACTAGTTCCTTCATATGTAACTTGCAATTTATCTCATATTTCCTTAGCCGAAACACATGCAGAGATTTTATTGTATTCAGATATATCTAAAGCACAATGTAAAATACTTGTGGCTCTACTATTAAGAGACATCATTCTACAATCCTCATCATTATACTTAGTTTTGAGTTTAGGCATTGTATGATTGATTTCTCCAATAGTTATTTCCTTTGATGAAATTCTAGGTCCTTCCTCATTGACTCTTCATAGATTGTAATCTTGTCCTTCGACAAAGATTTTCATTCTGTTTTTCCAATAGTTATAGTTGGAGCCATTGAATAAGGGAGGCCTAGTGTATAAGTGTCCCTCAGAATAGCTATATGCTGCCATCAGATCAACTCAAGGATATTAAGCCTAAAATTGAGAACAAGGCTCTGATACCAATTGTAGATTAAGGTTTCAACCCAAGAAGGGGGTGAATTGGGTTTTAAAAACTTTAGCTAATTAAACACAAGTTTATAAAACAGATAAACACCACAAGCATATAAGCAATCAATAAATGCTGTAAATAAAGAGTTTAAGGAATAGAGGATGCAAACTCAGTTTATAGTGGTTCGGCAATATCGGATTCGTTCTGACCCTACGTCCACTCTCTTCAAGGAACCTCCTTGAAGTAATCCACTAAGAAACTTAGTTGTGCAACTTCACGGGTGTTGCACAAACCTTACAATCCCTTCGTCTTGGAAGCAAACCCCTTTCTCTCGGAAGTAATCCTCTTCCTCTCGGAAGTAATCCCCTTCCTCTCGAAAGTAATCCCCTTTACAATAAATGCTGTAAAGTAAATGGTAGAGAGACAACAATGGAAGCTTATACAACTGAATAATATCTCTCTTTCAAAGTAAAGCTTGAAGAATGACACAACATAAATATTTCAAATCTTTTTGGTGTTTCAATGAGTAAAAGCTTGATTGAATGTATATTCTCTCCTTTTAAAATGCTCAATAGAGTGGGTTTATATAGCCTTAATGTTATATGGCCATTTTGAACTGATTTGGTTCAAATTTATGCAAGTTGTGTTGAAATCTCGCATCCCAACGGTCATATTTTTTGAACTACCAGTCGATTGGGTCTTAGTACCGGTCAACTGGGTCTACTTTAAAAATCCCATTTTTAAGGCTTTGTTAGTACCAGTCGACTGGATATGACTTACCAGTCAACTAGTATGAGTGACCCAGTCGACTGGGGATATACTGTCCTATATATCAGTCTTTTGGTATATGTACCCAGTCGATTGGGTTGCTTCATCAACCCAGCATTCATGTTTTGAAGAGTTTTTCATTTTAAAATGTTCGACTAAAAGGTTATGATGAAATACTTTTCAAAAAGAGCCATTAGACAAGCTAAGTATCTGAACAAGTGAGACTTACAACTTGTTTTAATACTTTAGACCTATACTAGTTCTTCTGTCTTCATTTGATGTTTGATTCGAGTTGTGTTCTTGCATCTTGATCCTTGGTTGAATGCTCTTATTGCTTAATACACTTAGATAGCATCGTTAGTATAATAACAGTTGTGTTTTGTCATCATTAAAATATAGGTGAGGGTCAACAAATATAAACTTAAATTATGCATATATGTGTGTGTGTGTGTGTGCGCGCAAAAGTTGAAGTCTTAGCACAACATTCTTCCTCCCTTATATTGTTGCCACAAAAAGTCCATGTGTTTTACATGCATGGATTTTCTTTCTTTGGCAACAAGTGTTGCCATGTTTTTTTATTTATTTTTTAGTAAAACAAAATTTTTTCTTTTCTTTTCTTTTCTCCTTCTCACGCTGGATCTGTCAAGTTTTTTTTTCAAAAGAATTATTTTATTCACAACTAAATCTTTCACATATATATTATTTTAAATTTCATGTCATATTTATTAAATTACTTATTTACCCTTACTTTACAAATATGGCTACAAGCGCCACCAGTATCTTTCTAAATAACAAAGGTTGAAAAGATCAACCACATTCAATATCACTCCCTTAAAATCACGCAGGTCAACACACTTTAACGTGTAGAGGATAAACGGTTCTACAAGTTCAGTCCTTGTAAGTATATCCCTATTATCTGAAGCCAACCTAATTTCTGAATGATGGTTACCTTTGTTACCTACCTTGGTGTCCGCTTTAGGTGATGACATGAGTACAACCACACCGCAACATGGGAAAATACAGGAGAGACCCATTTACAAGAGCGTGTTCTCATAATACTTGCAATAAAAGACCAACACATAAAAGAAATAAATACTACTATTAATCTGATAGGCAAAAAGTCTAGCAAGTCGTTACATGGAAAGGGGGCTCGAGAGCCACTTAGCTTAGTCTAGCTTAGCCTATGAAAAACACTACACATTCTTGCTGGCAAGTCACAAAAGAACCTTCCCGCTCGGACTCAGAAGACACCCCTCGCCATCCACAACATAATACTTGTCAAACTTAGTCTCAGGCCAGGACACCTCGTTTATTACCTTAGCCTCGATAGAATCCATTGGTCTATTCACATAAGACTCAATGACTTTGTCATAGACAAAGGGAAATATGTATAAGTGAGGGTGTATTTTCTTTAATTTCTCTACGCATATCTCAAACCCATCACGATAAACCTCTGAAGCAAGCTTTCGAATGGCATGTTAGTGATCAAACGAGCTTCGATAGTCCTCAAAAGCATTGTCAGCCCTTTCCAAAGCAGTATTGAATTGATATATTTTCTATGTCACCTTCCTAAGTCAAGAAACAAGTTGACTGGCCTTATTAGGATTTCTGCCAAGAGCATCTCAAACATCCCCTTTAGTCGGGTGTTACAAGCAAATTCATCACAAGAGAAAGATATTCTTGAGGAAAAAGCAAAAAAAAAAAAAAATGGCAAATTCTCAAAAGATCTTAAGATTCTAAAGAAATGTGGTCAATGTGAAAAAAAAAAAAAAACATCCCAACAACCACTTCTTTATATAAGGATCTTAAAAAAGAACTGATGGTCCAAATATTCTCCTATTTAATAGACGATATTGAAATATCTGAAGGCACAATAGACCATAATGAAGTCACACACAGGAGGACTTTGGGCAAGTAATCCAAATATATTTTTATGTGGGACTGGGCCTAGTCGGCACTAGGGGCCATACTCATGGGGTCGATGAGAGCCCCACGTCGTTTAGTCCAATCTATCTCAAAATTTATTTTTTCTAAGTTTTTTTAATTTCTTTTATGAAGGACTAGGCTTAGTCAACCCTAAGGGTCGACGAGAGCCCCACACTTGACTCATCCTTGTTTGTTTCAATTTTTTTTTAAGTTTTTTTAAAAAAACAATTTGACGAAGGACCAGACTTAGCTGGCTCTAGAGGTTAGATTCATGGGGCCGATGATAGCCCTATGTCGTCTCGATCCCAGTCCATGTCAAAATTTATTTTTCTAAGTTTTTTGAAGAAAAAAACTGACAAAAGACCAGGCCTAGTCGACCTTAAGGGTTAATAAGAGCTTTACGTCGACCTAGTCCCAATCCGTCTCAAAATTTATTTTTTCTTAGTTTTTCGAAAGAAAAAAAAAATTGATGAAAGATCTAGCCTAGTCGGTCCTATGGGTCAGACTCATGGGACCGATGAAAACCCCACACTAGCTCGGTCTTAGTCCATCTCAAAATTTATTTTTCTTAGTTTTTCAAAAAAAAAAAAAAACTGATGAGGGACCAAGCCTAGCATGTCCTAAAGGTCAGACTCATGGGGCTGGCAAAAGCCTCACGCTGGCTCGGTCTCGATGTGTCTCAAATTTGATTTTTTTAAAGTTTTTTGGAAAAAATAAAAATAAATTTTTTTGACCAGGGACCAAGACTTGCAGGCCTTAGGGGTCAAACTCGTATGGCTGACAAGAGCCCTATACTGCCTGGTCCTCATCTATCTAAAATTTATTTTTTTCAAATTTTCTTTTTAAGTTCTTTCTCCACGGTATACGGAGACCCTCTTCTCCATAAAGAAATAAGGCTATCTTCCTCCAAGGCAGACGAAGTTTCTCAATGAGAAGAAGGCTACCTTCCTCAATGATAGAAAAAAAAACCCCTTCTCCAAAGGGAATGAGGTCACATTTTTTAAGGTATATGAAGACTATTTTCTTCAAAAAGAGAATGAGACATTTTTCATCAAGAGGGAAATAGACCACTTTCTCCAAGGTGAAAAGACTTAGCACACAAAAAAAAGCAGCTTGTTTACCAATTCCAAGACATGGACACCCAAAACTTCACTCTAGTATCTACTTCCTTAATCTTCAAGTAGCTTAAGGAAGTGGATGGCTTATGAAGTGGGCAAAAATCCATCGTCCAATGATAAAATGACACATGGCTTAACCAATGGCAAAACTGTCATTTCACCACCAAGGGTGAAGCAGTAATTAGACATGTCATGATAAATCTGCAATTACTATGTCAAAATTCTTTGTTCGATCTAAACCATCCAAATCAACAATCCAGACAATTCAACATTAATAATTTATAATAATGATCAGCATTTTTCACTATAAATAAGAAGTTCATAAACCATTTATGGTACACAATTCTTAGCCTAAAACACCCTTCACTGCTTGAGTCATGTCGGTTATTTTCTACAAATTAACAGCCATAGTCATCAGAAAATTACGCTGGAGATCCCACTCCAAGTCACCTAGTGTCTTTCTTGATCTTATTTTCAAGAACGACGGTCAACCTAATCCTTGACAACTCAGCAAAAGAGAAATACCCAATTGTGAGTTTTCATATTTGGTCCTGTCATATTTTGGGCATCAACAATCATCATCATTGTCATCTTTCTCTCCTTACTAAACAAACAATAAGCAAATCAAGCTATTAAGCTAATTAATTTCTAATGTTATGCTTATATAATTATACAGGGTTTAAATTATGGAAATATTACAAAATCCCCTCAAAGTTTGGAATCGTTTTAACTTACCTTATTATTTTTTAGAAAATATCCCCAAGCAAAGTATCGCAACTGTAGGGACACCTCCATTTGCTCACTTGGGCAGGGGTTCGATTCCTTTTCCCAAAATGTAGTGTGCAAACCATTCCTTGGCATTTTTGTTGATATAGATTCATTCAAATCAAGTAGATGATTCAATTTAATTCAATTTAATCTTATTTTCAAGTATTTTTGCTGAGATGGATTCACTTTTGACCAAATATCTAACAGTTGACTATGAAAAACTTGACACAAGGAGATAAGTGTAGAGAAAGTATTAAATCGTGAATATGGGACACACTATTTGAAGAGTTTATGAAATAGTTTATCTATTGTATAGGGGTGGGTATGAAAACCGGTGGACCCGTGAACTTGACCCAAACCGGTGTAAAGGGTTGGGTTGAGTTGGTAAAGTTTGGATTGAGAAATTTTTTAACCCGATGGGTTTGGTTGGGTCATGGGTTAAAAATTTTCAATCCGACCCAAACCGTTAACCCGATCATTATGTAATTATATTATATATATATATATATATTTAAAATATACTTACTTTAAGAATTGATGGACTACATTTATAGTTTGGTAAGTTAGTTTGGATTGCAATATATATTTCTTTTGTGTGTGTGTCTATATATATATATATATATATATATATATATATATATTCTTATTTCATTTTATTTCTTCTTAGAAACCCTTAAACAAAAATGCTATCTTCCAAAAAATGCCAATTAGAATTTAAATATGTAAGGAATATGTTTCTTTTTAGTACTCTTTAGTTAAAGAATATCGTTTGTTCTTGTGAAAATATTTCTTTCGAACTTTCAATATACTTTCCTAAAGCTTATTGAATTGATTTGTTTATCCTATGTCTATTTGTGCTTTTGGTATAATGGAACTTAGTTATAGAGATTCTATGACCAAATATATACTAGTGTTGAAGTCTTGAAGAATTTGATTGATCAAACACATTTAAAATCTAACTTTTATTTACATTTGTATGGTTTGTATTAAATTAAGGTCAGTTTGAACTTTGTATGAAGTAATTTAAAGTACTTAATTTGTAAATGTTTGTTTATAAGATTTAATAAATTCTTACATGGATTTGATTTTGGATCTAATGAATGATAAATAATTGTAGTAAAATATTTTTTCTTACGTAATATGTTTGTATAAATTTTTAAGTAAAAAATTAATACAAATATTTTTTAGGCCAACCCGATCCAAACCGACTCATGCTCATCCTTATTATTGTATAAAGAAAAATTATGCTAAACATAAAAGTTTATGAAAAGAAAAATCGTTTTTATTATTTTTTCATCAAACACTAAATAATTTTTGGCTCTACTGCTGTTTTATCCAAAGCTGTTTTGTAAACCATAAATAGAAACTATTGTTAAGTCAAACAGTGTTTAAATCAAAGAAGGTTTTAGCATTTCTCAAACAATAAAATTGTTAATTCAAATATCAAATATCAAATATCATTTTATTTTATTTTTTAAAAAGGGCTTACCTGGGTCTTTGGGTACCAAACATGCCTAACTGGTAGGATTGGGTCACAAGAGCAAACCATATATAACGATCTTCATGGGAAATCACTACCAAACTTAGTTAGCTAGCTAGGTTGCATGAATTTTTTTCCTAATGGAGTGCATGTTCGCACCCAATTGCTCTATTTGGACCACAAAGAATGTGGCTGACCATAGATCATCTCATCTATATTTTACTTCACATATTAATTTATTATGGCTGTAATTAAAAGCAAAACTATTCTGGCACTTTGGTTTTATTATTGTAGATCGATTGATGAACTCACTAACTCAATTTCTAATACCTTAAAGAGTACTTACAAATCATCGTTAGAAAACCAGCAAAAAAAAAAAAAAAATCATTGTTAGAAATGATTGTCATTGAGAATTGATGTCCTCATCCTTCCAGATCTTGCCTGTACTCCTTATAAATTCCCAAAACTTTCTCATAAGATTTGTCAATTTGGTTCACCGTATCCCTAAAAGATAAGTTATAGCACAATCCTGAATTTCAAATTTGAATTATTTTATTTTTAATTTAAACGATATTATACAAGTATATCAATACAGCAATTTGATCACAATATAAATTAAAAGTAAAATTATTTTGATATGTTATTTTATGTGATAAAACAATATGTTAATAATTATCTTCTTACCTATATGCATGCCAAGTATAATGGTAACATATTCTCAATTAAAAAACTGAACTTGTAAAGAAACCCAAAGAAAAAAATAATCTTATTGAAGGTAGAAAATATAAAGAGAGTAAAGAAGTTAAGTCTGAATTGGATAATTGAGAGAGAAAAAATGAGAGAAAGATGTGGAGAGTTACAGTAAATTAAGTTACATATATAACTTTATTTAAATATTTAAGCAAATATTTATACGATATTTTGAGGGATGAATACTAAATATGGGTTCTTGCTTTACTAATAAGTATAATATAAATAAAACATATATAAACCAATAATTTTGCTACATTACTACTTAAAGCGGAAAAAATAACTAATAAACGATATTAATGACTTAGACATGAATGCGAGTCAAACATAAAATTTTGTGATCCCAAAACGTCAAACTTTATTTTTTTTACAGGTGTTCTCACTAATAAATTAAATGGTTTTGTTTAATTTAGTATAAAGTATGATAATACCCAAAACATATTATTATTAAGCTATTTTAGGCTAAAGAAAAGACATGATGCTTCAATGAATATAGTTTTTTTTTTTTATATTTTAGTTTTGACTCTTGTAACTTTATCCATGATAATAATGAAAACATAAAAAACCTCAGTATTGAGAAATTTTTATTTTTACTAAGTGTAAAACTCAAAACTTGATTGATAATTTTAAAAAATTTCAATAGTAATATCTATACATATTTAATTAATGTTATTAATAAAATTTTAAAAATTTACAAATCAATTTTTTATCTCAATTAAAAAATATGTTTTACACACCAATGTAAATAACAATACTGCCTTGTAGGCGCTGAAGGGTAGACTACCAACCAAAGCAAGGGAAGTTAAGGGAGGCATCAAAACCGGATTATATTAATAGTATTTAACCTAATGATTGTTTCTGTTTCTTTCGTTATTACTTCTCCTTCTTTGACTTCCTTTAAAAAAAACCATCTACTTCTTTGACTGAGTATTTAATTACTAGAAACAGTTAATTAACAGAAAAAAATGAAAACATAAGAGGAACAACGGTATAGGTAACGCTAACGAGGAGACGCGGCCAATTTCGTCTCATCACATTCACCGTCGGCAAACTCTCCTTTATCCATTTCTCTTTCCAAAATCCAAAACCCAAAATTCTTCCCTCATCATTCATTATTCAACAACAAATACGGATTATAAAGGAAAAATTGCATTTAATATTTAAGAAATTAAATTTAACACCAAAATTTTTATTTTAATGCTAACAACAAAGGTTTTTAATTTTTAATTAATGGTGATGTTATCTCTTCAACAATATAATACTTATATTCTCTGTACTAATGTATGTGTTATAGTTGATAGCAATTTTAATTTAATTTTATTAATTTAAAATAATATATTTTTAAAATATTTATGAGTTTTATGAAATTATATTTAATTTTTTTAATTAATTTATTAACTTGAATTAAATAAAAATTATTTATTTAATTCTGTAAATAGTGAAAGATGGCATATAAAATGGGAGGGATGGGGTATTTTTTAAAAAAAAACTTTGAAATGGTTAAATACATTACAACAAGATTTAAATAAACCCTATAAACTATTTCGAGGATGTCATCCAATATTCTTTTTTTCAGAATTTTTCACTTGTGTGCCACTATTTTTTTTATGATTTTAAATCTTCAAAAGTAAAAAAATAATAAAAAAATATTTTTCTGAACTAAAAGAATCGTATATTATTTCCCATATTGATCATAATTATATTTGCACATGTTCAAAATATTATGATCAAATATATTGTATAGTTAAATTTTCTTTTAATCAGGATAAAAAAAAACTTTAAAATAAAGTTAGTTGGATTGGGAGTTACTTTTTTTTCATTGTGAAAAGAGAGGATTACTATAAGAAGACGAATCCAAATCTCAAAAGTGTCAACTCAAGTTATTTTTGAGATTATTTTTATTGCACTACCAATGTGGGTTATCGTTTAGAATCTCGAGTCCTCGTGAGAAGGATTCTAAATCACGTAAATTACATATTAGATTAACGATTTCAATCTGTTGCGAGTACGAATAAAATGATAAGTTCGTGGTTAACCCAAATATCACATCTCCATATGATGGTAGACTTGAATCGAGTATAATATCATTTATAACACTATAAAATTTATCTCTAAATGTAATTGCTTTTAAGATCACAAAGTATTAAATATCTATAATTTTTCCATTGCATTGTTGATACAGGACGTGGGTTGTCACAATTATATAAATGTTGGAATTTATGTGGGTTGTTTATTTACACTATAATTATTTTAAAATTTGAGGATTTTTGATACAAAATTCATAGTTAAATGATGTAAAATGTCAGAGAAAAATAGGTTAAACTTCTGATGCAATTATTCCAAAAAGTAAACGACAAATACGAGGGCTTTTCTGTGACTTGATAAAAAAAATGGAAAGAAAAGGGATGCGAAGAGAACGGAAAGTTGAGAGAGAAAAGGAGAGAGAGAGAGGAGACCGAGAAAACAAAGACTAGAAAAGAAAGGAAAGCTGGAATCACATGGGCTTGTTGTCTCTCTCTCCTTGGGGCCTTTTCTTCCTTTCCCTCTCCTCTCTCACCATCATGATCGCCCAACAAACTGATTGAACCATTTCTAAGTTCCTCTCTCTATCTCCATGGCTGACGATAAGGTAATTCTCTTTCACGCTTCCAAGGCTTTATTTTCCCCTGAATTTTCCACATTTTCGGGCCGTCCATTTTCTGGACCCATTTTTTTTCCCGTTTTAATCTATGGGTTACTGAGGAAATAGATGGAAGGGAAACTTGAAGAAATTTTGAGTGTTATTTTTTCTTTTTTAGGAAATTCCCAGTGGAAATTTTGTGTCATGGAGTTTTAGGTAGCGTGATTAATGAGATTATGGGTTTGTGCTTCTTTTGCTGCATTTTCTCAGCTCCCAAACGGGGTATTTAGATTTTGTCGGTGTAATTGGTTCTTTTTACGGAGAATTCACTTCATGAGCTCATTGAAAATCCTAATTTGTTCATAGGCTTCCTTTGGTCTCGATCTAAGATCTTTCTCGTTATTTTCTTGCATTTTAGTTTTTTGTTACCCAAAAAGATCAACATTGCTAATTTTATTTAGATTTCCTGATCCGTGCTTTAAGTTTTGATGTAGTTTCCTTTAGATCACTGCATCTTGTCTTTACTTGGGTGTGGTGAATATTTGGGTGTTCAATATTTTAATTTTACTTTTCTTACTTTGCATATGGCCACTGTTTTTTTTAATTGCTTCATGAGGACACTGGGTTTAGTTCCATTCATATCTGTGAGCTTATATATAGTTCTTCAAAGTATGAAAATTTAGGTTCATTTCTTTTTTCTTAAACTTCTGTCGGTCTTCTGTTTGTGTTAAGAAAGGTGCTTGCTTTTCCTTTAACTTTGCGCCACGAATGATTTTGTAATACCCTTATATGAAACCTTGATGGTGATATTTTTGCAGGAAATGTCTGCTCCTGTTGTTGATGGAAATGATCCGGTTACTGGTCACATCATTTCCACGACAATTGGAGGCAAAAATGGTGAGCCCAAACAGGTATGCTACTCCTATGAATGTCTCTTTTCAATTTCTTTTGTTTATAGCTCTCCCTTGCATGCAAATGGTAAATTTTATGAGCATGAACGGATTTGTACATGTAGATCTTTAGAATTTCATGTCTTTATTTTGTGTTGCTTCTTGTAGACGATTAGTTACATGGCAGAGCGTGTTGTGGGGACTGGGTCATTTGGAATAGTTTTCCAGGTATGCAAATATTGTCAGAAGTTGTGAATGTTGTCTTGCTACCATTTCTAAGGACTAATATGTCTCTTTCCTTAGGCAAAATGCTTGGAAACTGGGGAAACAGTGGCTATAAAGAAGGTTTTGCAGGACAGAAGATATAAGAATCGTGAACTGCAGTTAATGCGTGTTATGGATCATCCAAATGTTATCTCTTTGAAGCATTGTTTCTTTTCTACTACAAGTAAAGACGAACTTTTTCTCAACTTAGTTATGGAATATGTGCCGGAAAGCATGTATCGTGTTTTGAAGCACTACAGCAGTGCAAATCAAAGAATGCCACTTATCTCTGTGAAGCTTTACATATACCAGGTGTCCATGGTGCTTCCTGCTTAGGTTAATATGTTTTCTCATGTTCGTCCTTGTATTAATTAGATATCTTTTAGATTTTCCGGGGGCTTGCATATATCCACACTGTTCCTGGAGTTTGCCATAGGGACTTGAAGCCGCAAAATCTTCTGGTACGCTTTTCAGGATGAGCATGATAACTAAAACAGTACTAATACATACAGATTGTTTGTTGTGAACTTGCTTTTACAAGGTCTTAATTGGTTTCCTGAAGTCATTCTCGGCTTTCTGCAGGTTGATCCTCTTACTCATCAGGTTAAGATATGTGATTTTGGAAGTGCAAAAGTGCTAGTATGTTGACTCCCTCATTCTGAATTTCTATCAAGTTTTCTTTCATTTAAATGTGTGACGACAGCCTTTTAGCAATCAGTAATTCTTGCTTCGAGCAACTTTAGGAAGTCAAACTGTTGATGTCTTTTTATTTCCAGTATATCTTGTAAAACGATAAGTAGGAAGTTTGGCCACAGCATTCACTGCATACTCATTTCATGTCATTGTGTATGCGGATAGTTCAATAGTTATGGCATATCACATATTCATGTATTGCATGTGTTAGTACCTATATAGTGGAGTTTTTCATTTAATTTTTGTGAGTTATTTACAGGCAAGGATTTTGGTATTTGCTAGTACTATTTAAGCTATTAACTATTAGAAGATCTGCAATATTTTGTCTTCTGCTATGATATGGTTCATGTCTAAAGTACAAACTAGATCTGTTGTGATTTTTTTATTCGTTTGTTGAGGCCATTGTTGTCATGTTATATGTAGGTGACTCTTGATCATGCCAACATATAGCCCTCACTTTACCTTCTGGCCTTTTAGGATATTAGTTATGTAGTACTTTGCTTTGGAGATTTGAAATTTGTACCTTCCCTTTTTTTTGTCCTTGAGTCTCCAATGGCTAGGTTACAGAATGGGGAGTAGCTCCCCACCTTCCCAAAAGAAAGGGAAAAAAAGAAAAATCTCTTAACCACTTGATTCTGAGTGAATGTGAGATTTAATTCCAATTCTTTGGTACAACCACCAAAGGGTTTTTTTTACCAAGAGAGCTAGTTGGATCTTCAATCTAAGCTCTTTTATTTATGCACAATGTCCATCTTTGAATATGTATGGCCACAAAGTTTATTTAGTTGGATCAGTCATCCATACATCTTAGAAAATCCTCTGCATTTTCTACTCCGTCAGCTTTGGTGCTGCTGTTATGTTATGTGTTACTCCTATGGCCTGAGGTAATGGTAACAATGCAGGCTGAGCTTGGCTTAAGCCATTTATAAGGATTTCAGTGTGGGCTGACTGAGCCTGAAGATGTGGTCCTTTAGGCTGGCCTGGGTAAGTCTCAGCCTGGGATAATTTACTGGCCAGGGGTACATGGGTTTACTGCTTATATATATATATATATATATATATATATATATATATATATTGTATATTTGTATGTTTATTTGGAAATTCTTTGTACTATGAAGAAATGATTGGCTGTGTTCTACGGAATGATTCATGCATTTACCATTAATATGCTTCTGATCAGGTCAAAGGTGAAGCTAACATTTCTTACATATGTTCGCGTTTCTATCGGGCTCCTGAACTTATATTTGGTGCCACGGAATATACAACCTCGATTGATACCTGGTCAGCTGGTTGTGTTCTTGCTGAACTTCTTCTGGGCCAGGTTAGCACTTTTTTCATTTTCAGGTTTTCCTCTTCTTGACAATGATTGCAACAAGAAATTAGTTTTAGGAAAAAAATATATTGACACTGTTAAGACTTATGTTTTGTAGCCATTGTTTCCTGGAGAAAATGCGGTGGACCAGCTTGTAGAGATTATAAAGGTACAGTTTGCTTATTAATGCTCGAAGTCATGCCATTCGAATGATCATTGGTCAAACTTCTAATGTTCTGTTCTACAGGTTCTTGGTACACCAACTCGGGAAGAAATACGCTGTATGAATCCGAATTACACCAATTTTAGGTTTCCGCAGATAAAAGCACATCCTTGGCATAAGGTTTGCATCTTATTGTCCTAGTTGTTACTCTTTTGTGGTGAACCTAAATTGGTGTAAACCAGACTTATAGAGAGTCATCATCTGCCATCCCTTCTAAATGTTTTTCTTATTCAACGTTTTGCTTAATATACATTGATTTGTTAGGTTGCTTTGTACCTAGAAGGCTAAAAAAAATCTTATACATTTATTTGTTCTTTTATTTAGGTTTTCCACAAACGGATGCCTCCGGAAGCAATTGATCTTGCTTCACGACTGCTACAATACTCACCAAGTCTTCGATGCACAGCGGTAAGTTTACTCACCTTTCCCCCCCCTATTTCTCTACAAGGTATATGATCTCTGTGTTGTTTATACACTAATGAGTGAGTCTATATTGTTTGATCTCACCAAATCTTGGTTAGAAAGTTGTTCCTGAAAAGGTTACTTTCTCTGTCAATGTGTATATGTTCTTCCATCAATCTTCTGAATACAATTTACTTTTGCTATCACAGCTCGAAGCATGTGCGCATCCCTTCTTTGATGAACTTAGGGAACCTAATGCTCGCCTGCCAAATGGTCGCCCTTTACCACCACTCTTCAATTTTAAACAGGAAGTATGACTTCTTAACTTTTTGGATTTTAGTTTCATGTTTATGTTTCCTTGAGATGTATGGCTAAAAGATTATGTGAGGGTGTTGTTTTTGTGTATGTACACCTATATATGTGTCTATATATATAAACCTAGATAGAGTGCATTATATGTACTCTTAACTTCTGTGGTATTGAGAAACAGAAAAATGTATAAAAGGGTCTTTTCCTTTTCTTCTTTTTAGTTTGGGCAAGGAAGTGTTATGGGTGTGGGGTGGCAATTTGATTCAAGCGAGGTCTATTGCGCCAGTGCCCTTTTACTCAGGGCTGCAAGTGCTAATATCTTTATTTGTTTCGATGAAGTTTGCTATTCATATGGATGCTTGCAGTTTACTTCAATTGCATTTTCTTGTTTACAGTTATCAGGGGCTTCACCAGAGCTTGTTAGTAAGTTGATACCGGATCATATGAAGCGGCAATTAGGTCTGCATTTCATGCATCTTGCTGGGACATAAAGTCAGAGAAGTTAAACAGAACTTGATATTCTACCGGTTGATGTGTGACACAAAGGGGGTACCATCTTGCTATTGCATGCAGTCTCACCCTACCAGTGTATACAGTATCAGGCAGCTGAATGGCTGCCTCCCTGTTGTTTTCTTTTCCATTTTCCTCCTGTATCCTCTTTCGCCATCCCTTTTCCTTTTCTCAAAAATGCCTTTTTTGTTTATGTACATGTTTGATGGTAAAGATAGCCTAGCAGAGGAAAAGATGAAGAGAAAGTGTATCAGTAGCTAGGAAGAAGGCCTCTAATAGAATTTCCAAGGATAGAGGATGGGCTTTGTAAGTTGTCGGGTTTGATTTATTTGCATGTTCTCGGTTTTTTTGGTGGTTTGTGGTGGCTGACTTAATATCTCAGATGATTGTTTTTACTCGCCATTTGTTCAAAGTAATGCTTTTACGCGTTCTTAAATACCACCTGTCGTGTTTGTTTCATTCACCGGATATCCGCTTGTTTGTATGCTCAAGTTTTATGATCAGTCAGAAGTTGTAAACAAATTTTGCCTGTTAGGTTTTGTTGAATTCATCGACTCTGTGTAATACTTTATTTGGCATGCGCATCCTCGGTCGCATAGCCCTCTAATCTAAAATTGTATTTTTCCAGTAATCTGCAAATTGCATTGCATGTTTAACCCTCTCTAGTCTCAGACTCGGATGAAATATAGCTGTAATGTGATGTCACTTTGACTATGCTTGTGTGGATTAATCATAACAAATCATTAGAAACATGTTAATGATGTTTTTAAGCGCATGATTTGTCAAAAGATGAAGCCCAAGATTATGATTATGTATTTTCTGAAGTTTGTCAAAAGGCATTGGGTTGGCTACAAATTGATGAGCCCTAATTCAATGAATTATTCTTTTGTTGGCCCCTCCACCGTCATTTTCTCTCACCTTTGTTCCCCTTTCCCTTTCGTTCTTCCTTTTTCTACTTTTCATTTTTGTTTTTTGTCGAATCAAAGAGAAAAGCCTTGGTAGACTCCAAAATTAATGTGTTGGCATGAAATCCTTTTGGTTGTTTTATGACCATGACTAATGAGTATAGAAGCAGCCAAACAATGCCTTTAGTACGAATTGTGGTCCCAGAACCTTGAAAACGATGTCGTTTCTTGGAAGAAGACACTTTCATTTGGGTAAAAAGTCAAAACTCCGGCAACATGTGAGTTCGCGCCAATATTGCGCACCGCTAGTCATATTTGTCCGTTTCTTACTCACTTTGATCAAACAAAGTTCTCCTGAACCGTGTTTTGATGATCATTAGGCTAAGTAAGTAATCTAACGGTCCATAATCCAATCATAAAACACAGAACTATAGGTTCAACAACACGGAATCATCTTTGTTGTTTAAAGGAGAAAGAAGACAAGGGGACAATCTCTGTCATTTTACAAATCTCGAGGAGTTTCCCACTCTCAGAGTTAACGCTCTTGGTCTTACGATCTCTTCACAAAATCAAACCTTATTTTCATTTTTTTATCTCACAAAAACAAAAGGACAATCCAAAAAGACCTCACAGATAAAGCAAGAAATAGTTTTTCCAAAAATCCAAACTTTATACGGTAGTCAATTTAGTCTCTCAGTCCAATCTCATTTTTGTGTCAGACACTTTTACTGCTCTTTAGATCCTGAAACAAAAGTTTCCTCAACTTTGGTTCTCCTTTTCCTTTTTTTCTTTTGCTTTCAATGGATCATGTAATGCTGGTTTCTCTTTTGCTTTTTTGCTCTTTCTTTTTCTGGGCCCGATTTGTTTCTGCATCTATCAGTCTCCTCTCTCCAAAGGTGGTTAGCTATGAAGGTGGCCGCACCTTTCTTTCACATTTCGTGTTCTCCATTTGTTAAGCTCATTTGTTGATTTTAATCTTTTGGTTGTTAATATTAGTAATAATAATGTGATTGTTTTTGGTGTTGAATAATCAGTGGCTGGATTGATGTCGATGAAGAGTAAAATGAGAGATGAGATGAATGTGGTGGACGGTTGGGATATAAACTCGGTTGATCCTTGCACCTGGAACATGGTTGGTTGCTCTGCTGAGGGTTTCGTTGTTTCACTGTATGCATCATTGTCACCTCATTCTCTCTTTGCATTTGCTTGGTTGCTGAGAAAATTTTCCAGGACAAACTATTCCAATCTTAATTTTGGGGGATGAATTAGGTTTTGGGTTTTACTCATTAATGAGATAAAAATACTACTTACTTTTGATGATATGAAACTGAAATGGATTTCTAAAGTTAATTCTTTTTTCTTTTTTTTTCCTTTTTTAATCCGTTGTAAGTGATTTCTGTAGTGAAATGGCGAGTATGGGATTATTAGGAACGATATCGCCAAGTATTGGGAATTTGAGTCATCTTAGGACAATGTGAGTATGTTTCCCATTTGCAGTAATCCTTCTACTGTTGTATATAAAATCATTTTCAATATCTTTTGAGTGGAATCATTTTTGCTCTTTAACATGTAATTAGTCTAAGCCACTTCTTTCATAATAATGCGCTTTCTGAGTGATTGAATGCTTCAAATTTCAAGAATCAATTTAAGTTTAAGCAACAGCGTTGCTTCAATTTTAACAATTTTTTCTTTGATTTCTTGGATTAAACTTTCAAATAGTTGTGACCAAAAAGAAATTATAATTTATAATATGACGTTTGTTATAGTAGTATCTAGCTACTTGGGCTTTTTGATACTGTCTTGTGGGGTTTTGAAATTTTGATGCCTCAGGCTGTATAGGGTGGGATACTTAACTTGAAGCTTGTAGGCATAGGCATAGCTATTGCAGGAAGAGTGGCTTTAGATGCTAACTTACATATGATTATGTAACTCTGAAATTTCAGAACAATCCAACACTCCTTCCCAAAGAAAGAAGGAAAAGAAGTTTTTCTTGATCTTTCAGGCAACCAGCTTGTTGGGGAAATTCCAAGTTCTTTGGGGTTTCTAACTCATCCAAGTTACTTGTGAGTATTGCTTCACATTTTAGTTTGGTCATCCCTTTGAGTTTTAATGTTGCGTGCTTGCGTTTGCTCTAACCCTTTCCGTGCTAAATCTTTACTGTGCCAAGTTTTTCAGGCGGCTTAGCAGAAACAATTTATCTGGACGGATTCCTAGACTTGTTGCAAATCTCACAGGTCTATCATTCTTGTATGTGCCCCATCATTTATAAACTGTATTCTCACTTCTAGATACTGTAAAAATGATTTTATTAACTTATTTAATGATACTTTACAGGGATTTATCTTTTAATAATCTCAGTGGTCCTACTCCAAAAATGTTAGCGAAACACTACAGGTGAGGCAATTGATTATCGATAATCCCAATTCCTTTTTCAATTTATAGTTACCTGATGTTAGACAGTTATTTTCTATTAGGTGGACCTCACATCAGCGGTCTTTTTTTTAAGAAAGTAATTTTTCTTTTAAAAGAAAAGCAACAATATAAACAACTACTCCTATCCTTTCCGATGACCTCCTTCGCTTCTAGAGGAAGTTTCTTCACAATATCAATTTCTGCACCCATTATATCACTGCAATAACTATATAAATGTACACAGAATTTCCCTCCAGGACTTTGCCTTTGATACTGTTATCTGATTTTATTTGAAAAATACTGCTTTCCTGCATTTGAAGCTCAGAAGTTTTTTTTTTTTTTTTAAATAAATATTTAGGAGAAATGATTTTCTAATGTTGCTATTTTCTACTTTTTGGTGTTTGCTTATGGCAGTAATAAATTAATATGTCTGGCATTTGATATTCCATTTCTGGCATTATCTTGTCTACAGTTTCCATTTTTTCTTCATTGGGAACACCATTTTTGAGCAATTAAAATCTTGATGCAGTTCCAAAATTTCTTCTCATGCTTGTGAAATGATGTTAGACGTTTGAAGGTGTACATGTTTCCTTGTAGTATTGCAGGGAACAACTTTCTTTGCACATCTTCATCTGCACAACTTTCCATTGGTGTTTCAAAGCCACCAAATGGTAATATAAATACAACCTTATTAATCCTTTTCTGTAGTGCACTTAAATGATGAATACTGATGAATGATGATTCAACTGCAGTAACGGTTTCATCTGAAAAAGTTAGCAGTCATCACCGATGGGTGCCTTCTGTTGTTGTAGGCATCAGTTGCACATTGTTGTCTCTGTGATGCTTCTCGTTTGTTGGGTGCATTGGTACAGATCTCGTCTCCTCTTTACATCATATGGTACTTCCTGACTACACTTTGTGTTTTGTTTCTTCAAGCATGTATACAAGGATAGACTTCATGAGAATTTGTGTTATGAATTTGCAGTGCAGCCAGATTACGAATGTGATATTGGTCATTTGAAGAGGTTTACATTTCGTGAATTGCAAAGTGCTACTGGCAATTTTAGTCCCAAAAGCATCTTAGGAAAAGGCGGATTTGGGGTAGTTTATAAAGGATATCTTACAAATAGAACTGTTGTGGCAGTTAAAAGGCTGAAAGACCCAAATCGTACTGGAGAAGTGCAGTTTCAAACTGAAGTTGAGATGATTGGCTTGGCTCTGCACCGTAACCTTTTACATCTGCATGGATTTTGTATGACACCCAACGAGAGGTTGCTTGTTTATCCTTATATGCCGAACGGGAGTGTTGCCGACCGATTGAGAGGTTATTTCTTATCCATTGGAACTCTCCCTTCTCTTTCTCTCTTATGAATTAAATGCAATAGAGCTTCATTTTTCTGAATAATCCTGATTGTACAGCATCTGAATACATTAAAAAGTCAACTACATGGATGCTTGGATAAGAAACTGTATTTTTTAGAGGAAGAATTTTTACTTTCTTTTTCCGACAACCATAATAATAGTTGGTGGAACAAGTAACACGCTGCTTACTAAATTTCTTTTTCAACTTGATTTGAAGCCTTTTCACATGCAGAAAATCCAATTGACCAGCTAGTCTCTGTAAAATTTGGGTAGTCTAAAATTCCGTTATCTAAGAAATCTTCATTCATGGTTGGATCTTATTCTAGAATTGAGATATGTTCCTTCATTTTTGTTACTTTAATGAAATCATCCTTGTTATGCTCTTACTGGCTGAATTCATTGACAGAGAGCTGTCGAGAAAAACCATCTTTGGATTGGAACAGACGAATATGTATAGCCCTCGGGCTGCTCGCGGACTTCTATACTTACATGAACAGTGCAATCCAAAAATAATACACCGGGATTTCAAAGCTGCAAACATTTTACTCGAAAGTTTTGAAGCTGTAGTTGGGCACTTTGGTCTTGCTAAGCTACTAGATCGAAGGGATTCACTGCAGTACGGGGGACTATAGGACACATTGCTCCAGAGTATCTTTCGACTGGACAATCCTCTGAAAAAACAGACGTCTTTGGATTTGGCATACTACTTTTGGAACTCATAACAGGGCAAAAGGCATTAGATGCTGGAAATGGTCAAGTTCAGAAGGGAATTATTCTTGACTGGGTGAGTTAATTTTCCAATGATTTTCTATTTTACATATTTCAATTTATATGCCTTTGTTTAAAGTAGTGGTTGATTGATTCCATGATGATCCTGTAAACCTGTGGATATATGTCCAAAGGATTCCTTTCAAAAGATGATTATTCATTTTTTTATTGTTAAAACCCATACACACGCCCCGAACCCCTGCTCACCTTGTGGGCAAGGAAATGTCCTCACCAACGCTCCAAAGTGGGCAGGACCAACAGATGATCTTCATGTCCTTATTAAAATGTACTACTATTGTTTTATTCATCTTTTTCTTCCTTTTTTTTCATACCAATTATAAATTTGTAAGTTGAATTCTGCAGGTTAGAACCTTGCACGCGCAAAAGAGGTTGGAAATTCTAGTAGATCGGGATTTGAAGGGATGCTTCGATGCTGTAGAGCTGGAAAAAGCAGTTGAGATGGCTCTGCAGTGTACTCGGTCTCATTCTAACCTCCGGCCGAAGATGTCAGAAGTCTTAAAGGTATTGGAAGGTCTTGTTGGGCAGTCAGGAATGGAGGAATCACAAGGTGGAGCCAACATTTCCGAGGCAAGGGCTTGTAGCTTCTCTAGGAATTACAGTGATATCCATGAAGAATCATATCCTTCATTATTGAAGCAATAGAGCTCTCCGGACCTCGGTGACACAAGAGTAAAGTATGCCCATTTCCATCAACTGTAAATTAGTTTCGCATTTGAATGGCTCATGCACAGAATTCTCTTTCTTTGAGTTAATTTTGTGGGACTGCATCAACTGCCTTCCATGCCCAACTCTGTGAATTATTAAGTCATAAAGAGTTGTCTTCATGAACTCTCCCACGAAGTTCGATGAAATTTGTTCCGAAATTTTTTGATTCTGGATATTTGAGATTTGGTTGGATTTTTGTGAAGAAGCTAGGAAAGCTACTTAAAGTACAATCACTAGAGCTGTTATCTTTCTGAGGATTTGATTATAACTAAATACTAGTTGTTTCAGTAGGTATTATTCAAGTGTATACGTACATAGATATTTGTGGCTTTTGAAATTGATTCATAAATTTCCACGCAGCCTTCAAAGAGAGGGTTTTAATAATGTTATATGTCAATTCGAAAGGCCCAAAGATAAATTTATTAAAAAATATATATTTCAGTGTTTTCAGAGGCGAGGGCGTTAGGCGAGACATTTTGTCTCAATGAGGTGAAACGTAAGCCTTGAGGCGTTGGGGCGTAAGCTTTTTGAAATGTTGGGGTGTTTTGAATAAAATAATATTAATTAAATTATAAAAATACTAAAAAATTAAAATAATATAAATTAATTAATTATCAATAAATTTTACTAACTTAAGACCTATGAATGAATATTTATCAAAATATTTTCACAAATATCAAACAATTTGATGAAAATTTTAATCACATTTGATATTAGACGTACGCTATCCTTTGTTGCTTATGTATCAATCAATTTATACTATAGTCCTCCAACATAGTGGTTCATTTGTAATTACGTCAAATCAAAATGTTAAAAATTTAAAATTTTGACATGAAAGACTGAAAATCTGGGTGAGTCTTTTGAATCTTTTGGGGAGTTTCAAAATTTTAATAAAATAATATTAATTAATTAATTAGAATAATAAAATAATTTTAATTTTAATTAATTAATTTTTATCAAAGTTTAATACTTTACTAACTCTCTATAGTGTGATAATTATAATTTTATAAATATTAATATATATATTTATATATAAATTATATTAAGTATAAATATTGTTGTAATTTGTAAGTGATTAATTAAATAGTTTGTAATTATTATTAAACTAGGTAACATGTATTATATATTTATGAAGTGCAATAATGTCATAATAAGAATATTAACATAGTGGTTAAGATCTATAACTATAACATTTTAGGTCATGGGTTCGAGCCTCAGGAAAAAGACTTAAGGAGAGCTCATTGTAAGGACTATGGACACCATATATCTCCACATTATTATGATATTGTCTACTTTGGGCCTAAAGCCCTCATGGATTTGCTTTTGGGTTTTTACCCCAAAAGGCCTCATACCAATGGAGATATTTGTCCATCCTTATATACCCATGATCCTCCTCACTTCTAGCCAATGTGGGACTTTGGTCGTATACCCAACAATCCTCCCCTCGAACAAAGGACTACCGAGCCTCCCCTCAAACGATCATCCATCCATCCACTCTCTAGCCAACCAGGATTCTTCACTCCACTGCGTTGGAGCACACGCCTTACATGGAGCACCACTTGCCTCGAGAGCTTGCTCTATCCCAAGTCAACTCCTCTTCACCGTGTTAGGACCAGGACACGTCCATGAAGAATCTGGAGCACACCGCCTGTCAAACCGAGCTCATCCACGAATCTCATCGTGATCTAACCTGGGTCTACCACCTACGTTCAGCATTCTGAGGATTCATCCACATGGCTAACTTCGGGGCATGGCTATGATACCACTTGTAAGGACTATGGACACCACATATCTCCACATTGGTATGATATTGTCCACTTTGGGCCTAAGCCCTCATGGATTTGCCTTAGCCAAGCCTTGTATTTATAGGCAATCTGAGCAGTTAACAGCCTTAACTGCAAGGCACACTTGGACCAATAAGGACTCTGCTGACACATCCAGCAGTTAGCCTTGCTGACACAGGCATTCTGACAACCTTGTCTGTGCTCAGACACAAATCGAGCAGTTGCTCACAGTTTTCTTGCAGTTGCCGAGCAGTTGCACAAATGCCACCTGTCATGTGCACATGCACACATGCCACCTGCCATGCATACACATCTGCCACGCCTATGTCCTTCCCTTGCGCACGCACACCTGTCATGCTTGTGCGCGCACACACCTGGCGTGCCTGTGAGCCTTCCCCTGCGCGCGTACACTTGCCATGTCTGTGTGCCTTCCCGCGCGCGCGCACACCTAGTTTGCTTGTGTGCCTTCCCGCGCGCGCACACACCTGGTTTGCTTGTGTGCCTTCCCGTGTGCGCACACACTAGCCTGATTACACCAAGGTCTTGTGCCCGCCTATTTCATACCATCTGCCTTGTTAAAGGGATGTGCACCGCATACCCGCTTCTTGCTTGGCATGCCGCAAGGCACACACATGCCAAGTCAATAACCGAACATCAAGGGTCTAACATATCTCCTCCAGCCGAAGAGACCGATGTCCTCATCGGAGGGGAGTCAAGATAAGCCTTCACCTGGTCCTCAAACTGCCAAAGTGTAACATCACGTTCCCATGAAGCATCTGCAATGCTTTCACCTTTCCATTGAACAAAGTAATCCGTCCGCCTATTCTTCTTGCTAGCACCCATTGTCCTATGGTCAAGGATTTTCTCGATATCCTTGTCAAATTGTTTCCGTATTATGGGAGGGGCCCGTTTTGCTTGCTTCCTGTCAATATTAGTTGTATCCTCATGGAATGGTTTGAGGAAACTAACATGAAACGTAGGATGTACCTTCAACTGATCAGGAAACTTTAGCCTGTAAGCAACATTGCCCACTCTTTTTACTACTTCAAATGGTCCATCATATTTCTGGACCAAACCCTTATAAATCCGCTTGCTAGTGATCTTTTTCCAGATTTGCGGAGTGAGCTTCAACAACACTTTGTCCCCTACCTGGAACTCTAGGGATCTTCTATGCTGATCTGCATATTTCTTCATTCTTCGAGCAGCTTTTACCAAACTGTCTCGAGCCTGCTCAAGGAGTTCCTGTTTGTTCCGAACAAACTGATAGGCTGCTGGGCAAGGACCTTGATTCTTTTGTTTAGCCACTTCTAAAGGGGTTAGTGGCTGGTACCCCATAGCTAATTCCATTGGACTGGACCTTATGGCAGAAGAACGATGCAAGTTATAGCAAAATTGGGCAGTATCAACTAAATTTACCTAATTCCGTTGGCTTGCTGTCACATAATGCCTCAAGAACTCCTCTAGCAGCGCATTGATCCTTTCAGTTTGCCCATCAGTTTGGGGATGATTGGTTGTCGAAAACTTCAATTCTGACCCCATCATGTTGAACAAACATGTCCAAAATCGACCAGTGAACCGCGTATCCCTATCACTTACGATATCCTCTGGAAGCCCAAAGTATTTCACCACAAACTTATAAAACAACTCCGCTGCCACATCTGCGGAACATGCATACGGGGCAGGAATGAACACCCCATACTTAGAAAAACAATCAACCACCACCATGATTGACCGCATGCCTTCAACTTCTGGAAAACCAACAATAAAATCCATGGACACCGAAATCCATGGCTTTTCTGGAATAGGAAGAGGCTGCAACAAACCAGCCTGCTTCTTCTTTTCTGTCTTGTCAACCTGACAAACAAGACATGTCTTGACATATGCTTCTATGTCTTGCTCCATCTTAGGCCAGTAATAGGATCGAGAGAGTAATGCCATCATCCGTTCCACACCTGGGTGCCCGGCCCAAGCTGGGTCAAGAGTCTCATATAACAGCTCCTGTCTCAATCTACCACCAGTAGGAACATAGAGCCTGCGACCTCTGGCGTACAACATATCATCTTCACCCAATATCGACGGACTGTGCCTTCAGCCACATCCTGCTTAAGTTTGTTATATGCAGAGTCTAAAATTGACTGTTTTCTCACCCTCTCAAGAAACGTTGACTGCACCGAAGTCAACGCAGAGACATATTGAAGCACATCCTTCCGACTAAGTGCATCTTCCACATTATTCTGCCTTCCTGGCTTGTGCACCCAACTGAAGTCAAACTCAGCAAGAAATTCTTACCACCGAGCTTGTTTTGGTGTAAGTTTCTTCTGGGTTTTAAAATATGTGTTAGCAACATTATCCGTCGCTACCGTGAACTTTGTTCCCAGCAGGTAATGCCGCCATGTTTCTAGGCAATGTATCATTGCAGCCATCTCTTTCTCATGTGTTGAATAATGCTGTTCGGCATCCTTCAACTTCCGACTTTCAAATGCAATTGGGTGCTCCTCTTGGACCAGCACTCCACCGATAGCCTTGTCTGAGGCATCGGTATGGACTTCAAAAGGCTTGTCAAAATCTAGCAATTGCAACACCGGTATGGACTTCCAACGCCTCCTGACATTCAGTCGTCCAAGCCCATTTCTGGTCCTTCTTGAGTAAGTCGGTCAATGGACTAACTCTTTTGGAGTACCCTTTGATGAACCGTCGGTAAAAATTGGCAAGTCCAAGGAATGATCGAAGATCAGTGACCTTCGCTGGGGCAGGCCAGTCAAGAATCGCCTGCACCTTCCTCTCATCCATTTGAATCCTGCCTTTACTAACCCAATGGCCAAGGAAGTTCACTTCTGTCCTGCAAAACTCACACTTTTCCTTTTTCACATGTAATTTGTATTCTCTCAGCCATGAGTATTCCTTCCTCAAGTGTTTAATGTGATCCTCTAAGGCCTCACTATAAACCACAATGTCATCCAAGTACACCACAACAAATGAATAAAAAATTCATATAATACTTCGTTCATGAGATTACAAAAGGTAGCAGGTGCATTGGTTAGGCCAAATGGCATGACCAAAAATTCAAAGGAACCATACTGTGTTATACATGCAGTCTTGGCCTCATCTCCTTCAGCAATTCTCACTTGCCAATAGCCTGACCGCAAGTCCAACTTGGTGAAATAAGTAGTTTTCGACAATCAGTCAAATAGATCTGCCGCATTCGAAACCGGATACTTATTCTTCACCGTAATTTTGTTGAGAGCACGGTAGTCCACACACATCCGAAGTGATCCATCCTGCTTCTTTTGGAACAGAATAGGGGCACCATAAGGGGCCTTAGAAGGTTGCAGTAATCTTGCCTCCAGCAACTCATCCAATTGTCTGCACAATTCTGCCAATTCGGCTAGGGCCATTCGATAAGGGGCCTTTGCTGGAGCCTTTGTCCCTGGTTCAAGTTCAATCTTATGATCTATCGCCCTTCTTGGTGGCAACTCTCTAGGAAGCTCCGCGGGCATCATGTCCATGAACTCATCCAACATAGGAATTACTTCATCGGGTACCTCTACAACAACATCTGGCTTGATTTCGACCAAGGCAGCTAGATATGTTGTTTTTCCCTGTTTTACACCCATCTTTAGTTGTTTAGCCGACAACTCACATAATTTCCCCTTGTTTGGTCTATCACAGATTGCATGCACAAAGCAAGATGTACCAGCGTCACCCACTAACATACCTTGATAATAGGGCATCACCATAGCTTGAGCAGCAGTAAAGAATTCCATCCCAAGTATAAGATCAAAATCATCGAGAGGGACAACCATCAAATTACATTCACCTTGCCAGTTTCCCATTTGAACTGTGCTAGTTGCCACGCCCTTAACCGGTAAGGCTCCTGAGTTGACTGCCTTCAATCTGCTAGAACTTGCGGTCAAATCGAGGCCTAGCATGTTTACAACCCGCTGTGCAACAAAGTTATTCGTTGCACCTGAGTCTAGCATGGCCATAATTTCACGCCCATTGAGTCTAACAGCCATGTACATCAAGCCTTTACATTGCCCTGTTTTCTCCATAAAGATAGTGTTGAACAAGAGTAAAGGATTGACCCTTGTGGGGCAATCACCCGAATCATCATCCTTCTCGTTATCTCGTGCTACCAACGCATTCAGTTTTTCTCTCTTGGGACATTCTCTGTATCTGTGGGGACCGTTGCAAAGAAAGCATCCTTGGGTCTTTCCTCTGTTTTGATTTGATGATGAGGCTTTGAACATATTCCCTTCATCACCTTCATTCTTCTTCTTGTTGTTGAACCATCTCTTTCCATCTTTCGAAGGTCCACTCTTTCCCTTCTTGACATCTCCGTAATTCTTCTTCTTGTTTGCATTAGAGTTTGAAGAAGTTATGACAAATTTGAAATCGACTAACCCATCGGTTGCAGCAAGTGCTGATGGTAAGTCCTTCACTGATTGTCGCCTCAATTCGGTCTGCGCCCAAGGTTATAATCCCAATAAAAAGTTGAACAGTTTGTCATCCTCTGACATGTTCTTAATGTCGAGCATCAAAGAACTGAATTCTTTGACATAATCACGGACTGTTCCAGTGTGCTTAAACTTCCTGAGAGATTCTCTTGCAACCCATGCTGAATTGCAAGGCAAGAATTGATCTTTCAATTCTTTCTTCAAAGTTTCCCACGTATCAATCTTTGGTCGGCCAGCACTAACATCGTCTTCTGTTCTAGTGCGCCACCAAAGCTTTGCATCGCCTGCGAGGTACATGCTAGTAATTGTCACTTTCTCTCTATCTGGAATACGAGCAGCCTTGAAATACTGCTCCATATCCCACAGGAAGTTCTCTAGATCCTTGGCATTTCGGGCACCATTGAAAGTTTTCAGTTCTGGCACTTTCACCTTGGAACTAGACCCATCTCCACCACTACCTTGCACCATTGCTCTTTTAAGAAGAGAAACATCTGCCTCAAGATTCTTGACAGTGGCACTAAATAAGTCTGTCATTGTTAGCATGTCATTCAAAGACTTGTTGAACCAGTCACTAGTATCCCGGATGAAATCCTTCAAGGTCATCTTCAACGATCTAAGGGCAGCACCATGTTCTGCCGCCTGAATGACAAGTTCAGGGGCATCTTCGATAGTGTTGACCCTCCCGTATTTTAATGATGGCAAAACACAACTGTTATTTAACTAACATGTTTAAACTAAGTTGTATTAAGGATCAAACACATTCAACCAAGGAACAAAGTGCAAAAACTCGAACCAAATCAAGTATCAAGTGAAGACTGAAGATCTAGTATAGGTCTTAAGGTTTAGAACCAATGTAAGTCTCACTCATACATTGTATTAGCTTATTCAATGGCTCAAACACAAAAGGTTTTTCTAAAACCATTATTTTTAAAATGTTTTTGATGAAAAACAGAAGAAAAACTGGGTTGGAAGACAACCCAGTCGACTGGGTACATATACCAGTCGACTGGTATATAGGTCAGAAGGTATCCAGTCGACTGGATGAAACAAACCAGTCGACTGGTACTTTGACCAGTAAGTTTCCAGTCGACAGGATGAATCAACCCAGTCGACTGGTAAAATGGACAGAAAGTCCCCAGTCGACTGGATGATATATACCTGTCGATTGGATACCCAGAAGGTCTGAAAACGAGTATTTTTCAAGTGAACCCAATCGACTGGTATCTCGACCCAGTCGACTGGTAATTCAAAAATATGACCATTGGACTCCAAATCTGAACGTTTTAAAGTAAACATTTTTCAAATTAAAGTCCTAAACGACCATATTAATTGATTGCTATATAAACCCATTCAGTTAAGCATTCAATAACAAGCAGCACATATTCAAAAAGAGTTGATCTCACATAATCAAGTTTTTATACTCTTGAAACACAAAAAGCTTTGAAATAATCTTGTTGAGCCATTTCTTCAAGCTTTACTTTGAAAGAGAGACATTTCTGTTGTAATAAGCTTTCATTTGCTGTCTCTCTACCTTTTACTTTACACCATCTTTGTAAAGGGATTACTTCCGAGAGGAAGGGGAAACTTCCGAAAGGAAGGGGATTTTTCGGTTTAAGCAATTCCTGTAATTTGCTTGTGTACGGTTTGTGCAACACCCGGCTAAGTTGTGCGACTAAGTTTTCTTAGTGGATTACTTCAAGGAGTTCCTTGAAGAGAGTGGACGTAGGGTCGGAACGAATCCGATATTGCCGAACCACTATAACTGTGTTTGCATCCTCTTTCCTTAAACTCTTTATTTACAGCTCATTACTTGTATTTATTATTTGTTGCTTATTAGTTTTTATAAACTTATATTAATTCCGCAAAAAGTTTTTAAAAACCCAATTCACCCCCCCTCTTGGGTTGAAACCTCGAGCTACAATTGGTATCAGAGCCTCGTTCTCTTTATTAGGCTTAAAATTCTACAGTTGATCCAATGGCAGCAAATAGCTACTCTGAGGGACACTCTTATACTAGACCACCATTGTTCAATGGCTCAAATTATAACTATTGGAAAAATAGAATGAAAATCTTCGTCGAAGGACAAGATTACAATCTATGGAGAATTATAGAAGAAGGGCCTAAAATTCCTTCAAAAGAAATAGTTATTGGAGAGACTCTTCATACAATGCCTAAACTCAAAACTGAGTTTACTGACGAGAATTGTAGAACGATGTCTCTCAATAGCAGAGCAACAAGCATGCTACATTGTGCATTAGATATTTCTGAATATAACAAAATATCTGCATGCGTTTCTGCTAAAGAAATATGGGACAAATTACAAGTCACATATGAAGGAACAAGTGAAGTAAAAAAGTCTAAAATTTACATGCTAATTTCTGAGTATGAATCTTTTAAGATGTCTCCTAACGAAACCATTTCTGAAATGCACTCACGATTCACTACTATTATAAATGGTTTAAAATTGCTTGGCAAGAATATTGAGGAAGTTGAACTAACCAGAAAAATCTTAAGATCTCTGCCACCAGAATGGAAACCAAAGAGGACAGCCATTCAGGAGGCCAAAAATCTTGACAAGCTTGATGTTGAGACGCTGCTTGGGTCATTATTGACATACAAGATGGAAGAAATGACTCCCATCATCAATGATGATGAGAAGAAGAAAAAGCAAATTGCTCTCAAAGCTTCTACGAGCAACAAAGAAAAGGAATTAGAACAAGAAGTAGAGAGTAGTGAAGAGGATGGTGAAATGGCTTTAATCACCAGACGATTCCATAGGTTCTTGAAGAAAAGCAAGAAACCTTACTCAAAGGATCCCACCTCAAAAAGGGAACCACTTATGTGCTATGGCTGTAAGAAGCCAGGACATATAAAAGCTGACTGTCCGGTTTCAAACAAACCATACAAGGGCTTCAAGAAGAAAGCTATGGTAGCAACTACCTGGAGCGACGACGAAGAAGATGAGTCATCAGACAAAGAAATCGGATACGAGGAAATGGCCAACCTTTGTTTGATGGCAATCGATGATGAAAGTGAGGTAACATCTTCTCCCTCTTCAAAAAATAATATTGTTACTAGTAGTGAAGAACTGCTAGAAGTCATAAATGAAATGCATGAAGAATTAAAGAAATTTGATTTTAGAAATTCTATTATTAAGAAAGAAGTATCATCTCTTTCTAAAGAAATGATAATTCTTAGAGAAGAAAAAGAAAAATTATCATCTTTACTGTATGATTCGTCTCAAGATTTTCTTAAAGATGAAAATGAGAATTTGAAAAATAAAATTTCTGAATTAAACAGCATTATATCTAGACTCATGCTTGGTAAAGAAAAACTTGATGAAGTGTTTTTTTCCTAAAGATTAAGTGGAGGAAAAACTGGTGTAGGATATTCTCCATTGGGAAAACAAAAAACAAAAGAGAGCTTATTCATGAAAGCTTCTTGTGTAGATGGATCTTCTACTTCAAAAGCTCCTAGCATTGTTAAAAGCACTCCCTCGATAAATGCTAGGAAGTCTAGAAACTTAAATGATCATACTAAATTGAAGCATCTTAAAAATACTCATGCTTATATGTATGCTCATTCTAGAAATGCTCATACACATCCTAGAAATAATTATCATGCTCATTCTAGGAACAATGTGTATAATCAAAGAATGCATTCTGCTCGTGCTCATCCTAGGAATTATCATCATGGGTATCCTAGAATGCATCATCATACTCTTTATAGAAATGAAATGAATTTTCATACTCCTTACCATAGAAACATGTATCCTAGGAACTATTATCCTAAGGTTTATAGGAATTCACATGTAAGACATCCTAGAAATTTCTATGACTATCATGCTAGGACTGTGTATCATCAACTTGTTCATAGAGCACCTCATGTTAAGAAAGTATGGGTCCCAAAAGGAACCGTATTTTCCAAGACTAACCCCAATGGACCCAAGAAATTTTGGGTACCTAAAAGTGCTATCGTATATCCTTGTGTGATGTAGATTTGCCTTCACACCAAGGAGAAAGGTAACTGTTGATACCTTGATAGCGGTTGCTCGAAGCATATGACCGGTGATAAAAGCGTATTCAAGGAGCTAACTCTAAGAGATGGTGGACTTGTGACCATTAGAGACAATACTAAAATAAAGATCATCGGGCATGGAAAAGTCAGTAATGATTTCTCAACCTTAGATAATGTATTGCTAGTACAAGGCCTTAAGCCAAATTTACTTAGTATTAGTCAATTATGTGACAAAGGATACAAAGTCACATTTGAGACCTCTCATTGTCTAGTTATAGACATCAAGAGCAACAAGATCAAATTCATTGGCCATAGACATGAAAATGTCTATATAGTTGATTTGAAATCCTTGCATTCTGATAATGAAAAATGTTTTCCTGCTTTTAGTGAAAATCAATGGCTATGGCATAGAAGGCTTGGTCATGTAAACATGAATTTGCTAAAAATTGTTTCAAGAAAAGATTTAGTTATTGGACTTCCTAAAATCAATTTTGAAAAAGACAAAATTTGCAATGCTTGTCAAATGGGAAAACAAACTAGGATCTCTTTTAAAGCAAAACATGTAGTCTCAACTACTAGACCTTTGGAACTTTTGCATATGGACTTATTTGGTTCAATTAATACCATTAGTCTAGGTGGCCATCAATATGCTCTTGTTATTGTTGATGACTATTCAAGATATACCTTTGTTATTTTTATTGCTTATAAGGATGAAGCTTTCAAAGGATTTGAAAAGTTTTGCAAAAAGGTACAAAATGAAAAAGGAATTTGTATTTCAAACATAAGAAGTGATCATGGCAAAGAATTTGAAAATCAAAGCTTTTCAAAATTTTGTGATGAAAATGGAATTAATCACAACTTTTCAGCTCCTAGAACTCCTCAACAAAATGGAGTTGTTGAGAGGAAAAAATAGAGTTCTAGAAGAATTTTCAAGAACAATGCTTTGTGAAAATAATTTACCAAAATATTTTTGGGCTGAAGCCGTGAATACTTCTTACTATATTTTAAATAGAATTTTGATTAGGCTTTTGCTTGATAAAACACCATATGAACTATGGAAAGAGAGAAAGCCCAATATTTCCTATTTTCGCGCCTTTGGTAGTAAGTGCTTCATCTTAAATAACAATAAAACTAACTTGGGTAAATTTGATTCCAAGACCGATGAAGAGATATTTTTAGGATATTGAACTACTAGTAAGGCTTATAGAGTTTTCAATAAGAGAACTCTAGTAGTAGAAGAATCTGTGCATGTAATTATTGATGAATCTAACCCAATGAGTAGTGGAGAAGTTTCCTTTAAAGATGATGCAGATTTTATTCCAAGAATGGAAACTCCTACTCCCATTGTTGACCTAAAAGTGAGTTTTTCTCAAACAAATGAAGGGATGGCAACTCCCAATTTGGACCAACCATCCTCAAGTCAACAAGGGGAAAATATACCCAAGGATTGGAGGTATGTAAATCATCATCCAATCGATCAAGTAATTGGTGATCCTTCACAAGGGGTAAGAACTCGCTCTTCTATTAGAATATTTGCACTTTTGTAGCTTATTTGTCTCAAGTAGAACCTAAGACATTTATAGAAGCTAAAAAAGATAATGATTGGTTAATTGCAATGCAGGAAGAGATAAATCAATTTGAGAGAAACAATGTTTGGAAACTAGTTCCAAGACCTAAAGATCATTCAATTATTGGAACTAAATGGGTATATAGAAATAAAATGGATGAAAATGGTATAGTAACTAGAAATAAGGCTAGACTAGTTGCTAAGGGATATAACCAAGAGGAAGGAATAGATTTTGATGAAACCTATGCTCCCGTAGCTAGATTAGAAGCTATTTGAATGTTATTAGCCTTTGCATGCTTTAATAAATTCAAGCTATTTCAAATGGATGTGAAAAGTGCATTTTTAGTATCTTCATCAATCAACAAAAGTACATCAAAGATCTACTAAAGAGGTTCGGGATGGAAAGCTCAAAGCCAATTGGAACACGTATGAGCACAACTACTAAACTTGATCTTGATGAATGAGGTAAAACTGTAGATTCAAAATATTATAGAAGCATGATAGGTGCATTACTTTATTTGACTGCAAGTAGACCTGATTTAATGTTCAGTGTATGCATGTGTGCTAGATTTCAGTCTAATCCTAAGGAATCACATGCAGTTGCAGTAAAAAGAATCCTTAGATATCTACAAGGGACCCAAACCATAGGATTATGGTACTCTAGAGAATCATCTTTTGAGCTAGTAGGATATTCAGATGCTGATTTTGCTGGATGTAGGTTAGATAGAAAGAGTACAAGTGGAACATGCCAATTCTTAGGTGCTATGTTAACTTCTTGGTTCTCCAAGAAACAGAATTCCGTTGTACTATCAACCGCTGAGGCGGAATATGTAGTAGCTAGCAGTTGTTGTGCCCAAGTATTATGGATGAAACAACAACTAGAAGACTATGGCATGAGTCTAAAAAATATTCCTATATTTTGTGATAATACTAGTGCCATCAATCTAACCAAAAATCCTATTCAGCACTCTAAAACCAAGCATATAGAGATTAGACATCATTTCCTAAGAGATCATGCTCAAAAAGGTAATATAAGATTAGAATTCATACGTTCAGAAGATCAAATAGCTGATATTCTTACAAAACCCCTAAGTGAAGCTAGTTTTTGTAAAATTAGAATGTTGATGGGATTACTTGATTTTGATAAACTGAATGTTTGATTGCATTTCATTTCATCATTTGCAAGCTTGACATTGAGTAATAGAGTATTAATCCATGTTTAATTATTCCCCTCACTCAAAAATGTCATAGATAAACAAAATCGTGCTAAAAAAATTCAGGACTGGAAATTTTACTAAGGGTCCAGTCGACTGGTAAATGTGCTCCAGTCGACTGGTAAGTCTCTGCCTGATCTTCCAGTCGACTGGTACTTTTGACCCAGTCGACTGGTAATTCTCTGCCAAATATTCCAGACGACTGGTAAGTCTTCTCCAGTCGTCTAAAAGATCAAATCCTATTTGGAGCCAATTTTTTGAAAAAACCCTTGTCCTCTAGTCGACTGGTAAAGATAGCCCAGTCGACTGGTAACTCACTGCCAGTTTACCCAATCGACTGGTACGTTTACCCAGTCGACTGGTAAAGAAACTGTTCATCTTTTCTAATGGACCCAGTCGACTGGTATATCAACCCCAGTCGACTGGTATCGCGATTCTATAAAAGGGACTGTTCATTTTCGCCATTTTTACGCCATTTTCAAAGAGCCCAAGCTTTCTCTCTATAGAAAAATTCATCCTTTTGATCCAAAAACCATCCAAATCCCTTCTAAACACACCGAACTACTCATTCCTAAAGAGATTTTTAACTTTCTACGGTTAAAATCTCTCATTTTTACCAAAATCACTTTTTCCAAAAACTCCAGATTTCTCCAAAATGAGTGACAAAATCCGAATAAAACTCACAACAAGTGGACCTAATGCGCCTAAAAAGCCAAGGTCTTCAAAACCTTCGGCTTCGGAGTCGAAAGGAAAAGGAGCAGCAGGCTTATCCAGCAAGGAGCCCAGAATAGAGTTGGAGCAGACTCTGTTTTACAGCCCAGCGGCTCATAAGAGGTATAATTCTATAATCCGTCACAAGAAAATCATGACGGGTAGAGTCGTTGATTTCGACTCTATTCGCCATGGTAATTTCGATATTCTACCAGCCTTTGAGGCAATAAATCTGACCCCACTGGTCAGAATTCATGAAAAATATTACCCGCGATTGATTCACCAGTTCTATGCGAACTTGGTGAAACCCAATCCTTTGGCTCTGAGATTCAAAACCAGAGTTAGCGGTGTGGAGCTTGAAGTCAACACTGACCTCTTGATGAGCATTCTAAGAATCCCTATAAGGGGGGTTCAATGGAGTCTGGATGGATGGCCAGACAACTTTGAAGTTGAGGAGGCCTGTCGGATAGTCAGGGGCGACCCTAACTATGTGTACAGACCCACTACATTTCACACATGTAGTGACTTGCCCCTCGACTCAAAGATGTTTCAGTTGATTGTCAGTTGGACCATCCACCTGAGACTCGGGAGTCGAGGGTATCTATCTAAAATAGATACAATATTGATTTGGTGCCTAAAATCTGGGCACCACTTCAATATATATCCTCTGCTGCTTGCCAACATGATAAACGGCGAAGCAAACGACTCTGGGTGTCTTCCTTATGGGATGCTCATTACGCTCATCCTCCAGCACTTCCGGGTACCTTTGCCTGCCTCTGAGGCTCAGGATATCGGATTGACGGACATCATCAACATCTTATCTCTGAAGAAGATGGGATGTACTGTTCGTGAAGGGTTCCTCTATCCGAAGGCCGAAAAGTGCCTAAGGATCCGAGAGGATGCGAGCGACAGTGATGAGGATGCTGATACGACTGCTGAGATGAAGACGGATACCCGAGCACCTCCCATTGGTGACTCGAGTACTGGTCAGACTAGTTACGGTGACATCCCACGAGCTATCACGAGTCTCCAGATGACGATGAAGTCCGGTTTTTAGTCCATGTAGTCTGATTACCAGAGACTGAGCTCCTCCATAGACCACCTACGGGACGACTTCGAGTTACATCGAGAGCATACCGAGGGTTCCCTAGCTGAGATTAGGGAACTTCTTCGTGACAGCTCGGACTCTCCCGCACCTTGAGTCTCTATCTTTTATTTGTACTTAGCGGTTTTCCAGTTCTTATCACATAGCACGGACATCTCATGTATTATTTTTTCTTAGTTATGGCTCTATGAAGCCTTGTTTATATTGACTTTTTCTCTATGATGATGTATTACTACTAGCCATATTTCTTGCATTTATTTACATTATTTGTGATATGTTAGCACTGTTTTAAAACTCTGATTGGTCACTAAAACTGTTCTAAAATGCTTATACGCTTGAAAAACTTCCGGTTCTTCCCGGGAAGGCTTCCATAATTCGAATGAAGCCAAATCTTCGCGTACAACTTTTTTTTCTTATACTCTATTTGACTGTATTGGCTAAGTAGCTTATTTTTTATGTTATGCCCCCTTTGGTTGCTGTTGTCAAAACGGGGGAGAAAAATAAGAAAAACGAGAAAATCTAAGTAAAACGCAACCAATGCATAGATTTAGGGGGAGCATTGCTCCATATCTTTGTTAAAATGTTTATTGGTTGGTTGAGTTTGATTCTAGATTGGTTGAGTTTGATTCTAGATTGGTTGAAATAAATATAAATTGTGTTTGCTTGTTTACAAGGTGGTTTTACTCGAAAAACAGAGGAGACTCTGTCCAAATTTTTGTAAAATCCTATCACTTAGTTTTTAAAACTGTTTTTACATTATTAGTTTTGTCATCATCAAAAAGGGGGAGATTGTTGACCCTCGCTCGTATTTTAATGATGGCAAAACACAACTGTTATTTAACTAACATGTTTAAACTAAGTTGTATTAAGGATCAAACACATTGAACCAAGGAACAAAGTGCAAAAACTAGAACCAAATCAAGTATCAAGTGAAGACTGAATATCTAGTATAGGTCTTAAGGTTTAGAACCAATGTAAGTCTCACTCATACATTGTATTAGCTTGTTCAATGGCTCAAACATAAAAGATTTTTCTAAAACCATTATTTTAAAAATGTTTTTGATGAAAAACAGAAGAAAAACTGGGTTGGAAGACAACCCAGTCGACTGGGTACATACACCAGTCGACTGGTATATAGGTCAGAAGGTACCCAATCAACTGGATGAAACAAACCAGTCGACTGGTACTTTGACCAGTAAGTTTTCAGTCGACTGGATGAATCAACCCAGTCGACTGGTAAAATGGACAGAAAGTCCCCAGTCGACTGGATGATATATACCAGTCGACTGGATACCCAAAAGGTCTGAAATCGAGTATTTTTCAAGTGAACCCAGTCGACTGGTATCTCGACCCAGTCGACTGGTAATTCAAAAATATGACTGTTGGACTCCAAATCTGAACGTTTTAAAGTAAATATTTTTCAAATTAAAGTCCTAAACGGCCATATTAATTGATTGCTATATAAACCCATTCAGTTAAGCATTCAATAACAAGCAGCACATATTCAAAAAGAATTGATCTCACATAATCAAGTTTTTATACTCTTGAAACACAAAAAGCTTTGAAATAATCTTGTTGAGCCATTTCTTCAAGCTTTACTTTGAAAGAGAGACATTTCTGTTGTAATAAGCTTTCATTTGCTGTCTCTCTACTTTTTACTTTACACCATCTTTGTAAAGGGATCACTTCCGAGAGGAAGGGGAAATTTCCGAAAGGAAGGGGATTTTTCGGTTTAAGCAATTCCTGTAATTTGCTTGTGTATGGTTTGTGCAACACCCGGCTAAGTTGTGCGACTAAGTTTTCTTAGTGGATTACTTCAAGGAGTTCCTTGAAGAGAGTAGACGTAGGGTCGGAACGAATCCGATATTGCCGAACCACTATAACTGTGTTTGCATCCTCTTTCCTTAAACTCTTTATTTACAGCTCATTACTTGTATTTATTATTTGTTGCTTATTAGTTTTTATAAACTTATATTAATTATGCAAAAAGTTTTTAAAAACCCAATTGACCCCCCCTCTTGGGTTGAAACCTCGAGCTACAGATAGGGACACCAACAACGTTTTCTACTCTTTCAACAGCTATTTGCAAAGCCAAGATCTCATATCGCTGCCTTTCGGCTTGCACAGCGAGGCTAACAGCATCTTCCGTCTGAGGAGCACCCACAAAGTTTTCGAGCCGTGCCAGACGGTCTCGGAAATCGACACCCGCCATAGTGGAATTAATCCCACCTTATGCCAAACCTGGCTCTGATACCAAATTGTCACAGGGTTTATCCGTTACTATGAACTTTTTGCCTTATGATGGCGCTAAGTATCACACTTAGCCAGCCACTATCCGAGGGTCACTCAACAAAGTGTTTAACACACAGAAACACACACACAATACTAAGCACACACAGGCTTACGGGAACTCTCACCCAACCCTTTTATTTCTCAATAAGGGACAATACATACAAGGATTTCTTGGACTAGGTCACAACAACAAGAATTCACGAATGCCCCTGTGCCTTAGCCAAACCTTGTATTTATAGGCAATCTGAGCAGTTAACAGCCTTACCCGCAAGGCACACTTGGACCAATAAGGACTCTGCTGACACATCCAGCAGTTAACCTTGCTGACACAGGCATTCTGACAACCTCGTCTGTGCCCAGACACAAATCGAGCAGTTGCACACAGTTTTCTTGCAGTTGCCGAGCAGTTGCACAAATGCCACCTGTCATGTGCACATGCACACATGCCACCTGCCATGCTTACACATCTGCCATGCCTATGTCCTTCCCTTGTGAACGCACACTTGTCATGCTTGTCCGCGCACACCTGTCCTGCCTATTTGCCAGCGTGCGCACACATCTGTGTGCCTTCCTGCGCGCACACACCAATGCACCATTTCGCGTGCACACACCTATGTGCCATTTCGCGTGCACACACTCACGTGCCATTTCCCACGCACACACCTTTGTGCCATTTCGCACCTCTCGCACATGCTAGGCCTTCCTCTCCGAGCCATGCCGAGTCTTGGTCATTGGCCTCCATCTAATGCCATTTTCTGAGCCAGCCAACCTTTATCCGCACCATCCTAGTCAAGACATCACATAAGTCCGGCACCACTTATAAGGGACTGATATTACCTCGGATTCTTACCTTGCTAAGGGGTTATGCACTGCACCCCTGCTTCTTGCTTGGCATACCGCAAGGCGCACACATGCCATAGCAACTTCCCACCATTATGGGTCTAACATACCTCCCTCAGCCGAAGAGACCGATGTCCTCATCGGAAGGGGATCAAGACTAGACTTCTCCTGGTCCTCTTGCTTACTAGGACTCACTGTTCTTTGATCAAAGATCTTTTTCCTGTCCTTGTCAGATTGCATTTTTACCACGGTAAGGGCCTTCACCAGAGCCATTTCTTCTGACTCAAGTTCAATCAAGGCAGCAACACCTGTTGTCTCCCTCCGTTTCATACCCTTATTAAGTTGTTTCACCGACAACTCACTTGTTCTCCCTCTGTTGGGTCTATCATAGACTGCTTGCACAAAGCAAGTCGAGCCAACGTTACCCACCAACACTCCTTGACGATGGGGCATCACAATTGCTTTCGATGCCTTAAAGAACTCCATCCCCAATATAAGATCAAAATCTTCAAGAGGGACTACCGTCAAAGTACACTCCCCTTTCCAAGTACCCACTTGGAGTGTAGTTGTCACAACATCTTTAACTGGTAAAGCTGCGTTTACTGACTTCAGTTTGCTAGAACTCGCTGCCAATTTGAGGCCTAGTGTGATTGCCACTCGTTCTGCAACAAAGTTATGTGTTGCGTCGGTATCTAACATGGCCACGCTCTCACGCCCATTGATCCTGATAACCACATACATCAACCCTTTCCATTGCCCATTCTTCTCTACCGAGATGGTGTTGAGCAATACTAACGGATTGACCCTTGCAATGCAGTCACCCGAGACATCATTACTCTCATCTTTATTTTGTGCAATCAATGCACTAATCATTTCTCTCTTGGGGCATTCTCACACATTCTCTGGCTCTGTGAGGGCCATTACAAAGGAAACATCCCTAGCTCTTTCCTTTGTTCTGATTTGATGACGAGGCCTTGAACACGTTGCCTTCATCAACATCAGTTTTGTTGTTGTTCCACTTTTTCCAGTCCTTAGAAGGGCCACCCTTTTCCCTTCTTGCCATCCCCATTATTCTTCTTCTTATTTTCCTCCGAGATTGAAGAAGACATAGTAGCCTTGTAGTCCACCAACCCATCAGCCGCAGCAAGCGCAGATGGTAAGTCTTTTACCGACTGACGCCTCAACTCTGTCTGTGCCCAAGGTTGCAGTCCAGACATAAAGTTAAACAATTTATCCTCCTCTGACATGTTCTTTATGTCGAGCATCAAAGAACTGAATTGTTTGACATAATCACGAACTGATCCAATATGCCTCAATTTCCTAGAGATTCTCTTGCAACCCACGCTGAATTGCAAGGGAGGAACTGATCCTTTAATTCCTTTTTCAAAGTTTCCCACGTCTCAATCTTTGGTCGCCCCGCACTGACATCATCTTCTGTTCGAGTGCGCCACCAAAGTTTTGCATCCCCCACAAGATACATGCTGGTTATTGTTACTTTCTCTCCATCAGAAATACGAGCAGCCTTGAAATACTGCTCCATATCCCACAGAAAGTTTTCGAGATCCTTTGCATTTCTAGCCCCTTTGAAAGTTGCTGGATCAGGCACTTTAACCTTCGAACTAGACACTTCGCCTCCACTACCTTGCACCATTGCCCTCTTTAGAAGAGCGACATCCGCCTCAAGGTTCTTTACAGTGGCACCAAACGAATCTGTCATACTCAGCATATCGTTCAAAGTCTTGTTGAATCTGTCATTGGTGTCACGGATGAAGTCCTTCAGGGTCATTTCCAACAATCTAAGAGCAGCACCATGCTCGACCGCCTGAATGACAAGTTCAGGGGCATCATCAATAAGGACACCAACAATGCCTTCCACTCTTTCAACGGCTATTTGCAAAGCCAAAATCTCGTCTCGCTGTCTTTCGGCTTGCACAGCGAGGCTAATAGCATCTTCCGTCTGAGGGGTACCCACAAAGTTTTCGAGCCGTGCTAGACGGTCTCGAAAATCGACACCCGCCATAGTGGAATTGATCCCACCTTATGCCAAACCTGGCTCTGATACCACATATCTCCACATTGGTATGATATTGTCCACTTTGGGCCTAAGCCCTCATGGATTTGCTCTTGGGTTTTTACCCCAAAAGGCCTCATACCAATGGAGATATTTGTCCATCCTTATATACCCATGATCCTCCCCACTTCTAGCCAATGTGGGACTTTGGTCGTATACCCAACAATCCTTCCCTTGAACAAAGGACCACCGAGCCTTCCCTCAAACAATCATCCATCCGTCCACTCTCTACCAACCAGGATTCTCCACTCCACTGCATTGGAGCACACGCCTTACATGGAGCATCACCTGCCTCGAGAGCTTGCTCTATCCCAAGTCAACTCCTCTTCACCGTGTTAGGACCAGGACACATCCATGAAGAATCTGGAGCACACTGCCTGTCTAACCGAGCTCATCCACGGATCTCATCGTGATCTAACCTGGGCCCACCACCTACATTCGGTATTCTGAGGATTCATCCACATGGCTAACTCTGGGGCATGGCTCTGATACCAAATTGTCACAGGGTTTATCCGTTATTATGAACTTTTTGCCCTATGATGGCGCTAAGTATCACACTTAGCCAGCCACTATCCGAGGGTCACTCAACAAAGTGTTTAACACACAGAAACGCACACACAATACTAAGCACACACAGGCTTACGGGAACTCTCACCCAACCCTTTATTTCTCAATAAGGGACAATACATACACACAAGGATTTCTTAGACTAGGTCACAACAACAAGCATTCACGAATGCCCCTGTGCCTTAGCCAAGCCTTGTATTTATAGGCAATTTGAGCAGTTAACAGCCTTAACTGCAAGGCACACTTGGACCAATAAGAACTCTGCTGACACATCCAGCAGTTAGCCTTGCGGACACAAGCATTCTGACAACCTTATTTGTGCCCAGACACAAATCGAGCAGTTGCACACAGTTTTCTTGCAGTTGCCGAGTAGTTGCACAAATGCCACCTGTCATGTGCACATGCACACATGCCACCTGCCATGCGTACACATCTGCCACGCGTACACATCTGCCACGCCTATGTCCTTCCCTTGCGCACGCACACCTGTCATGCTTGTGCGCGCACACACCTGGCGTGCCTATGAGCCTTCCCGCGCGCGCGCACACTTGCCATGTCAGAGCCGAACCCTTGAAAGCTCGAGATAGGTTGTTGTTGGGGGCTATGGCCACACAGCAGGGACGTTGTGCTCCAAGAGGGAGAGGTGCCCATGTTGCGATGTTGGAGGCCCAGTGAGGGATCGGCCGCATTACACGTGGTGCTGCGTATTATCCCACATCGGCTAGAGGGGAAGAGGATGTGCTAGATATAAGGTGTTCCATTCCTTAATGGTTACAACGCGTTTTGGGGAGCCAGTGGGCTTCGCCAAGAACAAAGTCGTGAGGCCCAGTGAGGCCAAAGCGGACAATATTGTAACTGTTCTAGACCGGGCCCTTACAAGTGGTATCAGAGCCATGCCCTGGAGTTAGCCATATGGATGAATCCTCAGAATGCCGAACGTAGGTGGTGGGCCCAAGTTAGATCACGATGAGATCCGTGGATGAGCTCGGTTAGACAGGTAGTGTGCTCCAGATTCTTCATGGACGTGTCCTAGTCCTAACACGGTGAAGAAGAGTTGACCTGGGATAGAGCAAGCTCTCGAGGTAGGTGGTGTTCCATGTAAGGCGTGTGCTCCAATGCAGTGGAGTGGAGAATCCTGGTTGGTAGAGAGTGGACGGATTGATGATCGTTTGAGGGGAGGCTCGGTGGTCCTTTGTTCGAGGGGAGGATTGTTGGGTATGCAACCAAAGTCCCACATTGGCTAGAAGTGGGGAGGATCATGGGTATATAAGGATGGACAAATATCTCCATTGGTATGAGGCCTTTTGGGGTAAAAACCCAAGAGCAAATCCATGAGGGCTTAGGCCCAAAGTGGACAATATCATACCAATGTAGAGATACGCGGTGTCCATAGTCCTTACAAGATGAGATATGATGTTTATGGGCTGATCAGTCAGCCTAGTAATGGTAGCAGTCTTAACTTATAGGGCCCAGAAGACAAAAAAAGGAAATTCTGTGGTTTGAACTCAGGATGCCTTAAACCCAAAGTGAGAATCATACCACTAGACCAAATGCCCTTGTTGCTTTGGTTGTTAGAGAATTAATTTTATTTATTTTGAGGTTGCAGAAGCAAAAAAAATAAAAAAAATTCATTGGGTGTACGCCCAGACGCCTGGGGTGTAAAAGGCGTTCGCCCAAACCCGAAAAACGCACGTCCAACGACACTTCGCCCCAACTTTCACGTCTCGGAGGCGTTTTTAGCCCCATTTCGCCCCTCAGGGCGTTTTTAAAACACTACTATTGATTGAAATCCAATTATATATATCAGCTAATTGTAAAATAATATTGTTGACTTCTCTTTTGCATGAAACGTGACAGAGTATGCATATCATTATTTTTAAAAGTATAATTTGTAAAGTTTTACCAAAATCAAAATAAAAAGTTCAATATATTGAATACAAAAATTAAATAATATAATCAATTTAAATAGTAAGCTAATTGAATTTATAAGAATAAGTAAAAAAATAGATTTATTTGATACATTTTTTTTTTAACTTAGATGATAGATTGAGATTCAATGTTGTGATACTTTATTATTAAATCCAATGTATAATTTTAATTTTAATAAAATTAATTTATGAGATTGTATTCCAAAATTGTAAAAAGAAGATAAGAGTTTTTATCGTATATATAATTTTTTTCTAATGTATCTTTTTTTTTTAGTAAAGAGAACGGTACCTCCGGCACTTTAGTAAATAGTAGCCTCACTTATGGCGGAAGAAAACCTTATACACCCGAAAATTAAAACAACACAACTAGACAAAAACCTCAACGAGACAAAACAAACAATTAAAAACAATAATACCACCCATCCAGAAACCCAAAAAAGAAGACAAATTGATCACACTCTGGAAAATTAAATCCTGAGAGTTGGAAGCCCCACTTTATCAAGTCTGGTAATGCCTTTCAATAGCCGTGGTAAATTATGGGGGCCTTCATAACTAATATTCCTTCCCATCTCACCTTGTCGTGCTAGAAAATCCGCCACTTGGTTTCCTTCGCGATATTGGTGGACCACTCTAAACGTTAGCCCCTCAAGTGCAACCATTAAATCTTCCCAAAAATCCCATAGGTACCATAAAGTGCATCTCCCTTTCATAAGCCAATCCACTACCAGACTGGAATCACTTTCAATAATCACATTAAAACAGTTTAATCTTCTACAAAAAATAATCCCTTCTAAGATAGCTCTTAGTTCAGCTCCATTGTTAGTGCCGATGCCAAAATGGGTAGAAAAAGCCCTTTTCACATTACCAATCGCATCCCTTACCACACCCCCTCCCCCCGAACTCCTTGAATTACCACGACAGCTCCCGTCACAGTTTAGCTTAACCCAATCCACAGAAGGTTTCGTCCAGGCTACGAATTTCTGTCGTCTCACCCTATTCCTCGGACATTCAACTTGGAGCTCAATCAAAATCTGCAAATTATTCGAAGATAACGGTCGAGATGAATTTATCTCTCCAGTTAACGAACGGGTCCAGTATTTCACAGACCACCATACTTGGTTGACACTTTCTTGCACCCCCTCCATTCGTGCCTTGCATCTTCTCTTTCAAAGGCACCAAGTAATTAAACACGGTAATAAGCCCGTTAACGTACCTGTTATGGACGACTTTTTTGTACATTGAAACCACACCGAGACCCTCGCCTTCCATACAGTATGTCGTGTACAGGGAACTCCCAAAGCAACACTAGCTCTATCCCAAACCTTAGTAGCCAATTCGCCCGAGCATAGAACATGATCCAGCGTTTCCGTAAATCTCCGAATACAGCAATTGCACCTAGAAGGTAAAGAAACACCCCTCGTTTGCACCCTTTCATCTACTGCCAGAGAGTTAAACCATCATTTCCAAAGGCGAGATGGACACTCGTTTAGGTATCAAACGGTGCCAAAACCATTCCTTCCACTGTAGTAAGTCACCTCTTGATCTACCGACCTCCCATGCACTTGCTGTCGAGAACTTGCATCACGAGAAGGAGTCCAGACAAAGACATCCGAGCCTACTTTACCAGTACGCACATTCTGTAAGATTTTCGAGGTAGCCTCTGCACCAACCAGATCAGTCAAAAGGCCAACATCCCAAGACTGGTCTGCCTAACAGCCCTTAATTTGAAGCTGAGTGTTGGCAATATCCTCCACCTTGATAGAAAGAGGACCCGAAGTAAGCCACCTATCATACCAAAAAGAAGCATTGCCTCCTCGCTCCAACACTTTAGTGTTCTCAATGACCCCAGGTAAGATAGAAACGATAGACCTCCAAAAATGAGAGCCTGTGGATCTCCCAGTAGCTATATAACCCTATTTGAAGTATTTCGCTCTAAAAAAATTAGACCACAAATTCTTAGTCGTCAGAAGGCGATATGCAAACTTTATGTGCAAAGATCGTTGTACCTCTTTAAAGTCTCGCAGACCCAGACCACCCTCCATCGTTGGCTTATTCAGTTTCGACCAAGATCGTTAGTGAACCTTCCTTTTTTCCATCTACCCCCCTAGAAAAAATTAGCCAACATAGAATTTATGCGAGAGATAGTAACCACGGGAAGACTAATCACCGACATAAGATGTATGGGCATACTTGACAAAACATGGCGCAATAAAATCAACCGCCTCCTTGAGAAAGCAATTTAAATTCCCACCCTGCCACCTTCTTTCTTACTCTTTCTACTAATGGCTCAATTATGCGAGTCATCAATCTACCCGAAACAAGAGGTGCACCCAAGTAAATAACTGGCAATTTTCCTTCCTGGAAGCCCGTAAACTTCAACAAGGCACGTTTTCGAGAAGTTGTAATGAGTTTTGAAGGGAATATTGTCGACTTCTCCTTACTAGTCAATTGGCCCGACCACCTTTCATACAAAGCAAGAGTCTCAAAGAGAGGGTTTTCATAATGTATCAAATATCAATATCTCAATATTTTAGTTTTCTTTGCATTTTTCTAAATTTACTATTTAAGATTAAATTTCAAATTTATAACTTATATATTTACAATGCATATCTATATCTTATGTTGTGTTGATAAAAAAAATATATATATAACAAATAGTTATTTATTTGACTAATTTTTTAAATTAAATTTAAAATTGATATCTTATTTTTTTTAATTATTTGACATTTTTCTGCACATGCTATAAAATTTTTTTATCGGTATTCACACGTTATGTTAATTAATTATCAATAACAAATAATTATTAATTTTTTAATGTTGTTATATTCAATGATGTTAGCAAAAATAGTAAGCTCGTGATAAACTAAAAAGAACTAATTGTGTCTGAAACAAGCTTGAGGTCGATCATCATTGTATGTTGCCAAGCTTGTACATAGCACTATTCATTTTGGCTTAGTTGACTCGTTTACGGGGAATTATTTAAAAATGAATTTTTGTATTAAATTATAGAATCAATTGAATTTTTATGTTTAAAATGTTAGAAATAAGTGAAAAATCCAAAAGAATAGAGAAAGGGAAGGAGAGGGGAAGAGAGGGAATGATGGAATGAGAGGGAAAAAAAGAGAGTATTTTGGTCAATATAATTTTTTATTCTTGATTACTTTTTGAAAATTATTTATAAATTCTATCAATTTCGATAAAATCTACAATAAATTAATTTAATTTTATAATGACTTCCTTTTTAAATGAATTTCATAGTTTTTTTATCATCCAAAACATAACAAAAATAAAATTACAAATAAAATTTATTTGTTCTGAACACAATATCAAAACTTCACTCACATTTTCACGAGATAATTTAAACGTGACAGAGAAAGGGTAAAATAGATTACAAATTCAAGTGAAATTACTAGTCTTTGTTTAAGGCATGTAATGAGCTAATGACGCATGAAAGGATCTGTTCCTCTTGCACAAAATTTCCTCTTACTAAAATTCATATCATGATTGGTTGGCATTTCACATGCCAACTTCGAGGTTTTAGTTATTTATTGATTTTTCCTTCTTATAAACATGTCTTTGCGGTTGCTTGAAGACATGACGTATACAAACTACTTGGATTTGTGGTGTTTGTGCTCCCACTTCCCTTTGCATGTGGGCAAGGGGGATTCAATCATTTGGGTCTATATGTTTAATGGGATTCATATTGTCTTCACGTACTAAATAATGAATTTGTAGGTCTTGGGTCAAAACTGGTGTACCAAAAAGCATACCCACGTTGGCATTAATTTGTACACAAACCCTAGTTTGGGACATGTCTACTTGGGAAGTTGATAATGCTGAGTTCTTCGGATTCTAATTTGCAAACTAGTGAGCTAGAGTAGATGAGTTAACAGCATCTTGTTGACATAATTTTGTATAAAATGATATTTTCATGTGATTGATGGAATATAAAGTCTTTTGAATTGTGAATTATTTTATAACAAAAGCAATCATTTAGAAGAAAAACTATACTTTAATGGATTTTCTCACCGTGAAGTATAAGTCATTTTAAAGATGAATGCAAAATGACTTTTCTCATTTTTTTCTAAAAATTATCTCACACAAATTACATGGTAAGATCTCTGTTTTCTGTTTTTTTTTTACATTTTATTTCATTTACTCTTAAACTTCAACTACACAATAGGAATTTAACTGAAAATTCACAATTTTCGTTTGTTAATGTAAAATCATTGGTGAAAAATGATTTCGATGTAAAATTACATTTTCATTTATGAGTGAATTTTTTTTTTGAGTTGCAAATCAATTTATACCAAAATCTATTATTTTGAATGGAAAAACGATTTACCCAGTTATTTCTCATAAGTTATTTTCCAAATGAATGGAAAATGATTATTTCCTTGTAAGACTGATACATAGTTTTTTTTATGTTCTCCAAAAAAAGATGCAATTTTTTAATTTTCTAAATATTCTTTCTCACATATTATATAATTAAATCTTTCTCCTCAATTATTTTTTGAGTAAATTATATTTATCCACTTGTAATTTGGCCTAATATACACATAAGGACCCATAGTTTCAAAATATACAGATACTCCTCATGGAATATGTATTTTCCAATGTAAGAATACATATACCCCTATAATATGCATTAGAATATAGATACCCCATGAAATATGTATTTTTCGATGTAAGAATATAGATTCCCCCTGAAATATACCTATTTAGAGGGTATCTGTATATTTTGAAACTACGAATCTTTTTATGTAGGCTTAGGTCAAACTATAAGGTGCTAAATGTAATTTGCTCCTTACTTTTTTTTTCTTCATTGACAAAATTGAAATTTGAACATTTTACATTACAATATGTTTACAGGAAACCCATTTGAGTTTTACTCTCTCTCACATACTAAACATGCATTATGCATACAATATAGTATGGTAGATTCTACGATGTCTTACTCAAAATTGAGACATTCACACCTCACCATTACATTTTTTTATCCTAACATGTATCGATTTACCATCGAATACTAATATTTTTTATAGCTAAATGTATTATTTTACCAAAAATATAAAAGTGAGGCATGAATGCTTCATTTTTTAATAAATCAAAATAGTCAACACAATTTTTATTGGTATGAGTTTAATTCAGAAGTATGACTAGTCTGAGTATATTCATTTTTCTTTTGAATACTTTTTTTAATCTCCTTTTTCAATAAAAAAAATATTCACATACTGAAGTCATAATGTTACCCCGATTCTCATAATATATATATATTTTTTTATAGAATAACATGATACATTTTAAACCATTTGTTTACAAATCTAACATGATACTTTAAAATAAATTCTAAAATTTAACATAAACAAACTTTAAAATCAAACATAAAAATGTATTTAAATTAATTTTAAAATGAATTATTCATCAACTTATTTGAAAATAAAATTATTTTATTTTCATTTAATTTCAATCAAACTTTTAATATTAATTCAAGTGAGAATTTACAAGATCTTTATTATAATTTTTCTTTTTGTGACTGAAAAAAATGGGAGTAGAATTAACACACAACACAACCCAAACCTGACAACCTAAAGGTCCATGGATAGAACGTGATTTCTCTCATATCACACATCCACCGGTTCCTTCAGTTACGGCACTTCAGTCACACAAAAGCCCCCACTCACTTACTCAAAACGTCAACTCCAAAATTTCCAATTTTTAGGATTTAGGCTTAATTACAAATATCTTTTTTAGTTTTCAATATAAACAATTTAACCGATAATTTTAATAAACTGATGCAATCTTTGTCTTTTGTCCAATTTTATTTGATTTTCGTCAAAATTTTTACATCAAGTGAGAAATTAAAAAATATAAAAAAAATTAAAAACAAAAGAAGCAATTAAATTTGATAGTTGAAGGACAAAACTACAATAGGACATATAGTCATAAATCTCCAAAATCTTTGCATTTTTTTTTTTGTTAAGGTGCATTGAAATTTGGGGTAGGGTTAGAGTTTTTCTGTATTTTTGTTCTTTAACAGTAAGGTTTAATTGCTTATTTTGTTCCTAATTTTTTTATTTTTTTTTAAATTTCTCATGTGCGGGTTGATTAGTATTGATGTGACGAGAATTTTGACACCAAAGAGTTCATGTGAGTTGCAGCTGATGAAGATTTTGACGAAAATCCAAACGGAGGGTAGAGATATCACAAATTTGTTAAAATCAATAGTTTAATTGCTCGTTTTGAAAACTGAGAGGAAAATGTGTCATTTGACTAAAAAATTTGCAATCAAGCCTACGTGTTATACTTACATGCATACAAAATTCTATTCTTCATCATCTACATGTAATAAAAATAGAAATAATGTAAATTATCAAACCTCCCAACATTAAAATTTGGGCTAACAACATTTTTAATCATTCAATTATTCGTGATTTCCTAATTTAATACCTCAACAATTTTTTTTTTCTTAAATTATATTCTCAACTCTTTATTTTACCTTATTTTGATCTTATCACTGGTTCTTCTTCCAATTTGTTTGTAAAAAACAATGTCATCTTGGTGATATGACATGCCATCTTCTTTTTTCTCTAATTTCATATTTTAAAAACGTTAAATACATCTCATTCGTCTTCTCTCTATAGACTTTTTTCTCTTTTAAATTCTTTTATTTAAACAAGAAATTGATCATACCCAAATAGATTTTTTATAATTTTCGACTAAATCACAACGAAAATTCATCAAATTTTTCGTCATCTCTCTAGAACGCCTCTTCTCTCTCTTCGATTAAGGAGTTAGAGATAAAATGTCCAAGAATCTCTGCTTTCCACCTCAACAACATAAGCTACTGTATAGGGTGCAACCACACAACAGTTAAAAGTTTCCCTCCATGCACTTCCTTCAGCAAACAATCATTAAAAAAAATTGGAGATGGTGGAGGTCTAGTTTTGGAATTATCTCATGGTTGGATTTGAAGAGATAGGCTTTTTGGTGGATTGGTTTGCTTTTTTTTTTTTTATGACTTATTTTGTTGGATTTGCTTTACATGTGGCTTATGAATCAATAAGTTTTTTGGCACATACCCACATAGAGCAGAGAAGTTTCTGATTTTTGTGCTATTAAGGAAAAATAGAAAATGACATTTGTTTTCTCAATGGCCAAATAGAGGTGAAAATGACAACTTAATTGTTTGTGTTTTATATTTCTCTCTCAAGTTTTAGACACTTGATGATTGTGTTTTATATTGTATGTTTTGTAAACTTAATCATTTTAGCAATTATATACGAAAATAACATGACATTTTATGAATTTTATATTATATTATTAAGATGATATTGTATTTTACGAATAATTTGTATAAATAATTAACGTTAAAATCGAAATAAAATAAAATAAAGAACTGAGAATATGATTTAGAATTTTTTTTGTTGGGAAATAAATTACAAAATCAAGATTAAAATTATTATTTACTCTTAAAAATAAATCAAATTAATTAATTAATTCTTACTCAACCTTTCACTATTTTCATTTCTTTTCTTCACCTAACCTCGTTCACACCTCTCATCTCACAAACCTACAGATGCACAAACTTTTTTTATATATAGAGAGAGATTTATATTTGATAGAGACAAACTACTTGGTTTAGTTAAATTATAGAAGACACATTTATATATCTCTGTTTTTCTTTAATTTTTTTATTTGAAAGTAAACGCTTTTCTTGTGAGGTGATTATTGGAGCAATTCTTTTGCGTGGAATTGAAGTGATGAAATGGAGTTGGTAAAGGATAAGGATCTGGGTTTTGGGTTGTTTCTAAGGAAATTAAAGGTTCGGTTTTCGTTGGACTTAATTATCTCATTTAATCATTTTTAATGTGTGAGTTATTCTTTGATGATATTTTGAGGTTTGTCTTGTTTAGAAGCATGTAGTGAATTATTGCAAGATTTGCATTTATCACATTGTTTATTACCATTGTTGGCGTATATAGATAATACTTCTATTTGTGTATACATCTATTTGATGTTTTTTTGAAACTTTTGAAGGAGAAAGGAGTCTTTGTTTTGTTTTCCCTCTTGTTCAGATTAATGGATCAAGAAACACGTGATAGTCCTAGAATTAGTGAGAGTTCTGGTCAGTTTAACGAGAATTCAAGCAATTCGGTTACTGGGGTTGTGCTTGAGACTGCGGTTGTGATAAATTCTGAACTAAATGCGTGTCTGAATGGTGAAAATGGTGATTTGGGATTGAAAAACGATGAATTTGGGGCGAGTAAGGCATTGTTGGAAGCGGAAAAGAGAGTAGTAAATCAAGAGGTGCAAAATGAGCAAGGAATTGATGAGAGAATAGGCCAAGTTGATCAAGGAAGTAGTGGGAATTCGAATAATTTGGTTCATGGGGTTGAGTTAGAAACTGTTATAGTCATAAATTCGAAGGCGGCTGTGTGTGTTAGTGGAGAAAATAGGGAACTAGGAGTGAAAAGTAATGATTTAGGGTCAACTAAGGCTATTGTGGAAAAGCCAAAAACAAAGGTTGGTGAAGCAGTGAAGGATTCATGCGTGATTGATATGAAGTGTGGTGGTGGTGGTGGAGGATTTAAGGACAACTTGGAAGGGGAAAGGGTTTGTAGGATTTGTCATTTGAGTTCTGAGCAATCCTTGGAAGCTACTGATACTACTACTACTACTACTTCTGTCACCCTGGATCTAATTCAGCTTGGTTGTGGGTGCAAAGATGAGCTTGGCATTGCACATACTCATTGTGCCGAGGCATGGTTTAAACTAAGGGGAAACAGGTAAATGATTTTATTTTCTTGGAAATGAGATCTCTGCGTGCCCACTAGATTGTACTAATATTGGATTAAGCTTAGTGATTTTAATTGTCTTATCATGTCATTCTTGTGTTTGAACTTTCATTTTTTATTTCAGAATTTTCCTCTCTTATGTAATCGTTGCTCTGAATCAACTAAGATATTCCAAGTTATCATTGAGATTAAGGCATTCTTAGCTTTATGAGGAGTAAAGAAACATCGCTATAGTAATTAGAAGGAAGTACTTGCTAGCTCTAAACTATCTTTTTCTTTTAACTGTGACATTTTTCTGCCATTTTCATCATCTATTGCTAGGAACAAATCTCTGTTGGACATTAAAAACACAAGTCCCAAACAATCAGTTTTTTTTCTTCCTTTTTTGGTTCATTCCCCAATAGCATAAGAAATTCTAGCTTTCTTCATTGTTCTGTGTTTTTTTTCCTTGTCTTGATCCCAGGGTTCTTCAATGAAGTACATTATTAATTTATTATCATATAAGCCATTTATGATATCCACTGCGGAACTAACCACTCCATTCCTTTCCCAACTAAGCCATTGTTAATGTCATCTGTTTTCACATACCTTAGCTTAGGATGCAAGTCCAATGCACTGTGCTCATGTAAGCCAGCTTTGATGCGTATGACATGGTAATCAAGTTTACTCCAGTAACTCAGAATGATATACAACTGCAACAATGATATCGTAAATGCTGTTCAGGGCTAGATTGGATTTTTGTTATGGCATCCCTTTCTTCCCCTTCCCCTACAAAAAAAAAAAAAATAAATAAAAAGAGAGAAACGAAAAAAAATTGCAAAGTAATATTGCTTAGGAATAATTATTCCTTTACGGATGTTGCACACGTTCATTGTACCGAGGCATGGTTTAAGCTAAAGGGAAATAGTTAAATGTTTTTCTTTTCTTTAAAATGAAGTCTCTGCATGCACATTAGAATACACATTGGGAATATTTTGGTCTTGAAGTTGGATTGAGCATTGCGATCTTAACTGGCTTACCATGCCATCTTGATCTCAGAAATTTTATTTTATGTACTTATAATTGGTGTTCTGAATCAACTACAACTGGGATATTCCAAGTTATTACTAAAACTATGTCATGCTTAGATTTACAATGAGTAAAGAAACAGTCACTATAGGTCTATAGTTATTAGAAGGAAGAACTTGCGAACACTAAACCGTCTTTTTTTTTTAACTTGGGCATTTTCCGCCATTTTCATCATCTGTTGCCATGTAAAAAAAACTCTGTTGGACATTGAAAAAAAATAGAAGTGACAAACAATCAATTTTTTTATCCAATAGTATAAGAAATTCTAGCTTTGTTCATTGTTGTGTCCTTTTTGCTTGTCTTGATCCCAGAATTATCAGGTGAAGTAAATCATTATTATATGTGATAAAATTGGTAAAAGAAGTTCACTTCATGAGGGAGTCTTTAAACTTTCAGGCCCAGCATATGGTATTGTTGTCATGTTAGTTCACAACTGAGATAGATGCTCAGAGCTTAAGAATCTGGATTGAACTCTTGTTGTAGATTTATTTATCAAATGGTCTCTTCTAATGTATGATGTTCATCACTCTTTTACTTATATCTCTACAAGTTTCATTCTGGCTAGGCAAGATTCGTATCTAAGATGTCCATTGAGGAGCTAGCCCGCTCCATTCTTTTACCAACTAAACCATTGCTAATGTCCTCTGCTTTTCACATACTTTAGCTTAGGATGGCAGTTCAGTGCACTGTTCCTGTGTGAGCCAGCTTTGATGTGGTAATGTCAAGTTTAATCCAGTAACTCAGATTGATATTGCAATTGCAAGTCTGCAACAATCATATTGTAATTGCTGTTCAGAGTGTGAGTGGATTTCTTTTATGGCATCCTCCTTTCCCCATCCCCCCTCCAAGAAGAAAATAAAAATTGTGAAGTACATATTGCTTAGTGATAATTATGCACTAACATATGACAAAATGTCTCAAACATATGCTGCACTCGTATCATTCTCACATCCGATCACACAAACACACGCACACGTGACATATGCCCATGTTCATGACATATGTATGTTTTAGAATCTGGTAATAATGATGAGCTGGCTCTTGCAGTCATGCATATAGATGTGGGCATTTAGTAATTAGATCTGATAACGGTGAAATCTGTTGTGCTTCTTTCTGTAAATCAACAAATTTTTGGGTTTTGACCTGGTTCTCTATTGAAGTACTGTTTTTTGAATTATCTTATTTGTCTCAAACCAACAAGCAGATGCTTCTGGAATTGCTTTCACTTAGCTTTGAAATTCGCAATCACCAACACATTGTCTTACTATTTATTCTTGCAGGCTGTGTGAAATTTGTGGCCAGATTGCAAAAAATATTACGGGTATTGGGGATAACAACCGATTTATGGAAGACTGGCTTGAGCGGAGATTTACTGTTAGCAGTAGTACCTCATCAGACAGGGGAAGAAGGTGTTGGCGAGGACAGCCATTTTGTAACTTCCTGATGGCATGCCTGGTCATAGCTTTCATACTGCCGTGGATTTTCCGTGTAAATATGTTCTAGCACATGGTGCAAAGCAAACATAACTTAAAGGTTCTTCCTTCCTATCATCATTTGTTAGCCTGAATGTCAGTTGGTGCACCATGTGAATTCCGGGTAGATTTGGCATGACTTGCCACTCAAGCTATTCTTCATGTTCTAAATGTCCTACTCTGCAGATCTTAGTGCTTAAGCCTGAACATTTGAGGCTTCAGATTTCAGAAGTTGCCACCTCGACAACTAATGCATTGTCTTAATAGCTTTACTGCAATTGTGTGGCTGGTGAAGTTGGCAAGGACTGGTTAGGCTGCAAACTGGGATTTCTTTCTTATTTTTTTAAAAAAGAAAATAATTCTCCTGCCTTTCTGTTTTCCCTATTCCTTGGTTTATGCTTGACGCATGCCATTCATTAGGGGAATCCCCACTGTACACACGAACCTTATTACGAATTTGGTTGATATTTACTTTATATTATAGTGAAATTTTATTTTACACTTAATTACCTTAATATTACTATTACTTTGTTGGTGGTGGTGTCTCAGTAGTCTAGGAAACTAAACGACAAACTGAAATGAGATGATATTTTTAGAAATTTATGCACCAGCACAAATTTTGGATTGCAGAGATTGAACTTCGCATTTTGTTCTAAAATACACATTTAGTGTTGAATGTAACACATATGTGTTAATTAATTTAATTAATAAAATTATTTATTGTTGTAAAAGAGATTTATTGATAAAAATTTTGTTCACACTAAAAGCTGAAGGATAAACAAAAGGAGAAGACAATTCTTTATATTTTACCTTAGGTGTTATCGTGTATTATTCTATTCAATCAATTATAACACACAAAGTGAATGTGCTACTCGACTTTTATGGAAAACAACAATTAAAGAGGGAGAGTGAATGAACCTATGATGAAGAAAGAAAAGTATAGTTAAATAATTAATAAATATTTCATGAACCGTGGTCGGTCATCCATTGTAGTCTAGTTGGTTAGGATACTCGGCTCTTACCCTGTCAGTTTTCCATTTTATTTTAACCAGTGTAAAGGGTACTACCGTCATTTCACGGTGTATTGCAAAAACCCTACCTCCTCCATATATCTTTATTTTACTTCCGTCTCCAACAGCAATTTTTCATTTTCTGTCTCTGCTTCTCAGCACCGTCAACACCACAATGGTCTCTTTCTCTTTCTAGACTTCTGATATGCAGATATGTATTTAGTATGTGTGTCTATAGGTTTTATTGACTGTTTTTTTTTGTGTGCGCGCGAATATACAGGCCTCGGAGAAGAAGTTATCAAACCCAATGAGGGAGATAAAGGTTCAGAAGCTCGTGCTCAACATCTCCGTCGGTGAAAGCGGAGATCGCCTCACCCGTGCTGCCAAGGTTCGTTTGTTTCATGAGGAAATGGAATAGAAAATAACACAAAAGACCCAACCCTCTTTTTTCTTTTTATATTTCCATTCATAAACTTCATTGAAATCATTAATAATTTTTTTTCTCTTCAACCTTTTATTCGTGACCCTACTAGGTCTTGGAACAACTCAGTGGCCAAACCCCAGTTTTCTCCAAGGGTACACTCTTAAATCAATCTGTTATTTGATTGTTTTATTTTTGTTTACCTACCATGGTTAAAGTATTTTTGGCTTTTCTTTGTTTGCTTATGTGATGTTACTTAAATATTGGTGTGGGCAGCGAGGTACACTGTTAGATCTTTTGGGATCAGGCGTAACGAAAAGATTGCTTGCTATGTAACGGTCAGGGGAGACAAGGCGATGCAGCTTCTGGAGAGCGGTTTGAAGGTTAAGGAATACGAGCTCTTGAGAAGGAACTTCAGTGACACTGGATGCTTCGGATTCGGTATCCAGGAGCATATTGATCTGGGTATCAAGTAAGTTGAAAGCGATTTTTTCTTTATCGTTTTTAGTATAATTTAGATGTTCATTTTTGAGCGTATGCTTTTGTTGCGATGAAGAGTTATAGTTTATATTCGTATTCATGTCCATCTTGAGATTTCACTACTGAGATGGATCAGTTAAATGGTCCTATTTTAGATTTAAATGAATTGGGCCTGTGATACTACTGATTTTTGAATTATGCATTGTTTTGGTGATAACATTTTTGTGCACTTGTCTTCACTATTCACTGACGTGTGCTTATATAAATATTCTTTTGTTAGTACAAACAATGAGTAGATAATGTATCACAGTTGAAAGAAGTTTAGAGTTGGAATGCGTTCTAAAAGAAATTTCTATTTCCATTTGTCTTTACAAGTAGGTAGGTCCTTGTCCAAGACTCCACAAGTGATGGTGCTGTGGGGATAGAGGGTTTTGAAAATGGGAAATTGAACCTACGACCAGTCAGTTAGCAGCTGCTGCACTACCACTGAAGTACTTATACTTATTATATCGAAAAAGTACATTAAACCTAGTAGAATTGTTTTGCTGTATCCAGACTAGCAATTTGTAGGTGGAGATTTTTTTGGCTGAGTATTGAATACACCCATAATTTCGAGCTTCATGTTACTCCTCCGACACTAAGAAAGAGTTGAGATAGCTATCCAGCTTGAATTGCTTTAACCATTGGAATTTTCTTTTGATTCTTATTTATAAAAATTACTTTTAGTCAGATTCACTTCAGTCTAAGCATGTTACTTAAATTAGAATATCTTGCATAGCCTGAAGTTAGATCATGTCATACCCTCATTATCTGAGCTGTGAGCTCCAAGTATTTTGACTTGGGGTTGTATTTGTTGCTGGATTTAAATTTGAAACTAGAGAACTTTGGGTTTGTAGTTTGATGGGTTTTGAGCTTGTTTACAGAAACTAATGTGATTTATGGAAGTAACAGTCATCTAAGGTCATCTCCTAGGCCCATCAGTGGTACTTTTCTAAACTTAGCCACAAGCGCGTATCACAGATTGTGGAATGTGATTGGTTTGGTCGTAGAATTTGTTTTTTTTGTTGGATAAGCCTATATTATGACTTCTATGGATATGCTTCTGTTCTGACAAGCTAATGCAAGTCTTTTCCTCTATATTGATTTAATTAATATGTTTCTTTTGTGAATTGTATGTCAGTTGAAATTTTCCTTTGTACTGGTTTTATTGTGTGGATGCAGAAATATTATATAACCTTTGCAATTCTACAATGTTAGTATCCCAGCTTGCAAGCCGACATGAGATATTTTGTAGATTTAACTATTGTTGTTCATCTTTCCTACTTAGGTATGACCCTTCAACCGGTATCTATGGTATGGATTTCTTTGTTGTTTTGGAACGCCCAGGATACCGTGTCGGTAGACGCCGCAGATGCAAGTCTCGTGTTGGAATTCAGCACAGAGTTACTAAGGATGACGCAATGAAGTGGTTCCAAGTCAAGTATGAAGGTGTAATCCTTAACAAGTCCCAGAATATTGGAGCTTAGAGAAACCCCTTTACAACCGAGTTTAAGTTTGCATCAGTTTTGTTGGCCTGTTACCTTTGAGTTGTTTCTATGTACTGGGTTTTACAATATCTTTTTAAGAGATTTATTGAGTTTGTAGAATGTTAAGTACTGTTTTATTGGTTTCATTTATATTTTTAAGTATTATTGCCTTATTAATATATGCAAGTATATCATGTTAAGCACACTGGTTTTGTACTTGTGCTTGGGTTTCAGTATTGCCTACTAGTTGCAACCTGTGCTGCTTTGCATAAATGGCTTATTTATAGATGCAAATGAGTAGTTATTACTTATTACCGTTGCCATTATGTGGTTTCCTAGTTGAATTCCGACCAATGAAATCAACATTGAAGGTTGAATCCATAGCAGTAAACGGAGGATACACGTAGTATTTGTGCTGCGGTTCTGGTTGATTTTTAATGTATATCTACTTCTCGGCTCTTAAAGTTCAACTTTGTATATGGGATATGCTTCAGCTAATGGGGAACAATGCTGGAAACTCTGATTAAAATTGATTCAATCAGTTTAAAATTGATTCTTCGGATTTAATTGTCCATACTGAAATGGCCTCATTTATAATACAAGAATTGTTTTGTGATGTTCAGTATTATGGCTCTAACAGGGATGACAATGAGGTGGCTGACTCATGCCAGAGAGTCGCTAGACCTTGATATTGCTTGTATGTTAGTCTTTTCTTTGGACTTTTGGAGTGTTGGTAAGAACATTTTTTTGACCAGTAAGTTGACGGGTTCAAAGCTTGTGTATTGCTTGTATTGGTCTCACCTTTAATTGTTTCCTGGTGCTAATATCTGGCAATTGAATACTAAACTCTATTGGTGATGGCTATGCTGAATTTGTTTTCTCCGATTATACCTTCTGTGGCATTTCTTAAATGTAGATGCTCATGTCCATCTGGTACAAATGGGAGCTGTTGGGCTAGGCACCAAAATCCTTGAATGATAGCCATTTTGGCGTATCCCCATGACCATTTGAGAGATGACAGTATCGATCTCAATAAATTTTCATGGATTTTTTGATTTCACGCTTTTAATTCCAGATGATAAACAAAACTATCACCTTTCACAAATGGAGTTAACTAGTGAAATTTTAGCAATCTGCCCGATGGCGCTGCTTGAGTTATCAAAAAGCAAGCCAAATGGCTGCAGAAGATTACAGCAGCTGATAAGATAATACTTGCAAGGGGTCTACCATGAATCAATCTGCTTGCCAGTTCTCCCCTTTCCTCACTTCCTTTTCTTTCCCCTTCTAAGGCAAATAAGGAACATGCAAGTTGGGATACAGAGAGAATCCCAGATTGCACCCGTGAATAGATGCAATAAACAAATTCAGACGTGTATATCCTCAGTAGAGTTGCGTTCAGACACACTGCAAGTTAACTGCGGAAACCAAATTTGATGAAAATTGTTATTCGTTGCTGCACTTTTACATACCATGATTTATAGCCTGTCGACTCAACAAAAGACTGTAGCCTCTTGGCTTAATGGTCACCTTCCGATCCTCCATTTAGGAGACCCGTGTTCCCCCTCCCCGCATATGTACCTAAAAAAAAACTCGGAACAATGGGAAACTGAAACAAGGGAGATCCCTACCAAAGCAATAAAAGTAGCTTCGATCAGTTATAACATCAAACGTTGGATAGCCAACTTTCTTTTCTCGGTAATAACCAACTAAAACTCTACCAGGAAGGTTAGTACGACCTCAGCAACTCCACAAGTTCACTCTTCTTCAATCTGGAGTAACCTTTGATTCCTCTGTCCTTTGCTAATTCTTTCAGCTCAGGAAGTTTCAAATTCTCAACTGCAGGCAACTCCTTGCTTCTAGCTATATTTGCTGATGCTTCAATCTTCAGCCCAAGAACCTTTCCTCTTGGTGTTGAGGGTGATCGTACAGGTGACCTCTTAACAAAGTTAGATGGTAGCCTAGTCAACTTGAAATCAACAGCCGGTGCCTTATTCGGTATCTGCTGTTCTTTCCTAGGAACACCTCTTCTCCATTTCAACTTATTCTCGTCTTCCTTCTTTGAACTTCTTTCTACAACAATCACAAAAGTTCAAATAAGAAATTAAAAATGAGGAGGAGAAGAAAACTATATTACTCAATAATATGTGGACTAATCATTTTGCTCGTAAGGAATGTGAGATTTTAATTTGTGTGAATCTGATTGAATGAAAATAGTAGCTGTGATGCCCGAGCAAGTGGTACTGATGGTAGAGGAGCATGGGAAGAAAGGCAGTGGATGACACCGGCTTTCCCCACCTTGCACCAAAATTCTCCATTTTCTTTCCTAGTGAACGAATTGATATAAGAACCCAGTTGAAAACTCATAAAGTTACACCATTCAAGTTAAATTTATGAAATTCTCCCTGGATTTACAGATGTTGACATCAAACTGCGTCACCTGCTACATCCTTCCTTGATTGACTAAGAATGTCCAAAACTGATTCAGATGAGGGTTTTTTCTCAGATGGCTTGGAATTTCTTTCCTTAGTGCTTCCCTTTGATATTGAAGACTGTATTCGTTTGAACAGAGAAATTATCTCCTCCTGGTTAGATGAGTTGGATGATCTACTATCAGATGATTTCTTATTTTGATCAGTCTTCTTCGTACTTCCTGAGGTTGAACTTTTCCGCGGAGGACGACCTCTTCTATTTCCATCAGATTTTATGCTTGAAATAGTTAACTGAAAGGGGGCAGCCTTGTGTGAGGCAAAGGGTGAAGACCCATCTGCAATCTCTGTCAAAGTTAATAAGCTGCATCAAAAAACGACCCCTCAGTCTCTAGTTTGCACAATTTCACTTGCAGCAATAACATATCCATATGATGATGTTTATGTGCAATCTTACCATGAGAAGGGTAGCAATAAAACTTAATATGCAAACAAACAAAAAATAGGAATGAAATAAAACCCAAGCTCAGTATATTAAATAGATTTCTTTTAGACAAATGTATCTTAAATAGATAAATACAAGAGATTAGGTTTATACCCAGGGTTCTCAACAGTGATTTAAATCTTTTTTTGATCAATCAACAGTGATTTAAACTTAAGGTTTATAAAAGCTTTGACCAGACATTCATGGCCTTCCAACTCTTTTAACTTAGGAATTTGACAAAATAAATAACTAAATAATCCCAAAACCATGCCAAGGTTTATAGCTAGTAAGTTAAACTAAATGTTATCTTTATTTCTAGCCATTTATTTTGATTACTATCCAAGGACCCATTACCTTTTAATTGGTAAAAGCATGAAATGGATTCTACAACATCATCAAACGAAATCTGTACCTACCTCTATGATTTAAAACAATCCTGTAGCTTAAATAAATTTAAGCAGTCTTCACCATCAATTTAGGGTGGATTCACATTTAATGATGAACCGATCCAGGCTTCTAGTTTGATTCCATAGTAAGTGTTGATTTTGATTCAAGTGTTGGGGATGGAGGGGCTCTGTTTAGTCGGGAAGAACAGAGCTCTCACCGAGCATAAAAAAGGTTGGTGACTTGTTTTAGGAGTCAATTGAACAGGTCAGATTAGACCTGGCGTAGGATCAATTAGATAAGAGTATTGACTGTAACAATTCGTAACTTCTGGCACCCAATTTAAATGTTAAAACCTAAAAAGGACAAAACCACACAACTGAAAGATGAAAAATAGACATCAACCCATGAACAATATCCAACTAAAATAATTAGTCATTTTTTTCATAATGTTAAATAGTAATAATGGATTACAAACTTTGTTGTTTGAATTCTCATTTCGATATCAAGTAACTAATGCAACTCCTTGCATAGTACAAATCTATAACTCCATCATGAATGACTGCTATTTTGAATGAAAATGGAATGATGCTGTTTTGAATAAACTATAAAGGGACAAGCCTGAAGGGTAGCTAATTAGTATACCAAAGCTCTCCTTGCTTCTCTGTGGTCTGACATTTAGCATGAAGTTTTTATGAAGTTTGGTTATGGAAAAGGTGATTTTTAATTTGATTGATCATTGTTGGACCTACAAGATGGCTCTTCGAGCTTTCGATATGGACAAGGGAAGGTTTTTTTTAAAGGTAAATCATATTATTAAGAGTATCTTTGTTTTAATTTTAAATTTCTTTTTATTATTAATATTTGCATGTCTTGAAACCCTATCCAAAGTGAGCAGGGAAATAATCTTACCAACGATTGTTAAGAGCATCTTTCTTGAATAATGATTTTCCATTATCCTACCTCCTATTTGTAATACTAATTCCTCAACATGTGATAAGATCAACTCTAAACGTGTGGTTAGGATTGATTATTGACAAAATTACTAAGAAATATATATATATATATATATATATAGACACACACACACACAAGTTACAAGAGAACCCTATAATATTCTAGAAAATTCCACTCACCAATACTCCAAAACATTACCAGACACAACACACAAAATTCCAAATGTTGAGGATCCTAATCCAGAAATATTGTTAAGCAGTATAACAGCAATAAACCATAACAATTATGTAAAACAAAAATTTCGCAGGAAAGAATTGAACTTGCCTATGATAAGAGCAACCTTTTTAGTGTGGTTGAAAGATTACATCAATGACAATGGTGAGCCTTCACATGCATGATGACAATAAATCAAGATCGAGTTATGCACCAAAGGATCTCTCTTGGAAATACAAATGTGGTATTACACAACGCAAAATCATCCAATACTTTTTTTAAAAAAAGTAAACAACCCAAACAGAGACTTGATACATATTTTTTCCCCAGAAATGATAACCCTCAAAATGCAAAAGTATTCAGCATCAACAAAGAATGAAAAACATAAAATTGGAAATACCCAAAATAACAGCAATCCTTGTTTAACAGCTTGAACTAATAACTTTATTATAAAACATAGAATTTTTAAAAGAAGGATTATTGAGAATGAGTAAGGACTCAAGGTTTGAAGAAAGCTTCATTACCTCTTAGAGAAAAAATTGGTTTTCCATACCCGAGCTTGGGCTGTTTGTTGAAAGTGAAACAAGAAGGAAAGTGAAGGACAGCACCCATAAATTTTCCTTGGAAAATCTGAGATTCTGATCACGCAATTGAATTAGATTCACCAGATTCCTTCCGCTACCAAAGTAGTTTGTGCTTCTTATGTATCAACGAAGGGCAAAAGTATTTTCTTATATCAGATTAGCTTGGTCCAAATCCTTGTGTAGCACGTGCGCACCACGTGCCAAAATCTCTATCACACACGACCTCATTGACCTGACCTGTTAAAAAGAGGGGGAAAAAAACAAAAAACACAACAAAGAAGCGAAAATTGAAAATCTGTGCTTTTTGTCACCCGGTTGTTAGTAACAGTAATAGGGAGGAAAACATGTTGATTTTCATGGCAAAAGCCCCACTAAGTTTCTGTTTCTCTGTCTCTAACCATAACCAAGACCTTAGAGAAACCTTTTTCAATTCTCGACAAAGTTTTGTTTTCAATAAACCATCTTCAAGAACCAGCCTTGTGTCTTCAAAATTTTTGAGAAATTCTTGTACATCTATTAATTCCTTTGACTCACTAACCAAAACCATTGATCATCAAATTGCAGATCACAATTCCCAAATCTGCGAATTCTGTCAAGTGGGCAACCTTGAAAAAGCCATGGAATTGCTTTGCACTTTTCAAAAATTCGAAATTGATTCAAGAACTTACTGTTCAATTTTGCAGCTCTGTGCTGATCTTAAATCGTTGAAAGATGCTAAAGAAGTTCATTCAATTATTCGTGCTAATGGGATAGTAGTCGATGGGGTTTTAGGATCAAAACTTGTGTTTATGTATGTAACTTGTGGGGATTTAAGAGAAGGGAGGCGGGTTTTCGATAAAATCATGAATGATAAGGTTTTCCTTTGGAATTTAATGATAAATGAGTATGCAAAGATCGGTAATTCTAGGGAAAGTATTTATTTATTCAAGCAAATGCTTGAGTTAGGTATCGAGGCGAATTCTTATACATTTTCTTGTGTTTTGAAATGTTTGGTAGCTTTAGGAAGTGTAAATGGAGGACAACAGGTTCATGGGTATTTGTCAAAATTGGGTTTTGGTGGTTACAATTCAGTGGTGAATTCTCTGATTGCTTTTTACTCTAAGAATAGAAGAGTTCAGAGTGCAGGTAAGCTGTTCGATGAATTGAGTGATCGAGATGTCATATCGTGGAACTCTATGATAAATGGGTATATAGCGAATGGTCTAGCTAAGAAAGGACTTGAGGTTTTCGGGCAGATGTTAGTTTCCGGGATCGATGTAGATTTGGCTACTATGGTCACTGTTCTTGCGGGTTGTGCTAATCGTGGTATGCTTTCATTGGGTAGAGTAGTTCATGGATTTGCAATAAAAGCTTGTCTTGCCAGGGAAATCACCTTTAATAATACTTTGCTTGACATGTATTCAAAATGTGGCGAGTTGGATGGTTCAATTCGAGTTTTCGAGAAGATGGGCAAAAAAAGTGTTGTGTCATGGACTTCAATGATAGCAGGTTATGCTCGAGAAGGTCTAGCTGATGTAGCTGTCAGATTATTTCATGAAATGGAGAAGGAAGGTATTAGACCAGATGTTTTTACCATCACAATAGTTCTTAATGCTTGTGCTCGTAATGGCTCATTAGGAAATGGAAAGAATATTCATGATTACATCAGGGAAAATAATATGCAATCTAGTTTGTTCGTGTCCAATGCTCTCATGGATATGTATGCAAAATGTGGAAGCATGGAAGACGCTGAATCAGTGTTTTGCCAGATGCTTGTGAAGGATGTTGTTTCATGGAATACCATGATTGGAGGATACTCAAAAAACTGCCTTCCCAATGAAGCTCTTAATCTTTTTGCTGCAATGCTACAAGAATCGGAACCCGATGGCAGAACAATGTCCTGTATCCTTCCGGCTTGTGCCAGTGTCGCTGCTCTAGAGAGAGGCCGAGAGATCCATGGTCATATATTGAGAAATGGATATTCTTCAGATCAACATGTTGCGAATGCACTTGTTGACATGTATGTGAAGTGTGGGTTGTTATTTCTTGCACGTTTACTCTTTGATATGATCCCTTCAAAGGATCTTATCTCGTGGACAGTGATGATAGCTGGATATGGTATGCATGGGTTTGGCAGAGAAGCTATTGCTCTCTTTAATGAGATGAGACAGGCAGCTGTCGAGCCTGATGAAGTTTCCTTCGTTTCTCTACTGTATGCGTGCAGTCATTCTGGTTTACTTGATGAAGGGTGGAGGTTCTTCAACATAATGAGAAATGATTGCAAGCTTGAGCCTAAGTTGGAACACTATGCATGTATGGTGGATCTTCTTGCTAGGACTGGAAAACTATCAAAGGCTTATAAATTCATTGAGATAATGCCAATTGCACCAGATGCCACAATCTGGGGAGCTTTGCTATGCGGCTGCAGGATTCACCATGATGTTAAATTAGCTGAGAAAGTTGCAGAACATGTTTTTGAATTGGAACCAGAGAACACGGGTTACTATGTACTTCTAGCAAATATCTATGCAGAGGCAGAAAAGTGGGAAGACGTGAAGAAATTGAGGCAGAAGATTGGACGACGGGGCTTGAAAAAGAATCCGGGCTGTAGTTGGATAGAGATCAAGGGCAGAGTTAATATCTTTGTTGCTGGAGATAATTCACATCCACAAGCCAAAAAGATAGTCTCTCTATTGAAGAGTTTAAGAATGAAAATGAAGGAGGAAGGTTACTTCCCTAGAACTAAGTATGCTTTGATTAATGCAGATGACAGAGAGAAGGAAGTGGTTCTCTGTGGGCATAGTGAGAAGTTAGCCATGGCTTTTGGGATATTGAGTTTGCCTCGAGGGAAAACCATTCGGGTCACCAAGAATCTTAGAGTATGTGGTGACTGTCATGAGATGGCCAAGTTCATGTCCAAAACTACCAGGAGGGAGATCGTACTGAGAGATTCTAATCGGTTTCACCATTTTAAGGATGGCCATTGTTCTTGCAGAGGTTTCTGGTGAACTTTGTGGGAGTTGGAGTTTGAAAGTAAAGTTCAACTTAGAAAATACGCTTTGCATGTCAGAAATCAGAATCCCCTTTTGCATTGCTCAATTTAAATAAGAAAAAAAAAAAGATTTCTTTTGAGAAAAGAAGAGGTCAGATATCCACTCTTCAACAGCAGGGGGAATTACGTAAAAAGTGAAATGGAATCATTCTGTAAATTCTATATTTATTAGAGTTCACAGTTTGATGTCTGATGTGAATCTCTAATGTTGAGCCTTGCAGCAAGTTCTAAAAATTGGGAGGTCTTAAAGGCTAACTTCATGGCATGGGCTTCATGTGGGTTCTTAAAAGGTGAATCTCTAATCTTCTTTTTTATTTCTCTCTCTGTTCTTTATGGGGGTAAATGTTTTACTAACAGGCTGGTGGAATCGTTTGTACTGCAAGAAAGAGAGGGAAATCATTGCCATCTCTTATTAAGGAAAGAGTTTTTAACTTTTAATGCGGAGAAACTTGCCTGTAAAGGAAAAAATTGCTTGTCGAGCTGACCATGCATGATGGCTCTGGCAATTCATACACAATTTCAAATGGTGTGGTCCAATCAAGCCAGGACACAGCTAAGTGGCAACTGGATCCAACCACCTAACATACATACGTAGTTACACACATGGTTCGATCGGTCATTTATCATAATTTTTTTGTTATCAATGCGTAGCATTATTATACATTTAAAATACATGTTAATTTTTTTATAAGAAAATTTAATTGTAATTATTTAAAGAATAAAATATTAACAAATCAATAAAATACTCATTAGCAATTGATTTTACAATCATGCGGTGAAAACTTCATACTTAATAATTTGTCACGAAAAGAGAATTACCATAGATAAACACTTTTCACCACATTATTCATTGAGCCAACCAATAGTGATTGAATGGACGAAATCCATCGCAATATATAAATCCGTAATATAATATAAATAATTATTATTAATTAATTTTACAATCACGTGGTTTATAAAGGCATTATACTTAATAACTTCTCGAGAGAAATTATTAAATAAAAACCCTCTACTAAAATCAGTAAATTCAACAAAGAGTTTGTTCATTCAATCGTTATTGTATAGTTGTTCAAATCGGTTATTAATTCATGTCATTTATATATTGTGATTAGTATCTAATAATTTTCTCTACGTAGAAATATTTAGATTGAAAGTCTTGACACATGACTATAAGCCAAACTGGCGATGATCCGACATTTGATAATTAATCCATGTCATTTATGTATTGCTCGGGGTTTTGTTCGTCCAATTCATCTGATAGTGGTTAAATGGACAATCACCATTGATTGACGTGATGAATTCTTTATTAATAATGAATAATACTTAGCTTCACACCAATTTAGAGAAACTTCCTCATTCACTGATATAAAAAAATCATATAATAAAATATTTGATTTATTTATTAAATATTTCAATAAAAAAATAATATAATTTATAAATAATTTTTTAATATATAATTCAATGTGAAATTATCACGTCAATAAGTAAAAAAATGTTTCTCCACACGAGTATGGAGTTAATTATTACTCTTTAATAATATTCCCTTGAGAAATTATTAAGTAAAAAACCCCTACCACATGGCTATAAGACCAACTAATAATAACTTTCAAAATTGAATTAATAATTTTTCGGGCAAATGTTGGTCCTTGGTCTTACAACCATGCAATAAAGATTCCCTACATAATAATTTCTCAGGTTGAAAATTTTATTAGATATACCGTTTCTACCATGTCATCTGCAGACCAACTAAAAGGGATTATCCATTCAACCACTATCCCTTGAAATGGGCGGATGAAACCCATCACAATTGAGTATATAAATAAAGTGGATTAATAATCCAATGTTGACAATTATCAGTGATTAGTCTTACAACCATGACGTAGAGATTTTTTATCTAACAATTTCTCAAGAAAAGAGGTACTTATCAAAAAAAAGTTCTCAAGAAAAAATTCTTAAACGCCATCCGTCAAAGCTATAATGACTACAAGTCATCCGTAAAACCAACCAATGATGATTGTCCATTCAACCACTACCCGATGAATTGATCAAGTAAAACCGTCGTATTATACATATGACATAGAGTAGTAATCCAATGTTGACAATTATTGTTAATTGGTCTTCCAACTATGTGATAGAAATTTCCTATCTAATAATTTCAAAAGAAAATTATTAAATAAAGATCCTCTACCACGGTCATCCATAAGATCAACTAATGATAATTATCCATTCAACCACTATCCTATGAATTGAATGGGCAAAATCGTCACAATATATAAATGTTGTAGATCAGTAATACAATATGGACAATCATCATTGGTTGATCTTACAGACACGGGATAGAGACTCTCTACCTAATAATTTATTGGTTGAGAAAAATTATTAGATAAAGACTCTCTACCACATCATCCGTAAGACCAACCAATTGTGATCGTCCATTCAATCTCTACCCCATAAATTAAGTTCGTGAAATCCATCACAGTATATTCCATCACAATATATAAATGACTTGGATTAATAATCCAATGTGGACAATTATCATTGATTGGTTTTACAACCATATAGAGAAAATTAGTAGAAAAAAACTCCATGTTATCCGTAAGACTAACTGTTGAAGTTTGTAAGAGTGAATGGCCTACTAATCCTAAGATTAGTAATCATATATATAGAAAACATAATAATAAGAAATATATAAATATCCTTAACTCTCCTAACCCTAATACTCTTACCACGATTATCCCAAAATTTTAACACGCCCCCCAACGTGCAAACCGATTAAAGGACTAAAGAATGTGAAAGCCAAATGAACAAAGGCCCAAATATCCAAAAGGGCAAGTAATTGGGTCAAATATTAAATGAAAAAAAAGGCATTCCCAAGACTTAAAACTCTAAAACCATATTAACAAATAATTGAGTTATTAATTATTTCAAAAGCTTAAACTAATGAGAAATAGCCCAATTAATTCTTTATATTTTAACACTAACCAATAGTGATTGGCCATATGAGAGAATAAAAATAATTAATTAATAAGAATAATTGAGTTATCAATTATTCCAAAAGCTTAAGCTGATGAGAAATGACTTAATTAACATATTCAAGGAAAATAGGGGCATCAAGATTCAAAGCTCCGATACCGTATCAAGAATAATTGAGTTACAAATTATCCCAAGGCTTAAGCCGATGGAAAATGGCTCAATTAACTCTTTATACTTTAACATTATTACCTGCACACAATCTGCAGCCAAGATCAAGAGACAAATCTAACAGTAAAAAATTTCTACAGAGATGAGAAACAATATATAGATCACTTAAGTAACAATCAGTATTACTTTGTAGGCAGAAATCCATGTTCTAGAGACAGTAATCAGTATAAACAATGTAGCAAAGGGGAAGGTTGATTTGTGAACAATGTCTATTTTATCTTCCCATACTAATCGTTTAAAACACCAAGCTCCTGCTGGCTTTGTCATTGTCTCTACTGATTAAAAGTAACCAAAAAAAAACTCTAATAAAGCAATAGGCAAGTGCACTACCACAAGGCAAAGTCACATGACAAATCAAGTTCAATTAAAGCACATACAATGAACAGATAGGCAGAAGTAATGAAAAAGTATAAAAAAGCAAATGCTTGTAGCTGAAGTAGCTGAAGAAAGTTACATATTTGAGGATAACATCAACAAATTTTTCCTCCATAGCAGCCACTGAACACCCCACAGTGATAATACCTAATAGGAAAAAAATTGGAAACCGATACCTTTTTTTCCAACCAATGATCAAAAGCAGAAAAAAATACACACCAATCCAATTATTCACTTTTTTTCCCTTCAAAATTTCCATCTACAGGCAATTCTTCTCATCGTGATTAAGTGTATAATGAATAATGTAGTAGTAAGAATAAATTGAACAAAACTCAATCTCTAATTACCATTTTCTCCTAATCTAAAATCCTAACCATCCAACTCAAACAGTAATTTTTTTTTTTTTACTTCAACCACACCACTTTGAGAGAAGAACCAAGAAAACAATGAGAAAAACAATAGAGGAAAGCCCAATTGCCACACCAAGAACAACCTTACTTGGCCCATGATGATGCTCCTCCTTGTTGCTTGAATCATCTTCACTATCGTCATAATCTGATGTATCACTCTCATCCCCTGAAGAATCATCTTTTGCAGGAGGAGGCGACATGGGCAATCCATGCTTGTCACAGGGAGCAATCCCAAGCTTCAATTTCGACGACAAAACCGAGTGATTGTAGCACAAATCGCTATTTCCACCAATTTTGAACAGAGCCAATCGCTTTAAAAAGCTGGCATTGTATGGCAAAATCCCATGGAGCCCATTGTTCTCGAGATTCAAGTGCCTTAACCCTTTAATCTCGGCGAAAAACTTGGGCACGGTCCCATTCAACTGATTTCCACTCAGATCAACGTGAACCAACCCGGGAATCGCAGATATTGAATCCGGGATCGACCCAGAGAAGGAATTGGAGGCCAGAGAGAGATTTCTCAGCGAAATCAAGTCACCAAACTCAGTGGGTATCTCTCCAGAGAGTGCATTTTGAGAGAGATTCAAATATTCAAGGCTGTCAAGGAGAGTAAGCGAAGTGGGTATCTTCCCTTTGAGCTTGTTGTCGGATAAATCGATGTGTGTTAGATTCAGATGGAAGTGTCTGGGGATAAATCCGGTGAGATTAGCGTGAGAGATTGTGAGGGAAGTGAGTTTATGCATGTTGCCGAGGATGACGTAGAGGCCGGTGGTATTGACGGGGACGTATGAGACAGTGAGGTCGGTGAGGTTAACGAAGCGGGAGAGGAAGACGCCGGAGAGGCGGCGGAAGGAGCGGACGGCGGAGAAGGAGCGGAGGGAGAGGGAGAGGTCGGAGGGGAAGTGGGAGGGGGGAGAGAGGAGAGGGCAGGAGAGGAAGCGGAGGGAGGTGAGAGAGGAGAGAGATTTGAGGGCGGTGAAGGAGAGGGAGAGGTCGGAGGAGCAGTTGGAGAGGGAGAGGGAGAGGAGGTGACGGAAAGGGGAGGAGGAGTCACAGAGGAGGGAAGTGGTGGAGGTGTTTGGGTGGGTGCAAGGATCCTTTAAGGTTGGGATGTCGAGTGACTGAAGAGCTCTTAGTTGCTTTGGGTCTAGCGTGGAGGAGGAGGTGGTGGTCGTGGGTGGAGTTGGGAAGGAGGTGGGGGAGGGAGTTGGAGAGAGGCTGGCAGTTGTAGTAGTTGTGGAGAGGAGAAGGACGAAAAAGAGGAGTATGGTTTGTGATGGTGGTGGTAGGGGTTTCATGGTGAAGAGAGAGAGAGTAAGGTGATGGGAGCGTGCAGAGAGTGTAGTGCGTGAGAACTGAGAAGTGTGGGGAAGTGAGAAGTAGAAGACAGAAGAACCGAGAGGAGGTTAGATTGCAGGTAGAACGTGACAGTTGGAGGTTACTATAGGTCTTGGATTTGGATTATATTACACAACTGCACTTCACTCTTTTTTTCCTTCTCCATTTCTTTTATTTTTTGAAATTGATTTTTTAAAAAATTCAGAAAAATTAAGACAACTTTATCATTAAATTTTTTTTATATTTATAATCATTTTTAAAACCAGTCGAATATTCTTTAAGATTTGAATGTATGTACTCGTAATTAATTTTTTCATCTCATATTTGTTTTTTAAATAAATTTTATTTTTTAAAAATAATAAAAGTTAAGAGGCCAAACATTTTTTAAATGATTTTAATAAAAAAACAGAAATTGCAAAACAATTTATATAATTCAATCTTTTGTATAATTAAAAGTGAGAATTTAAACTTGAGATTATTTATTTATTTATTTTAAAAAATGTGAGTATCAATTACAAATATATATCAAGTACCAACTTTTTTTTTGAAAATACAAAAAAATTCCAATGAAATCTCTTGAAAAAATTAAAAGATAATGTAAAAGAAAGGCTTCTCATGCGAAGGAAATCCATATCAAGGTGGAGCAAATAAAATAACAAATATTTCATGAGGGTAACAATGTAAATATTGCATAAGCAAAAGGGTATTATAAATTAATTAAAACATCTTCTGTTAATTATGTACGGAAGTCAAGATGAATTTCAAGTTTGACCATCTCTCTAGCTAATGCAATTAAATAGTCCAAGTAATAATAGGCAAAGAATAATATACTGTCATCAATTTCAGTTTGTCCGTTAAAGCTACAAAATCCTTTTTTTAAAAATAAAAAAATAAAAAAAAAGAGAGGAAAAAAGCTGGGCTTGGGTGGTTTCCAGCTCGATTACTTCTCTTTTTCATTACTCCACCTACTCCTGTTTCTTTTGGGACCGACAACTCTGAAAATAAATGATTTTGAGAAGAAAAAAAATTCTAAGTTTTCATATATATTTATTTTATTTTTAAATTTTTAATATGTGTTTATCTGATTTTCCAAAACTTTATTTCATTCGATTAAATTTTTTTAGAGATATAATTTACTGATTACATATGTATTAAATTTTTTAATCTTAATTAATTTATGTTTCTTATTTCTATTAAAATGTATAGTCTTAAGTGTGTATATATAAACTTACAATAATACATATGTAATATATATATATATATATATATATATATGGTTGTTAGTATGTTCAAATAACAATAATAATAACAATAATAAAAATTTTATAATATTTCTTTTCAATCTTTCATCATTTTTTTCTTTTATCTAAACCCTAACTTAAATCTTAACATAGTAACAGAGTCTATGGTTTAGGACTTTAGTGAAAGTCTTAAAGTAAAAAAGAAAAACAAAAAACACATTTTTTTCATCTTATTCCTCTACCACTCTCATAATAAAAAAAACCTTAAACTTTGAATCATACCACATTACCAGTACCGAAACTCTATCTATTTAGATATGATATACATGTGCTGTGAATCCACCGAAAAACAGTCAAAAACTTAAAAAAGAAAATAATCGCATCTTCGATCCGTCTTTCATCAATCCCCATGACCAGCTGCCACAACCATAGTGTTTGTCGACCTAGGCGAGCAAAACCTAATAATCGCAACTATGTCTAGCAATTCAAGTATTCCAGTGAGATTCCGATGAGTTTTCGGCATCGGCTCACTGATTGGAAACCACTATCATGTGCACGCTGTGACGATGGACACAACCCAACCACCGACACTTTGTTCCAGCACTTGTGCGATGTCCAAATTCATCTGACTCAGTTCGCATCAGATCCGTTTGACCCAACCCAAATCTGTTGCTCCTTTGCCCTGTTTTGATAAAATTCGACCCATATTTTGTCCATGGTAAACCTATTTGAAAAAAAGAAAAAATATTTGTTATGTATTTCTAGTCTTGACCGTTCTTGAAGAAGAGTAAGCAGAAAAAAAGAGTTTCTGAAAAAAATTTCTTGACCGTTCATGAAGAAGAGTTTTTCACCTATGTGTTGATGTTGTTGACCCAATGTTGACGTTGTTAACTCAATCCAACTTGTATTGATGTTATTATCCTCTTGACTCATTGATTGCACCACATTCAAATCAAAGTCAAGGTTAGTAAAAAAAACAATACGAAAAAATTCAAAGTCTTATTGATGTGTTGTTCTCGGATCTTGTCTCATTAGGTGGTACTGACGTGGTGACTTAATTGTTTGTTGTGGGTGTGGAGTCTCAACGTGTTTTCATGAGTTATTAAAATTTATGAGTTTGAAATTATTTCTTTTAGACTGGATTAAGTTTGTTATTGGTATGAGTTTGTTTGTAACAAGTTGGTGTATGTATATGCTCTAACTTAAGGAAAAATATCAGAGATATAATTTACCAATTACATATTATTAGGTTTTTTAGTCTTTCTTCTTGGATCTATATATAGGGTTGGTTTGTTTAAGCAACAACAATAATAAAGAGTTTTACAATATATAATTTTTAATCTCTCATTTTTCCTTCCGTATAAACCCTAACTTAAATCTCAACTAATCATTTTAAAACATGTCATACCATTGATATCAAAGAAATGATGAAAATTATGCCATATTTTGATACGTGATAATTATCATGAACTCAAATTTACTGGATCCATCATTTTTCATCATAATAATAATACATTAATAATCATGTCTATTCTCTTCTAAAATATAATAGATAGCTTGAAAGATGGACCAAAAAGAATATATTTGGCTGTTATCTGCTATTATCGTGTACTTTGCTTTTCACTTACACTAGCATATGGAAGTTAAAACATTTCCAAACAGACGCATTTAATATGCTATGCTTTGGGAATTTGGTTTCCTCACTGTTACGTTTCCCCAATATTGATGGGGAGTGAAAAGCATAATAATAATTTTCAGATTGCAAGAAAAGAAGCAATTGTGCTTTTACCAAAGGCAATATGCTGCTTGGAAACCACGATTTCTCTAATTAAATGTTATCCAAAATGCCCATGTTGCTCTACTAACAAGGGGTTGTTGGCTTGTTGCCAACAAATTTTGTTAGGAGTAAATTGTTGCCAATTCTAGCTAGTAAGCTGGTACTCATGGGAGCAGAAATTCACAGTTATATAATCAGACGAATGGGGGAGTAAAATCCTGAAAGAGACCTTATAGCTAACAGCTTCAAAGGAATTTCCATGAAATAATCCAAAATTTACGCACCAAAAGAGTGGGAACAAAAAAAAGAGTCATAATCCAAGATAAGTGGAGAACATTCATGTCCTTCAATTTTTCTTAGTTGCTATCTTTATACCATAATAGTGCTCAAACCTTAGGCAGTATTACCCAGCACTCAAAAAAATATGAATACAAACTGTTCAAAACTTACAAACATCTTGCTGTTCAAAAGAGAACTAACCATTAGAGAGAGTGTAGTCATAAAATTCCATTAACGATCTTGAATCCCAAAAACCTGGCAAGCTTCTTCGTACGTAGTAACTTAGCAGTCGATAGAAATGCAGTTTTGGGCTATTGTTGTGCTATCAACTTTGTTAACAAACGGATTAATTTTGACCCAAACAAGAGAGAAGACAGAGGCCAACAGCACTGACCATAAAATAACAATGGTTGGTGTCCGATTTTGGCGACCCATGAGACCCTTGAGGAACGGATAGAGATGAAGGATCACCCAGAAGGCGAAGAACACCTTGCCAAAGAGAGGCCCCCATGCTTCATATCCTTTGTTTAGTGCATCAGAGAATCCAGCGACAACGCCAACCATGTTGACAATGAGAAGAGTTGTTGGGGGAATCAAAAGTGTTGTCCATTTGACAATGTAGAGCTCACCAAACTCTGCATCATCTGCTGATTTTGAAGTGACGGTGAAGTTGGTGTCCAGACCAGCCAACATTTTCAGGATTCCTTGGAAAACGGCAAACAGATGGGCTGAAACTCCTCCAATCACCCAGAATTGCTCATTACGCCACAAGTCTTCGATGCTGACACCACTCCATCGTAGCTCAAGAACGCTGGTGACAATGATGGAGATGAAGAGGCCAAGAAAGAGGACACTTGCCAAGTTTGAGAGCTGAACCAAGTCACAAATTATGTTGCAAAATAAGTTCTTTTAATAAATGTTTTTTTTCATATAAATTTGAAAGAAACTATTTATACATTTTTTTGTAATTTTATGGAGTTCTGATTTGCATTCAACTTGTTCAGTGTGTATTTGAAATATACAGGAAAATAAGGCAGATAATTACCTAAACTGTTAAAATTGCTTTATGTTTCTTGATAATTTCTAAAACAAGTAACTCTCATTTTTTTATGCTGATCACGGAATAGAGAATGTTCAAAAATTACCGTTGGTATGATAAATTTTCCAGTGAGAAGGCAAATAGCAGGCAGCGAGCAATAAGCAATGAGAGGGAGGGAAGTGAATGGATAAACAATGGTGTTTATATATGCCAGTCTCTGAAGCCATTTGAGGCGACCTCCTCCAAAACCATACCAAAGAGGACAGTGTCTGCTAAGGAAAATTTCCACAGACCCAAGAGCCCACCGAAGAACCTGGTGGAGCCTATCAGAAAGATTGATTGGTGCAGACCCTTTGAATGCAGGCCTTAAAGGCATACAGTAAATTGATCTCCATCCCCGGCAGTGCATCTTGAAACCTGTTAAGATATCCTCAGTGATTGACCCATATATCCAACCAATCTGAAAACACACAATAAATTTTTTTTTTTTTAATTTATCTGATAAGTGGGTGAAATAGGATTGAAACTGTCTACTATCTGTAAGTCTCATGTACAGGATAAAGGAAATGCAATTAAACAAGTTTAACATGAGAGCAGACATATATCCACCTCTTTTCCCCATCCAGTCTTCTCTTCATAGCCACACCTAATGACATGAATTGCTTCTTTGATAAGCATTGATGGGTTTGCAGAATCAGGCACTCCTCCATTCTCCATCAGGGTAGACTCAATGAAGACAGAAGAAAAGCCAAAAGTTTTCTCAAAGCTCATCTGGGATATCAGCATTGATCTCTCATGCTCATCATAACCTGCATAAGAAACCCAAAGAATACATTAATTATTGAGCCTTGTTGGATAATCACCTGCATCCAGTTTCCTTGAAAAAATCAACTTACTATCGATTTCCCGGAGGTTGAAGATGGCAGCATCAAGTTCTTCCCGTTTTGCATCTCGGTAAGCCTCTGAGATATCTTTAGTGGGCTTCTTGGTGGGGCAGCAACAAGAGCAGCAGCCACACCATGAGCAGGATGAGGAGGACTTGGGTAAGCTTGGCATAGAAGGGGGTCCATAGCCGTAGAGTGCTTGCCTATTGAAAACACAACCTGTTCCCACATATACTGGTCCTTGAATGCCATCAAGTCCTTTCATGTTAACCTGAAATTAGAAGTCAAAGCTCAAAAAGGTTCACTTCTCCTCTGCTTATGTAGGAACTGAAAATTTTACCAATGTAATGGGGTTTTAGAAGCTTCTGTATTATTGCTTAACTTCTCACGTTTTTACTATTTTTTCAGCAAAACTATATACATTAATATGTAAAGAGGGATATATATGTTTGTCAGGTTTCAAAGAGCACATGCTCTGAGATGAATTCTTTGCAGTCATAATATATTCACACTTCAAAAACTTCGTAATTATTAATTTACTAAGGAGATTTCTTACATCAAAGAAAACTGTGTTGCGGTTGGCATACCGATCACTTCTATCTATTCCATCAAACCTCTGAGGGAACTGCACATAGCATACATCTCGACCAACTTGTGGGTCCATCAGGAAGCACATTGCTTCCCGTACAGCCTTGCTATTGTTAACATAGTGGTCACAATCAAGATTAAGGATGTAGGGAGCATTTGTAAGAATTGCAGACACCCTTACCTGTTGAAAAAAAGTCATTGTAAGTTCTACTAAAACATTGAAGTGCTCATATGAACTACACTAATGAAAAATCCATGTATACATACCAAAGCATTTTCAGCACCGGCTTTTTTGTGATGTTGGTAGCCAGGTCTCTTCTCTCTGGAGACATAAACTAGTCGTGGAAGTTCATTTCCCTCGAGATCACGAGCACCACTATGTCCAAGGAAAACCTGGAAAGGATTTAGAGGGGTCTTATGTTATAATGTGCAAAATTCTTGATGATGAAAGTTTCTACATGCTCATTGATCCATATGAATCAGAGCTGATGTATACTTACTATAATGAAATGAAAGATGAAATGATGTCCACCCAGAGAAGAAAAAACATTAGTTACTATACAAACCTTTTCTTAGGACACTAAGATCTTAACTCTTAAGTGCATGATAATATCTACAGACAGGAATCTCTAAGAATTCTGAAACTATATTTCATAATTTCTGGAAAGTACCCAACAAAACTTTATCCAATAGTCAGAAGCCTCAAATATATAAATTATACATTAGAAAAGTAAGTACTGTTTTGAATGGTATATACTTCCTCTCGTGCCCCCTTCCCAACTTATCGAGAGAGTACTGAATGCTTTCTCAAGTTATAAGAAATTCATGAACTTAGTTCCCGGAATTAGCTAAATGTTTTAAGTACACATTATAATTTCTAGAAGTAACTCTAGTCAAATTTGGTGAATCTTAGTTGAAATTAGTGTAGACCCTGAACTGGTTAATATTATCTCATTAAAGAAACAGGACATATTTGATGCCATAAAGTTTTTATACCTTCTAAAAATTAATTAGCATCATTTGCAGCAAGAGGTTAAAAAATCTCTATTACTAAACTGTAATAATACAATTGATGGTTTAACCTGAATCATGCCAGGGTGATCACGAGGGTTATTTCCTGGCCAAGGTGTTCCATCCTGCATACACCATCCTTCCTCAGGTGTTTTCTGAGCCTTTGCTACTAAAGCATTAATTCGAATTTTGAACTCTTCATAATCTCTCTATAAGCAAATAGAAAGGCGGTCATCAGACGGCCAATATTAACATTAACTTATTCAAACATCAAACTGACATTAGTATTCAACAATTGTAGGTACATGAAGCTTCAGTTGCTTACTTTCATTGCTCTACGTTCCTTCACAAAGGAAGGTTGTACTTTATCCTTCAAGTAATCAATCTTCTGTGAGAAGTAAAACTCAGGTGCCCGTGGTTCAATGGAAAACTTTTTGCAGAATGGCACCCATTTCATAGCAAAGTCAGCTGTCTCTACAAGAGATTCAAATGAAAGCATCGCAGCACCATCATCAGATACATAGCATGAGACCTTATCCACAGGGTAGTCCAAAGCGAGGATGGAAAGCACGGTGTTTGCGGTGATCAATGGTGGTTCTTTCAGTGGATCAACTGTACTGACGAAAAAGTCCACACCAGCAAGCTCAGAGGGTTCACACTCTCTTTCATACCTGGAATACCAATGAGTGTAATCATCTTATATACACATTCAATATCAGTTCTCAAATATTTGTTAAAAAGTACCATATGAAATATACATGATCTCTTTACCATAGCGTTAAAAACAGCTTGCTTAGCCTTGGCCTAAACTGGACAAGAAAACCAGAGGTAAAATGTAAAAGTTGCTCGGGAAGCTAAGTAGTGAGGGGATTGTGTTTGGATCTATGAGACCAATGTAACTATGTAAGAATGTTTATTTCATTTTCTGGACATAAAGTTAAACTGTTTAGTTGAAAAAGAAAGATGAATTTGGAGGATCATACTCAAATATTAAAACAGTACAACCTTTTTCATTATGATTGTTCATTCATAAGACAAACTGCTTCATTCTTAACACCATTGATTTGTATGTCTAAAGTATTGCGTTGGGAGATTTGTACCTTGCAGATAGCCTGTCAATGAATGTTTCCCTATTAACTGGAGACCATTTAGGGAACTGATCCAACACCCATGAAAAAGCAAACCAGATCTCACATATGACAGAGGTAAGCCACAGACCATAAGCACTATCAACTGGATGTGTGACTCGATAATGGAAGAAAAGACAGAGAATGATCAATCGCATAATTATCACAATTCTGTATGGCGTGATTTTGGTGGATGGGAGCGGAACAACATTTGAAAGTGGCTGTGCAGCCTCAGTGGACCTGCAAAAGCAAATATTACATCTCATTAATTATGTTAGTTTCATTAAAGCCAAAGCAAGAAAAATTCAGACATCAATGGAATATGTTCAAACTCTTAAAATTTAAAAATGAAAAAAATCTACTCAAAGTTTCCCTGGAAATTAAATTGATGGTTCTTTTAAAATAGCAATGAGGTTTATCACCACATAAAACAAATAAATTCATTATAGGACACTACTATAGAAGTTGGATATTATATCTTATCAGGATCTTAGAATAATCCTTTTGTTTATGTTCCAAACAATTCTTATCTTTTATAGATCATTTTCATTCATTAGTTGATAATAGCTGAAGCTTCCTTATACTTACAGCTTCTCATCCATCTGCTGATCAGGTGGAATTTGAGCCTCTTTTTCAACCTTAGTTTCAGCCTTTTTCTTCTTGCTCTTCTTGTCTTTCCAACTCTCCACCCTATTCTTCCAGATTGGATTCCCAGATTCATCATTTAACTCTTCATGAAAATACCAGAATAAACAATCAGTAATAGTTTTTACAAATTTGAAACAGAACTGCTAATAAGATGCAATATAAAATAAAGCGACTCACCACTATCCACTGTAGACACACTGCTGATATGTCTAGCATGAATTCCAGCATCCTGAACAAATGAAGATCAATAATAGGAAGTTGTCAGTAATAATATTTTCTAAAGTTTTTACAAAAACAAGTTATTTGTTAAGTCAATACCAAGGAGACATTACTACAAAGAACTTGAGTTTTCATTAAACTTTATGAAACCTTAGAAACCACTAGTATTCTCTTCAACCTAGATTTACATGTCTTAGAAAATTGTAGAAAATTAGTCTTACCTGAGAACTGCTGAGGTGAGCTGCCATTGGGGATCGGTTTCCTGATGCCTTTGTTTCAACATCATCCAACAAGTTCTCTGAAGAGTCCACAACCATGCAATCAGTTTGGGATAGTGAATCATGAGAGCCAAGATATTAAAAAGAAAATTATTTTTAATGGAGAAGAAAGTTATTAAACAAATCAAAGTTAAATAATCTTCAATGTCTTTCTAGAATTTTTTCCATCAGGACATGGTTTACTCCTGTTTGGTTCCTTGAAGAAAAACAAATCCTAGAAAATGAGTAAGAAAAACAAAAGGTCATGTATAAGAATTATTCTTCTTTTATCCAATTCTTCACAGGAATCAAATACGGCATCAGGGAGCTAGGCAGATTAATATTAATACTACCGTTTGGGGGGAAGAAGCCAATAAAGTCAAGCATAAGAGATCAAAATATATAATTCCAATCCCTGCCAAGTGCTGAGAAATTATTCAAGAATTTTGAATTTGGTTCAATGATGTCTTGAATACAAACAAGTAGTAAGGTTCAATATCTAAGATTCACTCTTATTTAATTAGTTCAGCATATAAATACCCAATATTAAAAAAATTTAAACCTCAATCAATAATCAGTAGTATGAACATGATTAAGAGGAATCAACTAATTAAGCAAGTACAGCAATGATACATAAATTATTGCACAAAGATAACCAGTAGCTAAAATTAGGAATATTCAAGAGTGAGAAAAATACCATCATAGGGAATGCCACAGCGCAAGCAGACTTTGCGGCCCTCTTTGATTTCATACTCAAAACAAGTCTTGCAAATGGGGAAGTTACACTCATGGCAACCAACAAAAACCTCACCATTGGCATTGAACCCAATTTGCTCACCACAGGTGTTGCATAGAGGAACCCCAGATTGCATCATCTTTGGTTTCACTCAAAAAACTCCTTTTTTTTAAACTTCAGAACCCCGATTGCTACAACACTAGCTGGGGGGTTTCCCTCTGCTTCTCAATCGGTGTACTCTCTGTTGTATTTTAATATGAAAGACCCTAACCAAAGCTAGGGTTTGTGGGTCTCTGTAAGAGGGTAGTGGTGGGATTTTTGTAATGGTGAAGCGAGGTTGAGTAAGGTGGTTGGTGGAGTATGGAGGTTGTGGTGTTGGTGTCATTGTTCTTTTGCAGAGAGAGAGAGATGAGAAGCAACCTGTGTGTATATTTTTTGTTTGGATTGAAGAAAAAGATTTGAAATTTTGCGGGAAATTGAAGGAAGGTATTGGTTGAGGAAGACGTCTTTAACCCACCAAACCTTGCCTGCAACTCTACAAGTCCCTCACCAAGCAAGAAAATTATAAATATACAGAAACAATTACTGTCTAGATATGGGGATTTTCTCTCTATTGGAATATGAAAAATATTTTTAGTCCATATACACACACAGATGCATATAGGCATTTAATTAAATAAAATAACCTTCATTTCCGTCCTCCAGTTTTATACCTTAATTATAACGAAGTTTATAAGTTTGTAAATTAATTATTTCATTCTAATTTTTTTTTTTTTAATCTATACATAATAAGTAGGTTAAAATCATGAGTTGCCAATAAGACATTTTAGGAAAATCATCTAACCTCGTAAAGTGACTATAAAAACAGTCAAATTAACTATAAAACTCGATAATCGTCGAGATTACTTCTATGTTATTATAATTGCGATCCAATTTGGACTAGAAAAGAGGTTCGCTACTAAACTAAATGAAAGACAAACAAAGAGATACATAAAAAATTTAAGCCTTGTTTGGTTCAGACTTGTCAATTTGTTTGGTGATTGCTGACTTATTTTTTATTTTTTTATAATCAAACTGATTGATTTTTTACTATTTTATTACAAATGATATTAATTCAAAATTGTTTGGTATCATTATCCGCGTTTGGTAACAACCACTAATTGGTGAATGTTTGTATTATTAGTTGATATTATATTCTAATTTTAAAATAATTAATATGAATCAATTTACCATTTAAATATCATAATTAATTAAAAATTCATAAATACAATATTTCCCATAGAATTTTTTTTATATATTTTACATAAAATATCTATTATATATATTTAATAGTTTTAAATATATAATATATTATAAAATATTAAAAAGAAATATTTATAGAAAAAATGTGTACATCCCCATAATTAATAAAGAATTCATAGAAAAAACACTTAACATGGAAGATAGATTATAAAAGTCATACAAAAATAAATTTAAAAATTTGTACAAATATATTCAACATAGTTTACAAAATTCATATTTGTTTAGTTTAAAAATTTCATAAGAAAAAACCAACATATTCAAATCATGGATCATCACTTACACAGAACAACCTTACTTGTTGTCCACGCGGCACTAGCAATTCTATCTAGTTCCTTAACCATGAAGCACATATCCATCATCGCGACACACTTAACATCCTCAGTTGCATCTCCCACTGTTTATGATGTAACCCCCCTCTACTGTGAAGTTAGGATTCGACCATATAATTAGGAAATGATCCTTCTCCACGCCACTACGCAGTTTGTTCAGATTATGAATTGCTGCGCACACACAAACAATGAGTTTTTGTGTCTGCAGAGGAAAACAAAACATTTGCTTCAAGATGGGGAACTTTGTCTTTAAAATCCCAAACACCCTTTCAATCACATTCCTTAAAGAGGAATGAGCATGATTGAAGAATTCATCTTGACCGTGGGGTCGACCACTCATCCTAAAGTTAGGCAAATGGAATTGTCCCCTTAAAAGGCATGAAAAAATCTCTCATACAAGGAAATCCTGCATCCACAAGATAATATTTTTTTTTACATTAAAATTAGCATTTAGTGACACATAATCTATAATAGCTATTATCGAAGGTATAATGTGTGAAGTGACACCTGTAGGAGGTATGAGAAAGTTTAGTCCTTCAGTTTGTATAGTGTGAAGGAATACTCTAAAGTCATGCACAGTTCCCTCCCACCTAGCTATGGTATAAGTGATGTGCATGTCAAAGTCGTATGCCACAGGCATGTTCTGTGTGCTAGTAGATTTTCGACCTCGATACGGGATTTGCTCATTAGTAGCAACCTAAGCAGAGACAAAGGTACCATCAATAGTCCCAACACAATTCTAGCTAAAATATGTGAATTAATCAATTCGTAAGAATAAATAAAAAAATAATGTTAAGGACAAGCGTCATACATTTAAAGTTAAAATTCGAATGGTCATTCATTTTGAAGAATGATCAGAATCTCGTGGATGACTTAATGTGATTGGGAGTTTCTGTGAGAGGCACACGAGATTTAATTACCTTGACTAATAACCGAGCAAAAGCAAGTACCTAGAAATCGTCTCCCTAGGGTGTTGGAATTAATGAGATAGAACATGATTTTGCTCAATGTGTTTGAGACACATCCAAAAAATCATGGCTTAGTCTTCCACTCTCACAAACCTTGTATGTGGCAAAAATCCCTTCTCTAACAATTTCTACGAAATATTTATAAACGAAGTCTTTGACATTCGAATGAGGTTGTGATATACAACCGAATATCTATCTAATACTTTCATCAGAATCATGACCTGTTAATATTGAGTTCATTTGAATCATCCTAGGCAAATTTCTTTGTCTTTTATTATGAAAGAGAAGTGCAATGACTAACAAATACACCTCTCAGATTTGTTCATTTGATAATGGCATTCTGCAACTTAGTAAATGAAAGTCATCAATAAAATGATCAACACCATAAAGATCTGTACATAACATCCATCATTTATAATATCTATAATATCCAAACATAAACATAAAATCCTTCATTCATAACATCCACACATAAACATCAAATATCCAAATAAAACCTAAAAATCCATAACTAAAACATCAGTAATAGACACATCATCATCCCACTTAACTAACTCAAGGGCATCAATAAGTTAGACTTCTATATATGACATATACACCAAGGACACCTACAATGAGGACATCTATATCACGGACACCTACATTGGGGACGTCTTGAGCTTGATTGGCAACCATAAAGAGCTCTCCAAACAAGTATCTATTGTGTACAATGTCCACATCTATCCCAAGTATCCCTTAAAATATGGTACGAAGGATCTCCACCTCTTTAATGTTAGTGTTGTGATATCTTGCACTCCATGGATGCAACTAAACACAAAAATAATCCAATCAAATCAAAGGTATGTAATAAGACACGACATCGATGTTAAGAATAATGTCCACTAATGAAACCCTAACCTATAATAACTGTTTCCAATGATGCGCCTCCTGAATAACGTTATCTTCCTTGTCAACAAATCTAATAGAATGCAACTCCTTCCAGCGTTTAAATTGTTCATTGCATTGCATCCACTGAAGTTTCAATTGTTTCAGTTCTACTGCCTCATTGAACCTAGCCCTTAACCGTTGTTGAATTATTTGCATCACTCTTCTAGTTGGGAATTAATTAATTAAGTCCTTAAAATATTGTTCTTCCTTGTCGCTATGAAGAAAAATGTGTGCTTCTCATCTATTCATTCTATCCCACGCATGCCTATCCATATATGCACTTATTAAAATTTAATCAATCATATAACATGTCACATATAAAAGAAAGAATATATATACATTTACATGTCTATTGAGATATGCCTTAAACGTATGTAGGTTAAGTTTCACTTATATGTTATATTTACATGCAACAAAGTACCTAGTGATCATCATCATGGGCAAATTCCTAGCCTTAAGCCCCCAAACTGATTGACACTAATGTAACCTAAATATGCATGCATACATAATTCACAAGTTCAAAGTAACAAAATCGAGCCCAAATCTGTGAACAACATGCAAAAAAAATTATGGACATTCTAATGGGTTCATCATTGACCATGACCTAATGCAATGCATGAGATACACCTAAATGAAATTCATGAGAGACCCTAAACCCTTAGTGAAGATAATGACATACATGAATGATACACATTTACCTCATCCATCTCTTTTCTTAAAGTTCCCTCCCTTATCGTTCTCCAAACACCTAATATGTATGAGAGACACCTAAATAAAGCTAATGTCACGCATGCATGAGAAACCCATATATTTCTCTCTCTGTCCTCTCTCATCCCTATCTTTTCTCCATCCTCTCTGCATCCAAGCAAGTGTCAAAAGCAGAACATACAAACGATATCAACAAATGATATGCAAAAGAATCATATATAGCATAATGAGAAAACAATCGAGTGTCAAAACCAAAACATTTACAAAACAATGACAACTGAGTAGCAAAGGAAGAATTTATGTCATAATAGGTGCACAAGCAAGTGCTAAAACAAGAACATTTATAAGACAGTAACAACTGAGTTGCAAAGGAAGCGTTTATGTCATAATGGAAGTACAAACAAGTTCCAAAAGCAGAACATTTAAAAGACAACATCAAATGAGTAGCAAACGAAGCAGTTATGTCATAGTAGGAGCATAAGCAAGTGCCAAAACCATAACATATACAAGACAACAAAAAAAGACTAGCAAAAGAAGCAAATACAAAGGATCAAGTCATGAATACTCGTGCCTTAGATCTATATTCTATTACACATGAAGCATAATCAAACTCAAGCTCATGTGAGAAAGACACCGAGGTAGGGCCATTAGTATATAGGCTATACACAACCAAAATTAACAATGAACACCCTAAAATGTTAACAATCAAATCAATACCCAACAAAATTAGTACCATAGAGAACTCAAGATATTAATAATAAAATCAAGCAAAGAACTAAAAAAAAAAAACCATAAAGAAGTATAAGCATAAATTGAAAATGAAGACCTTAAAATCAATACCTAACACAATCAGTAGCCAATAAAAATCAAACATAAAAGATAGAAGTTGATGTTGTAGCATGAAAATGAAAATAAAAATCCTTTCAATTACAATCAAAGAAGAAAAAAAATATTAAATAAAAATATATTCAATATTTGACAATGAACACTGTAAAATAAGTACCCAACAAAAATCGAACAAAAGATACACAGCTTGATGTAACAAACATAAAAAAAGAAGAATAAAATTCATGCAGTTGCAGTCGATGAATAACACAATTTTTTTATAAAAAAATTATATTCCCGATTTCACATGAAACTCTAAAATCAATATCCAACAATAATTCAAAAATTGAATACAAAAACCCAAATAGAAGGAACACAAATTAATAAGGAGAGTAGAAAGCGTGAAATTTGTTATAAAAAAGAAGAAAAATTAGAGGGAAAAAAGTACATAACTGAAGCATAAAGGAATTTTCGAATATCACGTCTACCACAAAAATATCCATACCTGGTATTGTTAGGTTCGTCAGAACGAGGAGAGTACAAGAAGGGAAATGAAATTCCAACAAGCTCGACGCAGAACGACAGGATTTTAGAGGAAGATTTCGACAAGGTTTGATGAGAGAAATAGTTTGTGTCAGGATGATATCCAGGGGATAAGTGAGAAATCACCATGTGCAAATGTTCTCATAAGTCCTTAAAGGGTGATTTATGGGTTTTCTATAAGTAACAAAATATTAATTTTGATAAGTAACTGAAATACGACAAAAAATGACCTATACAAGTGACAAGATAATAAGATCAGTCTTATTTTGGCAAACAATGATATTAAAATAAATAAGACTTAAAAAGCGAATGAGTAGCATAAGTCACCTTAAAAGTCTATACCGAACATGGGTTTAGTCGTTGAAAGGTTGTAATAATGAAGAGAATGTAACCATTGATCACATGTTCAACAAATAAGATTTAATTGTTGATTTTTCAAACTAGTGGATTTGATTGTATTCAAGTGTAAATTTAATTTATCCAATTTCATATGTTGCATTCAAGATGCATGTATGGCTTGTTCCTAAGTTCCTTTCTGTTTTGTTTTCCATGCCCAATTATGTAGTTTTATTATTAAAGACATCATAACAAACCTCTAAAATTAGTTATGTTCTAGTAATAATATGTGAAAACCCAAAAACTATGAATCTTTTTAACTAATTGAGTGATCTAATATGTATGAGTTGGCAATCAGAATCTATATAGATAGAATTTATAGCGGGGTTTAATGTTGGTGTGGCATCAATAGATTTGGAAATGAAGCGAATTTACCAAAATTTAAAACATTGATTTCAAACTATCAATATTTTCAAATTATTCTATCAAGAATGAACTTCTAGCAATTAAATAGAATTTTGATTTTTGCTAATTTTCATGCAACTTTTTATTTTATTTCTAACTTTTTTGATGTAAAAAGATTATTGTAAGATTTTTTTTTTCATATTTTTCATAAAATCATAATTTATTAATTTCAATGTTGAAGATTATAATTTTGATGCTTAAAATGAACTTATATAATCATAAGAGTCGCATGTTTGGTTTAACGAAATAATTTTTTTTATTTTATTTCTAACTTGTTTGATTTAAAAGATTATTGTAAGACTTCTTTATATTTTTCATAAAATTGTAATTTACCAATTTCAAAGTTGAAGACTAAAATTTTGATGAATAAAATGAATTTATATAATCATAAGTCGACTGTTTGGTTAATATAAAGAAATCAATTAATCACTTATTTGTATCAAATTACAATTTGGTGTTTAAAATTATTTTTAAAAAGTAAGATGTTTAGTGTTGAGTGAGTGGTATCTTGTTTAAAATTTTAAATAAACTGTGGAGGTGTTTGATAAAAAAAAAATAAAATCAATTTTAAAACTGTTAAAGTGATCAAATTATAACATAAGGTTATGTTTTAGATTTTGAATAAATAAGGATTTTTGAAAAAATCTAAGTGTAATAAAAATATTAATTAAAATCAAATCAAATTATAAGTTAGAACATTGATTTGAGAAGTTGGGGTGACAAGTGATTAATCTTTCAATTGTAAAATTCATATATACCAAAGACTTATTAGCATACAAATCACATATTACAAATTTTACGGAAAAAATTCAGAAGATACACAAAATTAATAAATGAGTATAATTTACAAGTCATAAAAAACAATTTTTACCATGCGAACCCTACATAATTAAGGTGGCCAAGTTATCTAAAAGAATTTTTTTCTTTTTTTGGATGGGTACCTTAAAAGAATTGAACCAGCTTATGTTCACTAGCTATTTTAAATTTTATTATGATTTTCATAATAAATGCCAACAGTATCCAGTGGCAACCCTTTCATGTGATGTAAGCGGCCGCCAAATCAACCGAATCATAAAACTCTCAATTTGGGTAAAAAAAGCTTTCACGTGCCCAAGCTTCTTCTTCTTCTTCTTTCGGTTTTTATGCGGTTGGATTCGGCAACGGGAAGACGGAAAGCGGAAAACTGAAAGTGATTTTGTTGTGTTTGGTGGCAAGTAGTTGTTGCAGGGATCATTCTTGTTTTACAAGGTTAGTTTGTGAAAGTTCTTGTTCAGTTTTCTAATCATGCTTGCATTTCACTCATCTACTTACGTATATATAAAAATCACTGTGACCTACTTCTTAGCTTCACTTTGAATTCATGTACGTATACCATTTGATATTCTTGTTTTGCCAAACATCTTTCTCATTCTAGTTGCTAATCTCGTGCCAACAAACCTGAAATTAGCTCATATACGACCAAATTTTTCGGTGGTTTGGGTATTTGTTAGAGAGAGAGAAAGGAAGTAATTTAAGTAACAATAGATGCAGTACAAAAGTCTTGTTGAATCTCTTGTAATCATCGTTTGAAAAGTGACTTTCATTCAGGCTCTTTCTACAGTTTATTGTAATTGTCACTCATTTGGGTGCTTCTATATTTTTGTATTAATTGCTGGCCAAAATCTCTTATTCATGTTGCGATAAGGGAGAATGCTGGTGTCGTTTGTCAATTTTGATCACATCAAGCTTAATTGACAGTGATATAATGCTATAATGGGGAAGCAAGGGTTCCCAAGAAGTCCACTTCCCGAATTCCAGAATGATGACTTATCATTTGAGATGAAATATTATTAGATTAGATGTTCTGAAACTTTACCGGGCAGTGATCCTTTTATAGGGAGGAGAGTGTCAGGAGGTGAACTGGAACTCCAAAATTTTATTGCTTCAAGGGTTGAAAAATGATTGCTGGAAGTTCAGTTCTTATAAGGGAGTTTATGTTGGGAAAAAGGCATATGTGGCTTCGTAAGCACGTGAGGTTGATTGCTTTCATGTTTGTGGTGATGGGCGTCCTTTCCTGCTTGATTCTCTTATGTTGTTGACTTTCGATTTATAAATTTTCCAAAGAGTTAAAGGTTAACTAACTTAAGTAGGCTTAAGATTTGACTTTTCACATTTTGATAACGAAAAAACCTCTGTTTTCCGTTTTTTGAATTTGCTCTCATTGTTAGTATTGGACCATGAGTCAGAATTTGGAAGTTCAATAAATTATATACTAACGCTTTGAAGATGATCAGAATCACACTTGCATATATATCATGCTAAGAGGTCAGCACCACCTCACTTGATCTCTCTAGATTTCTTTCATAAACACTACAACTTCAAAGAAGCTTCTTGCATTTTACGGTGCACTGTATATGAAGAGAAATGACTAGAAAATGCTGACCAACTTAACAAATTGAAGATATGCTCTACACTGTGAGAAGAAAATCCTAGAGACTTCTCAATGTCGGCAAAGAAGAGAAGCCACCGAAATTTGTTCCTATAAATAGTAGATGGGTCTTCTTTCTATGTAGTTGAGTGGAGAAACAAAAGTAGCCAGAGAAACATAAGAAGTCTTGGTGTGAATGAGTGCAAGGTGTGTGCCGTCAAGTGAGGGAGTACACAAGTGTGTCTCTAAGTGTGAGTGTTCAGTTTTTATATATTGGAAGCATAAAAGTGTCCTTGTTTAGGAGTGTGCACGTGTAAGTCAAGGTCCATCACTTGTATATTGTTTGGTCTTGACCAAATAAATTGCCATTTCCCCCTACATATCATTCTGATGTCTATGTAAGCCTACCCAGAGCACTGTGTTCCATTCAAGTTCGGCTAACTAAAACGATTTGCAAACCAGCTAATTGGTTCTATTTATTGTTGCAGTTCAATGCAATGTAACATTTTTTTTTCTTCTTTCTTGTCTGTGATCCTATAGTAACTGGTTTATTTGCTTTTGTTCATTATTGTTATCTGCTATTATATGCACCATATACTCTTCATTGTACAGGGAAGAGTTAAACATCTATTTTAAATCTGCAAGATCTAAAAATATGCGTATGAGCCTCGACATCATGCCTTGCTTAGCTCTCATTTTTTGTTTGCTCAATATTGATCAAATGGGGAATCCATTTCCTTAAGTTAGATGGCCCCAGATTTTGTTTGCTAAATAATTTACAGATTTCCATTAATTATAGATTCCACATTTTGGAGCTAATGCTATATCAACACTTACTTATTCTTAGCATTTGCTGCATGTATGCCAAAGAGGGATGGGGTTTCCTATATTAGTAAGCAAAAACTACCTGTGCAGATGTATGCCGGCTTCTAAGTTTGGCTTCCAGTGCTCTTGCAGAAGTTTGCTTCAGAACTTTTACATGAGTGCATATATATAGACAAAGCATCTCAGGTTAGATGATATTATCTGTCTCCTCTCTAAAACGGAACACCTTTACTCTTAATGAGTTCAAACAAGAGAAATCAAATTTCTGGGAGGAGCCATATCCAAAGGCATCTACATTGAAACTTTGTGCAGATAGGAAAACTTCAACAAATCTAGGTAATTGACCATACTAATTACTCATCTATGATACTGATATCTAGTGGATGATAATTGATGATCAAAGTAACAAGTCTGAGAAGCAGAAGGTTTGATTTAGTCCTTTGAGTTTTGGTGCTGAGAGCCATAGTTATCGGGATCCCTATACCCTTTCGAACCGCGATCCAGATCCTATTCCAATTCGTGATGCATTTGCTTACCGAATCCCTAAAATTGGCAATCCAAATTTTTACCAAGACTTTTAGCTAAATTTTTTTTTTAAAAAAAAAAAAATCTAGACACGAGAATGCTCATACTTTATTTTTAAATTATGTTTTATAATATTATATTTGTTGATTTTACTTCTTTTTCAAAACTCAATCTTTTAAATTATTATTATGCCTACAGTTCTATTTATATTGTACTTATAAATATATTTAATATCTTAATTTTATACATGATATAAATCATTTAAGTCTATCCCCAACGTACCGCGTACGGAGTGGGTAACTTAGTACATTCCTGTATCCGTACCACGAACCAAGACGTACCAAGTTCCTGATAACTATGGCTGAGACAGAGAAGCGTGACAAAAGTAATGGTTACATAATGGTCAGTGCAGATGGAAAATGGCGGTCTCAATCAACAACAATTCACCATAAGTATATCTGTGATGATTCTTGCAAGAAGTATCTTTTTTCTTTCCTATAGTGACAGAATTCACTATAAATTATTATATGCATAGCAGGACTCTGTTGACAAGCATATTGAGTATACTTACAATCTCTTTTTAATTTGTTTTGAGATTTTGTTTAGCATATTTCGTTAGATCCATTGTGTTTCATATACTTTCTTGTCAACCAGCTGGTAATCTTTTTTTTTTGATAAGTAACCAGCTGGTAATCTTGCCTGTTAGAGTTCATAGTTATCCTTATTAGACAACAAGCTAAGCTGTGATAAAAATCCTCAGATGGTTAATCCAAAGAAATCCATTAAGTGACCATAATTGTGAATCATCCATTAAGTGACCATATTCATGAATAAAAAGAAAATCTTAAGCACACCTGAGTAGGGGCTACATCTATAAAGTAAATAAGCCCTTTCCTCATTAAGTCAATTCTGCTGTGTTGAAGCATTTATTAGCCTGTTTGATGCATTGTTTGCAATTTCATGTTAATGTAGTGGCCATTTCCTTGCTGATGAGTGTTTTGGTGTAGTTTTTATGCTGTACTGCCATTATGGTTGCAGTTACATAAGTGACAGCTGTTATTGACTGCAGATTTGTAATGCTGTCGCTGTGGCTTCTTTACTTAATGCACAACTCTAGTACTTCCTAGTATTCTTTGCAGCAATGTATGGAGAGATACTAGGTCTGAGATCATGTCTGAAATTATATTTATGTAATGTTTTCTCTAATTTCCTTTGGTTATTACTTTTATTCCCATCAGCATTCTGTGGTTGTGACTGAGTCGATCATCTTTGTTTTATCAGGCTCATAAAATTTATTTTTGTTTGTGTTTGGAATGTGGTTTTATTTTATTTTTGTAGTTTCTACCATCATGTGAATGAACTGCAACCATTTCTTCGAGTGATACCTTACACCTCTTACCTTGATTTTCAATTACAGATTACCGATGCAGACCTGTTGTGAAGGAGGCAAAACCCATTGAGATTACCCATCTGGATTCTAAATCAATTACATGATCTATTGCTTTGGAATATGATCAGACAACAAGGTTGTCACAGAATAAACCTTTACTACCTTGGTTGTGTCACAGACAACAAGGTTTTCGGATTCTGTAGTTGTGCAGAGACAATTGACATGTAAAAGTGGGAGGTCCAAGATGAAACGCCTTAAATGCAAATTAAAGCTAAAAAGATCAACATATTGTGGAAACGATGCAATGAACACTCACCCTTTTGCTCAAATAGATGTTCAAACGAAGAAGATCACCATTGCTGCCAGTCTGCCCTGCATCAAGACATCTGGAGCAATCCCAGACTTTCACCGACTTATCATTCCCACCTGAAAACATGAATTTTCCCCCCTCCCCAAACAAAGAAAATGCCACACAAGACACAGCAGCTGTATGGCCATGTAATCCAATTTCAACCTTTTTCTTCCTTTTTTATCTGAATTTTCAATACCTCCAGCTGAAGTTGTGACTTTAGACACTGATTGAGTTCCTTTCCGGGATTTGTGGAACTTTTCGACCTAATATCAGAAAGTTCTGATTCAATATTAATCGCTTCAACACCACTATCACCCCTAGCCACAGGACAGATCCTGTCTAATTTATCTAACATATCATCATCTGGAACAGTTATTGCATGAACAAAAGCAGGATTGAAACATTGTCCCTCGTTACTACAACAGTTAATGTCAGATAAGCCTGCAGCCAAGAAAAAGTTGTCTAGTAAGAACTAATAAGTTAAGACAAACAAAATTATAACATTGAAACTTCATTAGTCTTTTCAAATTATAGAAACATCAATTAATGGTGCTTAGAGTGTGCAACATTTTATTTTAAATGACACTACACTAATCTTATTGTGTCTTTACACTACTCCACAATCTAAATCTTTAAGCGGTTTAGGTTCAAGCACTTTCTCCATTTTCACCACCAAACTTACTCTCTCTTGCTCTTGCCTCTGTCTCATCCTAGCAGGTATTTTGACCTAAACTTATTGTTGCATAAACTCTGAGTACTTTTCAAGGGAAATTTTTGGGATTATTTTGTATTAAGAGTGAAACAAACGGGCAAACCGAATATAATTAAGATTTTATGGGTAACAAATCAACGAGTACGAGTTAAAAATGTTTGAAATGTCTAATTTTTTCATTCCTATATCCATATTATCAAACATGTATTAGTCAAAATTCTCACCTCTAATTTTAGGTTCTTAAACTCATATTTTCATAATAAATACAGAGTATAATTAATAGTAATTCATTTGATATTGATTTGGAAATCTATAAATTTAACCTATAAAAGAGAATATTAGCTACAATTGCTATATACAAGAAAGTATTAGCAATATATTCTGCTCTATAGATTGAACATATAGATGAGAACATTATCTATGATTAATAGTAATTCACTTTATCTTGTGTTTGGATAAAAGGGGTATGGAGGGAAAAGAAATAGAAGTGGTATATTTACCTTTTCATTCAAAGGAAAAATTATTGTAGAGATAATCGTATCACTTTTTTTTTCTTCATTTCTCTCCATAAATAAAAAATGGAAGTTAAAAAAAAAGGTAATTATATTGTTTGATGAGATAGAAAAGTAAGAACGAATTTATTTTTTCCAGCTTAAAAAGGAAAAAAATGAAAGAGTAAATATATGATATTATTATTTTGCCAATATCTTCATCTAATCCCTCAAATTAACATTATAAAAAATTATAATAGTGAAAAAAGAAATTATTTGTGCTTTCTTTTTCTTCACTATTCTACTCTTGTAAACAAGTAAAAAAAAATTTATTTCTTTCTTTCAAATCATAGAATCCAAAACTTTTCAAAACATTTTTTAATAAATTTTTAAAATTAAAAGTAAAATTTGCTTTGGCAAAATAAACAGCCAAACATAAAATTAATTAATGAGTAAAGATACGATATTATCATTTTACCAATATCTTCGTCTCATCAATCAAATTAACATTATAAAAAATTATAATAGTGAAAAAAGAAATTATTTGTGTTTTCTTTTGCTCCACTGTTCTGCTATTGTAAACAAGAAAAAAGAAATTTCTTTCTTTCAAATCATTGAATCCAAAACTTTTCAAAATATTTTGATTTATAAATATTTAAAATTAAAAGTAAAATTTGCTTTGACAAAACAAACAGCCAACCATAAAATTAATTAATGAGACAAAATGAGTACAATATTTTTATAGACCACGTTTTTTTCTTTTTATTTTAGTTTATAGGCCATGGTTCTTATGTGATCATGAAAATGACAAATCATATGAAAATTTAAAATATTGTTTTCACACTCATGCTTGTTATCTCTACCGAATATGCAAATCCTTTTATGTCTCTGGTCCATGGTTGATTTAATTGATCTGACTATGGAAAATGGAAGTTGCAAATTTCTGCAAATAATTAATGGCATGCAATTTGTTGATCATGGAATGGGCATGGCATTATAAAATTAATATATTAAATAATTAATATAACATGTCAATTGATGTTTCACTTTCACCCGACCCATAAAATATTTAATTTTCTTCTCAATAATCATCAAAATTTTCATGTATGAACCAAATCGATATTAGGTGGCAAGTTGAGTCCAAATATAAAATATGCCATTGTCATTTGACTTAATTATTAATAATTTTGGTTTGACTATTTTTTTTTAGTTTTTTCTAATTTAATCTAGCATTTATTTCTTAAATTTATGTCAGAAAAATTAAGTATCATTTGAAATATTTTATAAAACGTTTTGTTGCTGTCAAAAATATGTCGTCGAGTTAGAGACCGGGTCTCAAGGGAATCTGCACAAGGAAGAGAATGTGAGTTAAGGGGTCTCCGGAGGGGATACCTCTGAGGATGCTTCAATACTTTTGTTAGTGAGCAGTATGAAGTATGGGAATGAAAGTGTTTCCTTTTTTGTGCCTAAAAAAAAGATCTCTCATTTGGAATGCGCACCTCAGTTTTTTTATAGGGTTTTGGAGGTGAGACAGCCCTTTCGCCCAGGGCGGTGATGATGTGGAGGCCCAACTGTGTGGGCAATGATGTCCTGGAGGCCCAGCTGCACTGTCTTGAGCCGTCCGCGTGTTTACTTTGCCGTTTCATTTTAAGAGCTATCCACGTGGAGGTCCAACTGTGTGGGCAATGATGTCCTAGAGGCCCAGCTGCGTTGTCCAGGGTCATCCGTGTGTTACCTTATGGTCTTGGTTAGGGGCTGTCCATATGTCATGTCTTCATTGGGTGTGTGTTTTTTAGTAGTATCAGAGGCCCCCTACTTCCTTAAGTATATTTATGTGCTTAAGGAAGTTTTGCAGGGTTCGGTCTTTAGTTAAAGGGGTAATCACCGTATCGAGCCTTAACAGTGCCAAGTCAAGCGTGTATGGAGCAATCCCTTTGCTTGGCTTTGGAGCTATTTGGGTCGAGCATGTATGGAGCAGTCCATCTGCTCGGCCTTGGAGAACTTGGTCCGAGCATGCGTGGAGCAATCCATATGCTCAGACTTGGAGCTTATGGGCCGAGTATGTGTGGAGCAATCCATATGCTCGGACTTGGAGCTTCTAGGCCGAGCATGTGTGGAACAATCCATCTGCTCGGCCTTGGAGAACTTGATCAGAGCATGTGTGGAGCAATCCATATGCTTGGACTTGGAGCTTCTTGGCTAACTATGTGTGGAGCAATCCATCTACTCGGCCTTAGAGAACTTGGTCCGAGTATGTGTGGAGTAATCCATCTGCTCGGCCTTGGAGAACTTGGTTCGAGCATGCGTGGAGCAATCCATATGCTTAGACTTGGAGCTTCTGGGCTGAGCATATGTGGAGCAATCCATCTGCTCGGCTTTGGAGAAATTGGTCCGAGCATGTGTGGGGCAATCCATATGCTCGGACTTGGAGCTTTTGGGACGAGCATGTGTGGAGCAATCCATCTGCTCAGCCTTGGAGAACTTGGTTCGAGCATGCGTGAAGCAATCCATATGCTCGGACTTGGAGCTTTTAGGCCAAGCATGTATGGAGTAATCCATCTGCTCGACTTTGGAGAACTTGGTCTGAGTATGTGTGGGGCAATCTATATACTTGGACTTGGAGCTTTTAGGCTGAGCATGTGTGGTGCAATCCATCTGCTCAACTTTGGAGAACTTGGTCTGAGCATGCGTGAAACAATTTATATGCTCGGACTTGGAGCTTCTGGGCCTAGCATGTGTGGAGCAATCCATCTGTTTGGCTTTAGAGAACTTGGTCTGAGCATGTGTGGAGCAATCCATATGGTCGGACTCGGACTCGGACTTGGAGCTTCTGGGCCGAGCATGTGTGGAACAATCCATCTGCTCAGCTTTGGAAAACCTGGTCAAAGGATGTGTGGAGCAATCTGTATGCTCGAACTTGGAGCTTCTAGGCCGAGCATGTGTGGAGCAATCCATCTACTCGGCCTTAGAGAACTTGGCACGAGCATGCATGGAGCAATCCATACGCTTGGACTTGGAGCTTCTGGGCCGAGCATGTGTGGAGCAATCCATCTGCTAGGCTTTGGAGAACTTGGTCCGAACATGTGTAGAGCAATCCATATGCTCAGATTTGGAGCTTCTGGGCCGAGCATGTGTGGAGGAATCCATCTGCTCGGCCTTGGAGAACTGTTTTTTGAGTTCCAGGGAGACTTTTGGGCTTATTTTATTTTAGGCCCATGATGGATGTTTTGGGCCTTGGAGATTTTTTGTGGGTTTTGGGCTTTTCTAAAGGCCCAATACCCTTGTGCAGTCTTTTCAGATAGACCTTTGTAACACGTGGCTCATGTCAGTCTTCATTAAATGGCTGCAGTCGTTTTTGCAAAAATGGCGGTGTTTGTTTCATGATTGGATTCCTAAGGGAATGAAACGACGCCTAGGGGAACCAAACAACCCCTAGGTCTAATCATGTGCCGTCTAGTTTGTGGCAGTGGACTCTTTGGGGAGCGTGAAAGTAGCCTCAAGCTTCTGAAGTGTCATTTCCTCATCTGTTTTTGCATTAAATTTCCTCACTCTTTTTGCCCTCCTTTTTCCTATATAAGGAGGCTTTTTCTTCCATTCTTCCTCATTTCAATATTAGTAAGTTTTTAGAGAGAAATTTCTTTAAGAGTACTCGGCTTCGTCTGAAATATCTTCTGAGAGTTTTTGAGAGCTTTCATCCTCATCCCTAAATCTTGAGAGCCTTCATCCTCGTCCTTTGATCGTAAGAGTTTTAGGGTTTTGATACTTTATGGTGGGTGAGTAGACAGATGTCTCGGTTAGGTCTATGGTGCGAGCGCTAGGAGGCATGGTGTTGGAGAGTTGCTGATGAGGGATTTCGAAGAGTCCGACAGGAAGGGAAGTTTGAGTCTGGATCGCTCAGACTTTGGTGAGTTTCCCCCACTTTTACTTTAAGCATGTCTTCCTTTGATAGTTACTGAGACCGACCCAGTAGCGTTAGTGGTAGTAGTAGGAGTAGCAGTAATGATAGCGGTAGCGGTAGTTCTGAGGAGATTGGGTCCGCCACATCCTCCTCTAGGAGCAAGACCCCGAAAAGGATCATAGTTAGGGAGGGGCCCTTGGCAATGGTGCCTTACATCCCTACTGTGGAGAAGTATGAAAAAGACTCCTCCTCTGGGGATGAGATGAATGAGGTCCTGGCCGATATTAGGGGGCCTCGGCCGTGAAAGAGAGGGAAGAATGGGAGTTCGGGGCTAACGCAGTCCTCAGCCAGCTGAGAGAAAAAGACTTAGAAGTTATCCAAAAATCGTACCGTATCCCGTGCAAGTACTTCTTTCTGTTGGCCAAGGTAGGGGAGAGGGCTTACGATGCCTTTTTGAGCCGCATACCATATGAATTGTGCGTATATGAACACCACATGAGGATCGGGCTACGCTTCTCCCTTCACCCGTTTTTCTGTGCTGTACTTCGATACTTTGATATTGCGTTATGCCAGTTAGTGCCGAACTTGGTACAACTGATCATGGCCTTTATATGTGTCTGCTCGGAAGTGGGCGGGCTAATGAATCTGGACGTCTTCAAGGCCCACTTCTAGATTAATAGACACGGCCAGGCCGGGTGGGTGGTTGTCAGTACCCGGGCCAGGAGAAGATTGCTGAAGAATACTTTGTCCACAATCAAGAGATGGAAGAAATCTTTCTTCTACGTCTGAGCTTCTGAAAACTTCGGCCTTCCCCTTTCATAGAGTCTGGACCGAGTTGGGAAGTGCAAAAAGCTGAGTCTTCTACCACATGAGCAGGAAACCATTGACGCCATGGTGGCCGCGCCTTTGGACGTGGAGGTCCTCTACTACAACGAGGAATTGGCGAGGCGCGACCTTTGCCCTTATGCCCCGAGACCTCTCTTGAGAGTGGTAACCCCGTGCCCTTTTCTTTACACTTGTAGTTTTTCTTCATTTCTGCTTTACTTTTGCCCTAGACTTGTACTTACGTGTTTTCTTATTTTTCTTGCTAGATAGAGATGGAGGCTACAACGAGAGCTAGGGAGCAGGCGAGGAAGCTCGCCCTAGAGAAGAGAAAAGCTGCCGCTGCTGAGAGGCAGCAGGCCTCGGGGTTGGGGGCCAGGAAGAGGCCTCGAGCCCCATCTCTTACCCCGATCAACTTGGAGAGTCCTCCGAGTAGCTCTCTCGAGACGGAGCCTGTTCTGGTTACTTTTGCTGCCCCAGTAGCTTTAGCCGCCCCGGGGCTTTCAGTTGCTCCCGGCTCTTCTCAGGGTGCCGCTTTTGGGGCGGCGATCTTTAGGCCCAACTAGGCCTTGAAGGTCGATGACTCCGTCTTTGCGCACCCTCGGGTGGCGCAGGAGCACTTGATCATAGGGATCCTTCCCCGTGATCTTCTGAAGCTATCGAGGAGGCATACCGAGGCTCTCTGCTCTGCAGTTGAGACCATCGCGTCTCAGGTCAAATCCTTTTTTCTGAGTTTTTACTTTTCCTTTCCATTTCTTTATGCTTTTAACTTATTTGGCTAACCTTTATTCATTTGGTGGCAGATGGGCATTCTCCTCGATGTTACGTCTCGTTGGTGCCTGGAGACTGTCGAACTGCTGGGCCGGACTTAGTGCTAGCTGGATGAAAGCACCAAGACTGTCCAACAGCTACGGGAGTCGCAGGAAACGACCAACTTGGCTAGGACAGAGGCAGTTCGAGAGAGGGATGCTACTCTCCAGGCCAGGATCAAGGCCAAACGATAGAGAGATGATACTGCTTGGGCGATGTAACGTCTGGTGGAGAAGGGTGAGGCCTATAATCGGGCTACTGTGGAGGAGGCTCTGGTGGCCTTCCAGGATACTGCCTCTTTCCGGAGCAGTGGACTTGGAGGGAGGTCGGCAGTACCTCGAGGGCTTCCTGGAAGCTAAGAGGAAGGTCGAGGCGATGCATCTAGAGATTGACTTATCCGGCCTCTACCTGTTGGATCCTAATGAGGAGGCTACTGTGGATGAGGCCAAGGCTGGAGCTCATGCCGAGGAGGAGACAACTTCCTAACTCGAGGTCTTGGTCGAAGTTGAGGCCGCCCTGGGCCAGGATTAAATTTTTCTTGTTTTTCTTTTTGTAACTTAAGGCCGTTAGTGCCATTTTTGTACTTTTTTGATAACTTCAATGAAATATTTCTTTTCCTAAACTTGTTGTTTATTGCAATTATTCATTACAATCTTCACTCGACCAAACTTTCTTTTGTGACTCGCGCACAAGATCTGAGTTCATTGGTAGAATCATCGGAGATGTTCGACGTTCCAAGTACGTGGAATGTGTTTTCCACTTAGCTCCTCGGGCTCGAAGGTTCCCGGGCGGAACACCCTTTTGATGTGGTACGGGTCCTCCCAGTTAGGGATCAACTTCTCATTTCTTGATTACACTCAAACTAATACGCTATTATTGTGTATAGTTGAGGTGTTGATCCCACGAGGAAAAGCGAACTACAAGGAAATATGTAAACTTTAATACGAAACAATAAAATCCAAATAAGTAAATCTGAGTTTTAATAATGAAATTGTATGAGAGAATTATGTAAATATAATGAAAAATATAGAAGGGAAACAACAAAGTTCCGGGAATCCTCCCTAGGTTCGTTGCCTTATTTCACTCTTGATTCAGTTGTTTTTATCTCAATTGCAAGTTTCACATCCCAAACATGCAATCGGTGTATATTCAATCAAAGAATATGAAAACCCTAATGTAATTGATATGAATTACTCTTTACTTTTGATTCAAGCACACATGACCTATCCTATAGATTTATCAAGAAACGATAATATATCTCAATGATAATATCGCAGTAATAGATAAACCTAAAAGATAAATCTACCCGGACTCAATCACATCTAAACAACTTGACATAACAAGAGCTTGACTAGACTTATATAGAGAAGAAGTATGCAATCACCGGATTAAGAAAATCTTCTAATTAAATTAAAGAGTAAATTATAACAATGTTTTGACAATAAATTCAAACTACAATTGAATCAATAATGGAAAATAAGAACAACTACACCTAGGGATTCATCCCTTTGCCTTGCTTGGAGATTAGTTGGCCATGGGGCTCATGCTTGAACACCGTAATGTTGAGCTCTCTCCTCCATTTTCAGCCTTCGTGATTGTCCTCCTATCGAACCCTAAGTGATCTATTTATAATACAAAAGGTCCAAGGGTGTTTTCGGGTTTAAACCATCATTAAAGTCCTAACTAGGTCATGACACGGAGCAGGGGATAATGTGGGCGCCGCACCTCTCATTAGTCTAGGCCGCGGCTCAGACCTTTAGGCTTTCTTCTTGCTTCTGGAGGCCACATCTCTCATCAGTTTAGGCCGCACCTCTCATTGCCAGGCCGTACCTCTCATTGATCCAGGCCGCGGCACCCACTGATGGCTTCCTTGCTCTTTTGGGCTTGGTTCTAGAGGCCGAGGCTTAGACTTCTTCAGGCCGCAGCGCACACACCTAAGACTTGGTTCTCTTCATTTTATCCTACCGAAACCACTCCTTCACTTCGATATGCATGGAATCTTAGTGCTTTAAGCAACGATAGCTTTTCCATCTCTTTTAATCACAAAGTACCTGAAAATGCATCGAAATAAGTCAATGATCCAAGAATATCACTTCAGAGTTATTAAGGTATAAAAGTGTAATTCAAACCTCGATCAACCCTAAAATGCTAACAAATAAATACTGTTAAGATGTATTTTAGGACTCTCATCATAACCCTCAGCTAGCTTATTTCTAGTCCCATGCAATTCAAGCAAAAACAAGACAATATGAAATGAATTCTATAGTAGAAATCAAAACAAAATAAAACAATGCTAGCGTTAATCCAAGAGTAATTTAACTTTTTGTCTCAAAAATCACACATAACACACAACACATAGAGTCATTAAATATCACTCAAGTCCACAAATAATCCAAACATCAATCTCAAAATCGTTATCGACTCTTAACATCCATCTTACCACAACCCATTAATCCAAACACCCGGATGATTTTATGCACAATATTCATGAATACAAGTCTTGGCCTCTAAAAACATATTAAATTACGTAATATCAATCACAAATCAGACTCCATAGGCTCATTTTTCAAATCACTCTCCACTATTGTAGAAAAATCCACTACATAGGATCAATAGGTCTTTAATAAGCTTGTAATGTTAGGCTAAGGTAAAGGTCAAGAAAGTACGAGAAGGATTCAATAAATAAAAGAACTTAATCTCTTAGTTTTAAATACAACCATTTTAAGCACTGAATAACCTTACTTCAATACATAACTCTTTCAACCATTTTTCGAGCATTTCTCTCAATAAGTCACCACTTTTTTTTTTCTTTTCTTCTTTCTTTGCCATAATTTACTTTTTTTTTATTTCGGCATACGACCATTCACCTCCTTTTTCATTATTTTATTTTCCAAAACCCCCAACTTATCTCATTTAATGTGGTAATAGTATTTCTTCATATTTCCATCATTACTCCTCTTAAGTGTTTCTCAACAAATGTGTATAACTAAGTTCTTTTAAAAGAAAAGGTAAGAATAAAATATTTTTAGGCTCATAAAGGTAAGTAAATGGTTTATTGAAAGAAACAAGGCTTAATTTTTCTTTTCAAGAAAAAGACTCAAACAGGTGACTAGCGATAGATATAGCAAGGGTAAGTTTGAAAGGCTCAAACGGTCCAAAAATGGCCTACATCATATCCTAAGTAGTGTGCATTCTAGGAATTCGCCTCAAGTGGTTATCAAATAATTTCTAGAGCTTGTCAAGACCGTAAAAATATTCACAAAACAATCGAACATAAAACTTCTCTAGATGCTTTAGACTAATCATGCAATCTTACCGCAAACCAGAGTCTCAAACCAAATGAAGATTGACACTTAAATTATTCTCAAACTGAAGCAAGATTTAACTTCTTCTAATTGCTATATGCTATCTCAATTAAGCTCATATCATTGACATATGAATTAACTCCAAGGCTAACACAAAACATGCTAAGAACAAACAAATAATAAAAAAAAAACAAACGAATTAAAACGAAAAAAGAAAAAGGAGGTGACACCCAACAATTCAATGTATGCAATAAGAAACCTCCACCCTTAACTTAAAATAAGCATTGTCCTCAATGTAAAAAAAAAAAGTTAAGGAAACTTCATTTTTAACTAAAGGTGCGTGGAGCCCAAAGTTGTGCACGACCAATTGAACTGCTGCGCATATTTGTCCCTGAAAAAGAAATACGAAGGTAATACTGGAAAACAATAAAATACTAATAATGAACAAGAAAAAGAAATATAGAAAAAAATAATAAATTAAAGGATATGCTGTGAAGTGCCTCCCATGAGAACTAAGTTTTCACGTCTTCAGCCAGACGCTGCACTACTCTCACTGCTGGCCTCATTGTGGTGCTGAAGATGAGGCTTCAAACTCAATGGCCTCAATGCTAATCTTTTGGCAAGGAATACTTAAAGTCCACCACATATGGTTCAAGTGTTCTTGGTGTTGCCCATTTACTATCAGCAGTAGGGTATTTGATTCCCACATCTATGTGACTTCTCTCAAGCAACTCCTCAAAGCATAGTTGCCATGATTTCTTAATAAATCCCTGTGACTTATCCAAAACATCAACAACATTAACGGTATGAGGATAAATTAAAGAATCATCGAACTCAAAATTATTAAGAGGGAATTCCAAAGAGTTAGAATTATCTTTTATGTGCTCGTCCTCCAAATCAAGTTTATCAATCATGTAAGTGTCAAAATACTCATCCTCTTCATGTGGCTGCCTTGAGACTCGAAAAACATTTACATCTAGAATCCTATGTCCAAATGATAATATTATTAAGTTATTCCTACAATTAATGAGGGCATTGGTGGTGGCAAGGAATGGTCTTCCAAGTATTAAAGGAATTTTGGACTCTGTATTCACCATAGAAACAATATCAAAAACCAAAAAGTCAACAAGATAATAAAAATTATCAATTAGGATGAGCTTGGAACCACTCCCAGTTTCATTGAAGGATTCATCGACGTGGAACATCCACTGAGGGACTACCTTGGTCTTGCCGAGATCTGGAGTATAACCCTCTTGAATCGAAAGGGTGGTTTCCACAATAAAGTCGGCTAAAGCCTAGGCTTTGATAGCTATGCGAGGTCGATAATGAATATCGAACTCCCTGAGTTCCACAGACCATTTTTCTGGATACATCCAGCTTGTGGAGCACTTGCTAAAGGGGCTGGTCAGTCAGGAGGATAAACGTGTGTGCTTGAAAGTACGATTGGAGCTTACGGGCCATGATCAGGAAGGCATATGCTATTTTTTCCACGGGAAAGTACCGGGTTTCAGGGTCGTGGAGGACCTTGTTTACATAGTGCACGGGTTTTTGGATGCTTGCCTCTTCTCAAATTAGGACGGAGGCTACCACTTTGTGGCCATCCGAGAGGTATAGAAAAAGCTCTTCATTGGCAATGGGCTTTATTAGCAAAAAGGGGCAAACATAGTTACTTTTTTAGCTCATCGGATGCTTCCTGGCAACTCTCGGACCAGTCAAAGTCCTTGGCCTTTCTTATGGCTTTGAAAAAATGGAGGCACATTTTCGCAGATTTTGACATGAACTGGCTCAAGGCCATTATCCACCGAGTGAGCCGCTGGACCTTTCTCACAGTCCGGGATGGTTTCATGTTGAGAACGACCTCTATTTTTTCGGGGTTTACTTCTATGCCCCTTTAGGTCACCATGAACCTGAGAAACTTTCCTCTGATGACTCCGAAGGCACACTTAATGGGGTTTAACTTTATTTGGTGGCGTCGAAGGACTCTGAAGGCTTCTTTCAAGTCACTTTCGTGGTTTTCAGCTCTGATGCTTTTCACCAGCATATCGTCTATATAGACCTCCATGTTTCGACCGATCTTCTCCCAAAATATTTTATTTACCAATCTCTAGTAGGTGGCTCCAGTGTTTTTCAAACCAAAGGGAATAACTTTGTAACAGTAAAGTCCTTGCCCGATGATGAAGGCTGTTTTTTTTTATTGGGCCTTTTCATAAATATCTGGTTATATCAGGAGTATGTGTCCATAAAGGTTAGCAATTTGTGCCCCAACGTTGCATCGATAAGTTGGTTGATCCTTGCCAAAGGAAAGCTATCATTCGGGCATACTTTATTCAAGTCCGAGAAGTTGATACAGATCTGTCATTTACTACTGGCCTTCTTCACCATCATTACAGTGGACACCCAGTCCGAGTAGTCTATTTCTCGAATGAATTCGGTAGTGAGTAGTTTATCCACCTCAGCCTGGACAGCGGCTTGTCGCTTAGGTGCGAACGATCTCTTTTTTCTGGATGATCGGCTTGTGGTTCGGGTCCACATTCAACTGGTGTACTATCACCTCTGGGCTGATCTCGGGCATGTCTACAGCTGACCAGGCGAAGAGATCTTGGTTTTCTCGAAGGAGGGCGAGTAAGGGTCCCTTAAGAGCCTCGGGGAGATTGGAACCTATCTGAACGGTCTGAGAGATGTACTCACCAAGGGGAACTATAGTTAACTCTTCTACTAGCTGGCCCATTGGATTCCTCCCCTCATCTTTAAGGTCATCTAATTCGAGTGGGAGAGCTTTTACCCTCGTGCCTTCTCTCACCGTTCTAAGATAGCAAGACTTGGACATCTGCTGGTCTCCTCGGATCTCACCCACTCCTTCTTCAGTGAGGAATTTCACATTTAAATGATATGTGGAGACGACCACTCGAAGCTTATTAAGGGTAGGTCTATCGAGGATCATGCTGTAAGACGAAGGTTGTTTGACAATTAGGAAAGTAGTTTGCACGGTGGTGGCTTGTGGAGGCGTTCCTGTAGTAACTGGGAGAACTATACTGCCTTCTGCAAACATTGGGCCCCCTAAAAAATAGTAGAGTGGAGTGGAAACTGGCTCCAACCGAGAGTCTCCCTGTTGCATTTGTTGGAAGGCGTCGTAGAATAAGATATAGGTCAAACTCTTATTGTCGACAAGGACGCGCCTGACCTCGTGGTTGACCATGAGAAGGGAGATGACCACAGCGTCGTCATGGGGGGTTTAGACTTACTCCAGATCCTCGTTTGCAAAAATGATGGTCATATCTTCCTTCTGTCTCTTGTGGGGTTCGGTGACCGAGGCTACTGACCGAGCATAAGTTTTTTTGCAGTGCCCGAAAGTGCCCCTGATTGTGGGCCCCCTATAAATGGTTTTAATAACCTTGGCCGCAACAGTCTCTAGCTTCTTTTGGCTGTGCTCCCAACGGCTCGTCCTGGGACTCTTTCGAGTAGGTCACACCACTCTATCCCGACTGAAAAGGGGCTCAGAACTCCTCCGGGGTCGCTCCGTGAATTTTTTTCGTTCGGGCCCCAGTGAACTCTTTTAACTACTCCATGTTAATGAAGGCTTCTATCTGGTGTTTTAGCGTCTGGCAATCTTCGGTGTCGTGCCTCTGGTTCCTGTGGAACCAGCACCATTTGCCTTGGTCCTCATTGAGGCGCATCGGTCTTGGGGACTACTACAAAATTACTTTGTCTTGGATTTGCATCAAGACGTCGATCCTGGATGCATTGAGGGGGTGAAGTTCCCGAAGGGCCTGTGGGCCCTTAGCTTATCCTTGTGGAAAGTTCTCTTGATGGGATTACGGAGTGGACTGGCGGGGCACCTTCTCTTTCTTTCTGAGTCCCCTTCCCACTCCCTTCGAAAGGTCTGCTCATCTTCTGTCAGCGTGTATTTCTAGGCTCGGGCCAAGATCTCATTCATGTCACCGGGTGGTCGCCTGGTGAGTTTTGAACTAAAGATCCCAGATCTCAGTTTGTTTTTAAATGCCAACATTTGGACACTAGGGTCGAGGTCGGGGATCTCTTAGGTCGTAGAATTGAACCTCGATATGTAGGCTCAGAGTTTTTGCCCTTTTAACTGGACGATGTTGAATAGGGACTCCGAGGTCTTCTTGGGGCCTTTGCTGCTGAGAAAGTGTGAGGTGAAGGCATAGCTTAGTTCTTTGAACGTGCGGATGTGCTCTGGTTTCAAACGAGAATACCACGTCCCGACCGCCTTCTCAAGCGTTAGGGGGAAAGCACGTCCCAGCACATTACGGGATCAGAGTGTCTGTGGAGTGTCATCGTGGTTTTGTAGTGCTGTTGGTCCAGGGAGTCCAATGAACCATCGTAAGGTTTGATCTAGGGAATTCGGAAGTTTGACGGGAGGTGGGCCTCAAGAACTTCCTGAGTGAAGGGATGGTCCTGAATGTTGAGCTTCATGATCCGTCCTTCCATGTCCTCTATTCGCTTGCCGAGACCCTCACTGCTTCTGGACGAGGGACTTTCTCTAGACTTGGCCACATGAGGTGGGGAGGACTCACCCGGGGAACAGCCGTAGACGGAAAGCCTGCGGCTAGCCGAATCGGTGCGGCTGGGGTTCGGTCGTGACAGTGTGGGTGAAGGTTGGCAAGCCCCTCCGTGAACCTCGGCGACCTGGTTGGCTACTAGCCGTGAGAGCTCTACGAACTATGCTTGAAGTGTAGCGATGTTGCGGTGCGTATCGGATTCGACCGATGAGCTAGACCCAGACTGATGGGTACTGGTACTAGCCCCCACCGCTCCTTTACTGGCGTCCCTGGCGGTGTTTTTAGGTGGCATGGCAACAAATGAGTTCTCTAAATTTCTTCGCTTTTATTGTTTAGCGAGAGATAGTAATTTCCCACAGACGACGCCAATCTATTGCTGCCAAAAATGTATCGCTGAGTTGGAGGCCAGGCCTCAAGAGAATCTGCACAGGGAAGAGAACATGAGCTAGGAGGTCTCCGGAGGGGATGCCTCCGAGAATGCTCCAATACTTTTGTTAGTGTACAGTAGGAAGTATGGGAATGACAGTGTTTCCTTTTTTGTGCCTAAAAAAAAGATTTCTCCTTTAGAATGCGTACCTGAGTCTTTTTATAGGGTTTTGGGGGTGAGGCGACCCTTTTGCCCAAGGTAGTGATGACGTGGAGGCCCAACTTTGTAGGCAATGATGTCCTGGAGGCCCAGCTGCGTTGTTCTGGTCTGTCCGCGTGTTTACCTCGCTGTTTCATTTTAAGGGCTGTCCACATGGAGCTCCAGCTGTGTGGGCAATGATGTCCTGGAGGCCCAGCTGCGTTGTCCAGGGTCGTCTACGTGTTACCTTGTTGTCTTGGTTAGGGGCTTTCCATATGTCATGTCTTCATTGGGTGTGTGTTTTTTTAGTAGTATCACGTTTTATATATATATATATAAATTGTAGTTAGGTCAAACACACTTTAAGAAAAATATTTTTGAAAAAAATTCTAAAGCTAAAAGAAAGTTTTAAAAAAAAATTAAATTTACGTTAAAAAAATTGATTTTGTTACTATTTTATCAAGTATTAAACAAATTTTAACTACATTATTAACTTATCAAAATTATTTTAATAATAATTAAGTCAAAATGATATCTTAATCTAATCAAACCAAACCAAACCAAGAAACATCTACTCCTTTTAATTAAACACAGTAATTAGTACATAATTTAATTTGTATGTCTTGGTTTCTTTTTCTTTGTCTTTAAGCACGTTTAGCAATCAAAAACCAAGAAAGGTGAAAAGAACATATAACACAGCTTTCATGTGAAATGAATTTGCCTTTTCTTGCAGTAATTCTGTGTGCTGATTTTCTTAATTTGCACTGTCGTTTCTTTTGGAACTATTATACAAAATGCTTCACTAGTCAAAGTGAGAAGTTGATGAAAATAGGACTTTCAGTTTAACATGGCAGAAAAAAAAATGTGCTTTTTTTTTTGGAGCTATAAATTTGTACTTCTGTACGAGAAAAAGCTGACCATAAACCTATTAAAGGGAAAAAATTTAGGCGAAAAATTTAGTGTGAGTTACAACGGTTAATAAAGAAAAAAAAAACAATAATTTTTTTTTCATGATTTTTTAGAGCTGGGTTTATAAGGTTTTTAATTTTAAAGTTTTTTCAATCATATTGGCGATATCTTATTAAAAATATGAGGTAAATGATAAAAGTGATAAATTGTGACATGATATGACTGAAGTAGTTTTGAAAGGCCTAATAAAACTGTCCCTACATAAGAATTTCTCCGTTTTCATCCATATCCATAGTTGTAAATATTTTTAACACGTGTTTGTAATGCTTAAAAATTCCAAATGGGAAAAAATTAGAGTTTGATTAATGGATGCTTATGAATACTTACTATAAAATATTATATTATAAAATATGAGGATTCTTTTCAGTGATTGAGAATTTTTTTTTTCAATTGTATTATTAGATGAATGTCATATCATTTATAGCGTTGACGTGTCATTCATTTAATTGAGTATTTTGAAAAAAATAGTAGTCTTTATATAACTAGGGTAATTGTAACATAATTAATGTAGAATTTAATTTGAATTTACAAGTATATCATTATATATAATTCATATATACACTATAAAGGACATGGTAAATTTAAAATTGAATTTTGTAATAAATACAATTATAGAATATCAATGTATTTGTTCAATCATATAATGTTCGGATAAAAACCGGAGGTAGTGGCTACATGGGTTTTTCCATTTTGAGAGTATGAGTTATATATAAGCTCTGTTGGGGAGGGATTTAAGCAAAGTTAAATCAATTTGTTTAAATTTCTTCAAGGTAATTTTTTTTACCTTAAAATGATTTAAGTAAACTGACTTAACATTGTTTAAATCTCTCCCAATCGTTACTACTGAGTTTAGTATTAATTAGAATGTTATGTCAAATTTGCAAAGAATTTAGTTTTTTAAAAGAAAATTATATTTAACCCCTTATAATTTGACATAACCTACATATAAAGACTTGTAGTTTTAAAATATACAGATACTCCCTAGATAGGCATATTTCAAGGGAAAATCTGTATTTTTACATCGAAAAATGCATATTTCATGAGATATATGTATTCTTACATCGAAAAATGCGTATTACAAAAAGTATTAGCATATTTTAAAACTACAAATCTTTATGTGTATGTTAAACCAAAATGCAAATGGTTAAATATAATTTACATTTTTTTAATTATGATAATCAATTAAATTAACGTGAAGTAATTATCAAACGACACCATTAATTGTTAGCAAATAAGTAATTATCGGATTAAAATTGAAATATGGAGTATGCTACAATTGAAAAGTTTCCAAGATAGTTCATGAAATTTGTCACATTATGGTAATTTATTTTTTTCCCCAACAATTTTTTCGAATTTAGTGAGAACATTTTAGATTATCAATGATGACTAACATCAATACCAAGCTTGAATTTGCATTCTGAAGTTCCCTTTGCATTCATCAATTAACATCACAAGGATTTACAGCACAGCAAAGATCATAATATCAAATATCAGGAAAAAAAAAAGGGAGAAACAAATAAAAAGAGGAGAAAGAACAAAATTATGAACAATTATTCTGTGCATTAATTAGAAGAACAACCTCAAGCCTGCAACAGATTTTCTACTCCATACGCCACAAACATGGTTAAAACTTAAAACCACTCTAATCAAATATACAACTAAGACAGTAAAAAGGAGAAGAAAAAAAAAGGTAAAAAACGAAATTAGAGTAAGACAAGAAACAATTCTAGCTAGCAGAGGTTAACTGATTAAGAACAAACTGAGCAAATGCCCACCTTGAAGATTTTTTTTTATCTGAGTGCCAGCAACTGCATGAGCCCATGACTTGAGGTGCTCTTTCATGGCCATACCATCACTCAATGGAGGCATTTTCATCTGATAATTTTGTGGACCTGCAAATTTCTGGTACCCAAATGTTTCTTTTCCCCCAAACAATAACCAATTAGACCCATAATTCTCCATTTCCCCATGAAAATCACCACCCAAATCAAGCTCACCAAGAATTTTCCTTCTCTGATCCAAGCTCCTCCTCTTCTTTCTCTTCTCTTCGTTAGTCTCTCTTGCCTCTGAAGATTCTATCCCTTCCATTTCAAATAGAACTGCAGGCTGAAGTACTATATGAGCCTCAATTTCGTGATCAGCAAAGTCTCCACATTTGGGACGCCTTATTGGGTCCAAAATTTCAGAAATTGGAGACTCGGTTTGCTTTTTCTCCAGAATTGGACTCATGGTTTTTGTTGGTTCTTCTTTGATAATCGTATGATCATCACAAACAGGACCCAATTGTCGAGTTCTAGAAGAGAGCACATTGGTGAAGAACCATAGAGAGTCTAAGCTCTCTATAACCAGTGAACCATCATCCATGAGAGAAACAAAAAAACAACAGTACTATCAAACAAAATTCATGATATTAAACAGAGAGACAGTGTGATAAGTAGAGAAGGAGAGAAACAGAGACAGAGACTGGAGAGAATAATGAATATAACTTATAAATGCAATGTTCTCGTTTTGTTCTTTGAAATGACCAGATTAACCTTCAGTTTTCTGGTGCTTGAGAAGAATTAATGAGGTTAATTTGGTCTATTGGTGAAAGCAGTAACAATGGTCAGTGGGCGGAGTGGGGACTCGTATTTTTACGTATATTCACGGGAGAGAGAAGAAAGTTGCCCAACGGTCGGAAACAACGAGGATACAGATAATTAGTTATCTATAAATGAAATAAAATTAGATAATTAATGATTTTTTCTTTTTTTCTTTTGATTTGCGTTGGCCATTAGCAATAATACTTTCTAATAAACCATTTGCTTTTACTTTATTCACGCCCTTGTATAAAATGCTCGTCACTTGGAGAAAACAACAGTGGGAAGGATTGAAAAGTGAAAGAAAAAGCAAACTACATATTTTTTTTATAGTAATACAAAACTGAAATCCCTATATTTAAAAAAATACAAAAACAAAAGTGAAATCATGGGTACGTGCAAGATTAAATTGGCTTTAAACAAAAGTGGCAATTTTCTTCTGTTTTTTTTATAATCCTTCCAATAAAAATCTTGCATCATGAGAATTTGTGAAATATAATTAATAAACAAATAGATTCCAATGTAAAAATGAAACTGGTATTTAATTTATTTTTGTCACTTTCAATTATATATGATATGGGTAAAAATATACATCAAATAAGGATCAACATGTGATAAACCTCAAGATTATGTTGGTAATTTCACACCATAGATTTGATTTTCAAAATAAAAAAGGCATTTAGTTTGCAAAAACACATTTTCACTCGAAAGATAAAATGATAATTTCATAAAGGATACTCAGGTGAAATTTGTTGGTCCTATAAAAAAATCTCATTATCTTAAATATGATATTCTTTACACATTTCTTCAAATATTCTGTTATCTTTTTTTGTCCTTACTTTATTATTGGTCGTCAGTTGACTTATGTATCGGTGGTCTCTTCCGGAAAACAAAACTCTGAATATTTTTTTTTTCCAGATAACTTTATGCTATGCTCTTCAGACGTAAATTCACCCTCAATTTACAGTCAAACTTGATGTGATTATCATTATCTATGTTTTGACATCAAAAAGGTAATTTACTTGACTTAGGAATTTCTTCCCGTCATTTCCAAATATATGCAACAAATATGTGAGAACACTTAATGAGATATTTCTTCCTCATGAAGCTGACATGATTCTTCAAATGTAGATGATTTGATATGGAATTATAACAATTCTGGTATTTATTCGGTGAATATTGCTAATCGTTTAGCTGTGGAGAAGCTCGGTCATGGTGGGGATGGGGGCATGTTCAAGCTCGAAACCAATGGTTTGAAGGGATATATGGAATTTATCGGTACCATGCAAGGTAAAGAACTTGTGGTGCGCTTGCAAGAATGGAATCCCAACCATGGAAAATCTTCGGTATAGGCACGTGGTTCCTAGTATTGGCATGTGTAAGATGTGTCTTAATGGTGAAAGAGACTATGTACATGCGTTGAAAACCTGTGAGTTGGCGGCGGAAGCATGGAGTTTGAGCCAATTCTCGACGGTGGTTGATGAGTTTCATGGTAATGATTTCTTGCTATTTGTGATATTTATTTTTGAGCATTTGGACAAAAAAAAATCGAGAGTTATTTGCTAGTATCTTGTAGAGAATATGGCAGCAGAGTGAGAATGGATGCGACTTTCATTTTTTCAGTTGCAGGTCAGCTGGTCATGGAGTTTCGACAAGCGATGCTGACAATAAAGACACGGGACGGAGGAGCTGGTCTGGTGCGAGTTATATGGAAACCCTCTTGTTCCGATGTGGTGAAACTGTATGTTGATGGCACCATATTCAAACAGTAATCTTTTATGGGAGTGGGGGTTATTATACGGGACGATACATGGCATGTACTTGGATCTATGTTAGCTGCATATCCTCTCCTTCACGGTGGAAGCGAAAGTGGTTGTGGAGGGCTTAGTATTTGTGGAGGAAGCAGGCTTTCAGAATATCATCATCGAAAGTGACTCAAATGTGGTCATCTCTGTCTTGAGTTTCGAATGATCCATTTTATATATGCTACTTATGAAGATTTGACCATTGAAACTCATCAGTGGAAGAAAGGTTTCCATCAGTGTTCTTGGTAGCATACTTGTAGGGCTGCCAACAAGGTTGCTCGTGAATTAGTTGGACTTGCTATCTCTTTTGAAAAACATATGTACGAGACGGAAGAGGTCACTGATACAGTTTGGCCTCTTGTATTAACTAATATTTTTATTTGAATAAATTTCTGTTTAGTATAAAAAAAAACGAAAATTAGTGAAATTTTTGAGTTAAAAATATGGTAAATTGCATTGAATGTTTCCAAATTTTTGACATATTGCACCTAAATGTTTGAAATTTCAGTTCAAATTATTGTTTTGTAACTTTCAATTTTCGGGATTATGGTTCTTTAATCTGCTACTATAAAATATTTTGACCTTTTGCTATAAATATTGTCCTAAGAACTATGTCGTCACAACCTAAAAAGTTCAAAATTAATTTTTTCGAATAAAATCTTTAGAGACTTAATTGCAAAACTTTAAAGACTGAAAAATATTTGAATACATTTAAAAAAAATAATTGAATGTTTCTTCGAAGATGAAATCTCAACTTTGAATTTCTTTCCCAAAAGGAGAAAAAAAAAATTACATAATGGACTAACACAAACCTGGTCACATCCTAGCCCATCGCCACGTCTGTCAGAATACTCCAAATATAGGAAGATGGCCCTATCATAACTTTTCACAAAAAATGGGCTGCAATAGTAAAAAAAAATGAAAACCAATTTTGTACTATAAATCTGCTACCATATACTTGCATGTGAATTTGATGCTTTAAAGGTATTCTATATATTCTTTCCTGGTGTACTGTCTAATTTATTCATTTTATTGCTGAAATAGGACCCTACTTGCATTAAACAGAGATACATGTACAACTAATTAGTTGGTGCGGAGATTGTTGTTAGTGTTTTTTAATATATAAAATGAGTAAATAATAAAGTTATTTTATATATCCGTTAGAGATCGATATTTAAGATGAACTTAAAGTAATTACGATGGCATTGAAGTTAAAAGCTATTATGTATTATGTACGATGAAAATTTAACTTTAACACCAATAAATGTTTATTGAAAAACTCAACCCTCGTTTGTAAGTAATTATTATAAGTGTTTTGGACACTGAATGAGAATTAATGTTTTGAAATGTTTTCGGTTAGCACATACAACAAATATTTCTTAATGTTGACTTTTTTTTTGATAACGGACCATTACGATCACCCTCACAATCTTTGTCCAAAAACTCTGTGAAGGATATAAATCGCAAAATGTACAACGCAGTGACAAGATTCGAATCCAAGACTTCACGAAAAAAAAACCGTTATCTCGAAAATCAAATTTACCACTACATGCCTTGGGGGCTAATGTTGACCTTTCTTTATTTGACAAGATGTTGCCGCTTGCCAAGAAACTTGAAAACTTAGAAATTTCAATGTTTTATTTTGATAAGCACTAATAGTTCAAGGAGATGTTTAAAGTCATAATTTGGACATTTAGACTGTAGAATTAGATAAGCATTCTCTTGAGTTCTGAATGAAATTAGAGCAAATTAACCATAAAAAACTAATAAAAGTTTCCATGTACCTTTATTTACATTACAAATGGTAGAAATCAATGTGAAAATCAATCTGCATTATCCTAAAAATCTAAAATTGATGTTAAAAAAATTAATGAGAAAAAAGGAGAAAGAAAAAGAAAAACAGAATCAAATTTTGAGCCATGAATCTGTTTCATCTAACAGTAGATGCAACAGTATGAGCCCACCATCTGAGATTATCTCTCATGTCAATCTCATTACCCAAAGCTGGGATTCTCCAATTCATCAATGGATTCTCTTTCCTCCTCCTATCAAAAACCTCCCAAGCTTCAGATAAATAAGGCCTAGAAACTTTGTTCTCTAACCTCTTACCATCGACATTCTTTTTCTCTTCTTCACAATCTTTTTTTCCCAATCTCTGCAACCCAGGAATTATCTCCACCAATTTTGAATTTTTATCTTCCTCTGAGAAAACAAATCCAAGATCCATGAACCCTTTTAGCTCCTCAAATTCCAAATCTGAAAAGCTCTTGCTAATACCCTTTTTCCTTCTTCTCCTACTTGAAATTACCTTCCTTTTAGGAGATTCTTGGATTTGACTTTGCTTTGGTTCTTCTAATTCTTCTTCTGCTGTGATGACTTCCTTACCTGAGAGAATGGTTTGGAGGTTTGGTGTGAAGAGAACTGAGTCTGGTGAGAGAGAACAAGAGGTGAAGCTTGCTTTTGAGCTCAATTGGTCACTCATGGACCTTTTATGGAGGGTTGGTATTTTTGTAAAAATTGGTGTAATCTCTGCTTTTGATGGTTTTTCTTGGTTTTGCTGATCTGGGTTTTCCTCAAAACTTGATGAACAAGCTTGTTTCTTGAAGATTTCCATCTCAAACCAGCAAGAATCAAATAGCTTCAGAATTTCCTCTATGTCCATCTATGGCGTGTATAGAAGACAGGAAAACAGGACTCAAATTATTTGTGCTTTGAGAAGGAGAGAGACGGGGCATTAGGCTTACTATAGAGACCGCGATTTGTTGCTAAATTGCCCTTTACATTGTTCACAAATTACAAGTACAAAAATTCAACTGATGAATTAACTACACGTTTTCCATTTGGGTATTTTATAATAATATCTATATAATTCTGTTTACTTTTATTGTCCGAGTAAGTTGCTTTGCCCGGAAAGTGGAGAGAGAGAAAGTGAAGGATTGACGTGACGTGGCGTGGCTTTTAAGGGGAAGCAAAGTAGGAAATCATTACGTGTGATACAGCAGTGTGGAGGTAAAGAATTTTTCTAGAACAAGTTAAAAGTTCATCTTGGATTGAAGCTTCACGAGCAACTCCGTGAAAGTTTTTCAGTAATTTTATCCAAAAAAAAAGTTTTGGGTTTTAAAATTAGATAGACAACTAGGTTACCTAATATACAGAGAGAGTTTGAATTAATTTTTTTTTTCAGTACTTAAGTTAGGATTAAAGTTAAGAATTATTATGCATTTTGTATTATGAAAATTTGAGTTTAACACTAACAAACATTTATAAAAAAGACTCAAATCAAAATATTTTTATTAATAATCATTTTAATATCACTTTTTTTTTATTTGAATACACCATTTTTTATATCGCTAATATTTGGTTTAAAAAATCAATTTTGGATTGACTCTAAACAAAAATTTTATTTGTATAAAAATATGAATTTAAAATAAGTGAATAATAATTTTTGAATACGCAAATGATAATAGAGTAAGTGTTAGTCTGATCAATCATGTACTTTTTCTTTTTTTTAATTTACAAGAGAATAGAATTTAAGAAGATTATGTATTATTAATAAAACATAATTTTATAAATTTATAAAATTTATATAGATGGTGTTGGTAAATAATTAAAATCAATTTAAAGTAAAAATTTTAAAACAAAATTTTACTTTCATCAATGATCTAATCATTTTTACAATAATATACATGATATGTTTCTTTAAAGGTAGAAAATAATGGAACTGAATCACACAATATGATGGTTGCCACATCTTGTCTACAATGGGGTACTTGATGCTACTTTTGTTGGTGGTCACCACCTCTATCAGACATGTTATGTGAGCGTCAAACAATTAATGCACCAATAGTAACATGACAATAATGGTCTGTTGCTTACAAATTACATTACTGGATCTGATTGGCCTTTACTTCATGATCATGTAGCGGTTTGGTGAAGCTACCATTAACACTTCATCTTGGATTCTGACATGAAACCTTCAACTTAACCAAATTAGTGTTTGTCCAACTAGGGTTGCTTTCTATGCTTTTGTAATTTTCCCTTTTTTTATTAGTATATGTTAAGTAATTGACACAAAATCTCATTTTAGAGATATATCATATATAGCTAGGCATCTTGTCATTAAATTATATTTCATAACACTTAAATATAACACGGTCTGACAAAAATAAACGATAAAATTATAAAATTTAAAAAATATATAATACAAAAATCAAATATAAAAAAATATAGTAATTTTATAAATCGATATTTTAAAAATATTTAACTTAATTTTTTGTTATTGAAATAAAAATAATTTCATAAACTCTCACAAACAATACCATAATAAAGGGTAATTCACACGATGAACTTCTATAACAACTCAATTAATTTTTTTATAAAAATAATGTTATATACATATAAAATAATTGATTTAATCATAATATAAATCAACAATATTATTACGTAATCCATGTAAAAGTTCATGTTACTATCACATTATCAATCCAAAGTGTGAAAATTAATTAATATTTAATCAAACAAGTAATTCATACATCAATAAAAATCAAATCCAAAATCTTTGTTTTTTTTAATTATTATTGACGCAAATCTTCAATGGCCCAACTAAAAAAAAAACTTTCATATTCATCCCAATTAATCAATTACAAAGGACCTTTTATTTTTACGAAGTTCTACTTCTGGTTAAAAGAATATTCCTTTTTATTTTATTTTATATGTTCCTCACAATACGCGAATAATCCATTAGATTTCAGATTAGTTAGGTTTGGGGGTCAACTGATACGTTTTTGAATGGAAGGTATCCAATAATCTAATGCAAAATATCCACGTGCATCTCATGCCCCGAGTGGACACGCGTAATCTGAACTTTAGCAGCCAATAGATACTTGATCAAATGGAAGTCAAAGAATTGACTTTCTTTCACACTCTCACGGCATAGACATGCATGGTCAATATAAAAACGATGGTAGTTTTTGACTTTTCTAGATTTACTTACGTAATTACTATTTTACTGATGTGGAACTTCTGTTCTTTTAATTTGCTTTCAAACATCAAAGTTTGAAACTCGCATCATCATTTGGCGCGAGCAATACTATATATATATATATATATATATATAGATAGGGCACATTAATATCTATTTTAGTTATTGTTTAGAAACTTCATTGATAATTTATGTATTTTAATAATTTTATTTTTAATGAAATTACTGTAATAGAGGGAGTTAAAATTTAATTTTGTGTGTATGCAAAGATGTCAAAAATGGGATGTATGCGTAAGGGGAGCTAAGATTTTTCCTTTGGGGAACCAGAGCTTATGCTAAAAAATTGCCTAATTTTTCAACCTTGTGATTGATCAATTTTACAAAGTAACTAGTAGTATATTTTAAACAAATGAATTCAATAAATTTTACGAAATTTATTTACAATTCTATATATTACCATGTGAAAAGCCGATAAGTTATGAAATTCATTTGTAAATGAATTTTACAATGAAACTTAATTATCTTGCTACAAATATTATAAAAATTAATATAATTTACAAATAATATTACATAAAATGAAAAGAAAAAAAATATTTTGATTAAAATACTCTATCTCTGCTCCATCCATTCCCTTTCCCTCCATATCCTTTTGATTTATTTATTTATTTATTTAAAACATTTTAAATATGATAATTCAATTCAATTCTATAATTTAGTATAAAAAAGTCAAACATAAAAATTCATTTCAATTCATCTTTAAACAAATTCTTTTTTTCAATTCATTACTAATAAAAACGATTTTGTTTTTCAATTCATATAATAGTTTTTTTCCATTTGATTTCAAATTGAATGTAAGTGAAAGATCATTCACACTGTAGGTCTTATGAACGCTTTGAGAGAAGATGTTTCATTTTCATATGTTTAACTTAGGATAAAGAAGTGATATTTTGCAATTTATATTCTTAAGCATGAGCTCCTCAATTAATTATTTTTTATTTCAAAAAATAATTATAAAATATTAACACTAACTAATTAAAAGTTTTTATAAAAAAATATAAATAATAAATTAAAAACAAAAAGGAAAATGAGAAAGTAGTAAAATATCTAAAAGGTTTATTCTCATTTGTTTTTTTTTTTATTTAAAAAATGAACGCTAAACCTTAGCTACTATCAATTATATGCAAGTTTTACTAAAAGTTGCAGTCATTCTCTATTTTATAAGTTGCTGACCAGTCATGTCTTTTAAGAATAAAGTAATACAAAAGAATTTGGGGGAGCCCACGATATAATATTAATATTATTTTAGTATTTTATATTTTAACATTTCTTATAGATTCATGGTTTTTCAAAAGGTTGGGGTGCCCGGGCTCCCGTTATCCCCCCTTGGCTCCGATGTATGCATAGTTTTACTGTTATTTGGCCAATGATATTAGTAGCAGTTTATATAAAGAGCGCATGAAACATGAGGTTGAATATTTTCACATTTGTTAGGCAATAGTTCTTAAGATTGATGGATGCAGTAATATTTAATTACAAATTCATAAAAGAAATTATGCATGCTTAGTTAAGTAACAAAAAAGAATATACTCCTGTATTTTAATAAAGTTATAATCTAATATGCCCATGAATCAGAAGAAAAGAAATATGAAGTCAATATTAAAATCATATGTTAAATGGGAAAAAAAAACTTTAGAAATGTGCATATAAATATGAGCAAAGAAAGCTCGTGTATGACACTTCCAAAAGAAAGTTCCCAATCATAGATCAGTAATGAATCAAAACATGCATACTAAGCCAAATTATATCTAAGAAAAGGAAAAAAGAGAGAAAAATGTATATAAAAAAAGAGACTTGCTTCTGCTTCAATAGAGGGAAAGATCGCAGAAATTGATTTATTTAGTAAAAGAATATATAATAAAATTAATTAACGTATTTTGAATTAAAAAGATTATAAGAAGGGAACTTTATCACTTTCTATTTTTTTTGTTGGAAAAATTGCATCAACCCTCCTTAAAGCAAAAATGTCGGTGTAGTCAACTCCTTCCATCTACTGGAATCCTTTGACAACTAGCCGAGCTTTGTATCTCTTAGAACCATCATGTTCCTCTTTCACCCGGTACACCCATTTATTGTGAAGTGTCTTTTTCCCCACGGGTAACTCAACTAGTTCCCATATCTGGTTGGAGATCAGAGACTTCATCTCGTCTTTCATGGAAAACTCCTACTTGCTAGCATCTCCAGTCTGACTAGCTTCATCATAGCATTCATGCTCCCCTTCATCAGTCAGCAAAAAATAATTCATGTATCTCCTGTTAGGCACATGAGGCCAAGAAGACCTTCTCAATACAGGAGCTGGAGTAGGAGGCTGCGGTGCGTCGGACTGCTACGTACTACTCTGTCCAACGAGTTCCTCTAGCTGAGAACTTGATACAATCAGCTCCGTCACGGGACTATCTGGGACATCATCTGCATCTGCATCTGCAAATACTGACCCACTCTACTCTGAGTCGTTGGTGTCGGTTTTATGCCTGTCCTTGTACATCACTCTTTCGTTGAAAATCGTATCTCTACTACGGATCACCTTCTTGTTTTCGTCATCCCAAATGCGGTAGCCAAACTCATCCTCGCCATAGCCGATGAAGGTGCATTTCTTAGATTTAGGATCAAGTTTATTCCTGCCTTGATCACTAATATACACATATACTACACAATCGGAAACTTTTAGATGTGATAGTTTTACCTCTTTTCCGCTCTATACCTCCTCTTATATTCTATACTCTGATGGAACTGATGGGCCTCGATTGATCAAGTAAGCTACTGTGTTGACTGTTTCTGCCCAGAACTGCTTCGGTAGACCTGATTGTATACAAATACTTCTGGCTCTTTCTGTCAATGTTCAGTTCATACGCTCAACTACACCATTGTGTTGAGAAGTACCCGGCACGGTTCTCTCCATTCTGATCCCGTGCTCATAGCAGAACTTCTTGAATCTGGTGTCTTCATATTCACCACCATTGTTGGTTCTGAGCTTTTTAATCTTAGACCTGTCTCATTTTCAACCATAGCTTTCCATCTCCTGAAAGCCTCAAACACTTCAAACTTATGCTTTAGAAAGTAAACCCATACCTTCCGAGAGTGATTGTCAATGAAATTCATGAAGTAGTGTTTCCCACCAATGGGTGAAATGGTCTTTGGTCCCCAAACATCAGAGTGAACGAGCTCTAGTATTTTTTTCTTTAGGGTTCTGCCACTTGTCTGAAAGCTGACCCTCTTCTACTTTCCAAGTATGCAATCTTCGTACATGTATATCTCAACTGACTGTAGACCTAGAAGTTTCCCTTTCAAGTGCATAATTTTCATCCCCTTCTCACTCATGTGGTCAAGTCTCTGGTGCCACATATTAGGATTTTCGTTTCCTGCTACAACTGCAATTGAATAGAGCGCCCCTGCTGTCATGTAAAGAGTACCACTCTTTTTGTCCTTTGAAATCTTCCAGTCATCGCCATGAAAGATCGTAGTGTAGCCTTCGCTGGCTAACTGCCCTACTAAGATTAAGTTATTTCTTAGGTCGGGAATATGCCTGACATCCTTCAGCTCCCAAACAGACCCGTTCAACTTAATCTTCACTACATATTTACCAAAAATAACACAAGGTTGATTATCACCAAGATATACCTTTCCAAGGTTTCCAGGGACATACTTCTCGAAGAATTCTTTCTGCGAAGTAGCGTGGAATGATGCTCCAGAGTTTAACACCCAAGACTCCTCATTGCTCTTCAAAGAGTATATCAACACATCATCGCCTTCTGAGGTGGAAGTAACATTTGCTTCTGCCTTCGCCTCCTGGTCCTTCGGTGCACTTTTGCACTGATTTTTGTAGTGCCCGGTCTTCCCGCAGTTTCAACACTCGACAGTCTTCGAGCTATAGGAATTATTGGGGTTTATGGATTTGGACCTCTTATCTTTTGTTCTGCCTCCGTAGTTGGATCTGCCGCGTCCATTCCATCTGGTTGAATTTCTTCCTCTTGACTCCGTATGTAAAACTGAAGAGGTTGACGATTCACCCGACTCTCTCCGTCGGATCTCTTCACTGAGAACCAGATCACGAACATCATCAAATTTCAATTTATTGCTTTCCGACGAGCTACTCATAGCCATGACAGTAGCATTCCAACTTTCTGGTAGAGAAGACAAAAGTATTAATGCTCGTACTTCTTCATCAAATTCAATTTCAACTGAACTCAACTGGGTTGTGACTGTATTGAGTTCATTGAGATGTTCAGCTACCAATGCGCCTTCTATCATCCGTAAATTGAATAACCACCTCATCAAGTGAACTTTGTTAGAGGTTGATGGCTTCTCATACATAAAATAGAGAGCCACCATAAGACCCGTCGTGGTCTTTTTCTTTGCTATGTTGAAAGCAACATTGTGGGATAATGTCAATCGGATAACTCCGAGGGCTTGTCTGTCGAGAAGAGCCCAGTCTTCATCCTTCATAGTTTCAGGCTTCTTTCCTGAGAAAGGTTAATACAAATTTCTTTGATACAAATAATCCTCTATCTGTATTTTCCAGAACCCGAAATCTGTGCCATCGAACTTCTCGAGTTTCATCTTCCCTTCGTCTGTGGCCATCGCTCCCACTCGAATATGACTTTCTCTGGATTGTTTCTGACTATTCTTGCGAACCTCCATGTATTAGAACACTCTTGCCGATGAACCGGTATAGCCGATAAAATTTTACTATTCACGAAATTCATTATTCGTGTGAATAGTATCCTCACAGAAAACTGACAAAATTCACCACCAAACGCTCTGATACCAGTTGTTGGGGAAATTACACAAATTTCCCTATAAACCAGATTAGTGAGAATGCGAAATAACAACGGAAATAACACACAAAATTTGATAACGGAGTTCGGCCAATTGTGCCTATGTCTCTAGACCTGCTGCAGACCATTTTTACTAAAGAGAGAAAATATACAAAGTGTTTACAACACTTACAACTCACAACCTACACCCAATTGTATTTTTCTCTTAAGCTTTTCTCTCAAGCTTTCTCTAATTCTCTAAATTGTGATGATTTACAAATGAAAGCCAAAAGGGTTTATATAGGCTTCAAAATCAAATGGGTTGGTGGATTTTAGGCAACCCCTATTTTTTACCCTTAAAATAGGTAGCCTCTATTTTTGACCCCTAAGTTAGGCAACCCCTATTTTGGCCCCTAAGTTGGCCCATATTTTTTGACCCCTAAAAAAAGTGGCCCCTAAAAAATGGTGGCTAGGTAGCCCACTTCCTTAACATATTTGTTCTTGACCATTTATTTATAATTTTCCTAGTTTTTGGAATTGGATGTTCATTATTGAGTTTCACGGAATCAAGTTAGCAATTGCCTTTCTTGTTAGTTTGAACAATCTTTTTGGTTGCTATACTAGTTTTTTTGGTACTAACTGCAATTGTTGCTATATGGTTCTTTTATCATGGATTTTGGACTGAATATGTTTCATGAATTCATATGTTTTGTCATTCTGGTTAGAGTCGTTGTTTTTTTAGGAATAGTCTTTAGAGTTTATGGCTGATCATGAGCATTTTCTTCTCCTAGTTTAATGGCTCAATTTGGGTTTGTTTTTTGATCAAGAACTAATGAGGACTAATCTCTCCCTGTATCAAGTTTGATTTCTGATCAAGAACTAATAGGAACATAACGATCATAGATTAAGATGTTTGCAATGACATTTGCACATCAAATGAAGTTTTTTCTCTCCTTTGATTTTAGATTTATGGCTGCATTGACTACAAGATAATTGATAATTGCCGGCGTTTTACAGAAATGCCGCTATATAATAACCACCGGCATTTTTTTTGTGGCGCTTCCTTGAAGTGCCGCAATATTCAAAAAGTATATTCTGGCGCTTCAGAGCGCCGTTATATGTAAATCCAAATACATATAGCGACACTTTAAAGCGCCATAATATACCGGCGCTTTGAAGCGCCGGAATATGCAAAATATTATGGCACTTGGAAACGCTGGTATATGCTCGAAACCCATTTCATATTTCGGTGCTTTAAAGCGCCAGTATATGCTCCTTTGCATATACTAAATATGAAATAGGTTTCGAGCATATACCGGCACTTCCAAGCACCGGTATATGCTTCTTTGAGATGCCGAAATATGCCCTTTGCATATACCGGCACTTTAAAGTGCCGGTATATGGAAAAAATTATCCATATAAATACTTTTGCCGCGATATATTTTCTCCTAAATTTTTTTCGCTCCCTACTCCACCGCACCTTTTCCCCCAAATTTTTCCCCTGCTCCCTTACAGGTCGGATTACATAGTTGTCACCGATACAGTTCACCCCAGTCGCCGTGAACACATCCGCACACCTAGCCTTTGAGCCGTTTACCCATTCTCTCTCTATTTTCAAGTAAGCTGCCATTCAAGCTGTTGTAAAACTACTGTGCCACTTTTGGGTTTCGTGAAGAAGGTAAAATCGCTGCACCGACAATGCCCAACCACTTTCATATCCAGTAAGCCATTGCTTTCCTCCCTGTCCTCCGCCCTTCTCATTCTTGCAAGCTAATGGGTTTCAATTGTTTGATCCATAACAAGCAGTATTGTCGCACTATAACTGAATCACTTCTGCTCATAACAGTGCTTTGGGAGTCTAGCTTGCCCCATCACTTATCTGGCCAGGTATAATCTCTAAATTATTACTTTTCATTACACCAATTATTATGTTACATTAATCAACTTGTTAATTGTTTGCTCGTTATGAAGTTTTCCTGGTTCGTTTTTGCAGTAGATAGTGTTTTCCTTGTTTCTTGTGCTATTATTGGCTTGTTGTGGAGTTTTACAACTAAGAGTGAATTATTGATATATAGTTATTCATTTTTAATTTGCTTGGAGAAAAAAAGTACTTTTATATAAAGTACTTTTTTATTTCTATCTGTAACACTGTAATTTAGAGACTCAAACCTTTGTTGTGTAAGTTTACACCTCTTCCTCAATCTGATTTTATTTCTAATAGACACATTCATGATAATTCTCTCAATGTGCATGAAACTTTGAATTTTGTGAAGAAAAAAGAGAGAGGAGAATAGATGGTGGTTTGGCCATTAAATGGATTTTGGAAAAGCCTACAATAAAACAGAATGGAGTTTTCTGCAAATAGTTTTATTTAGTTTCCTTCCTATTTTGATCCAGTGGCTCATACAATGTGTTTCTACCTCTTCCCTGAGTGTGCAATCATCTTACAAAACAAATTATTCCATTAAGAGGTCTTAGGTAGGAAAATCCACTAAATGAGTATTTATACTCATGAGTTACAGCAAGGGAATTGGAAGAAAGCTGTAATTTGGCTGTTACAACAGTTAGAAACATCAGTAACAACTCTAACTGAATTAACAGCACAACTCCAACTGAATTAATAGCCTAACAACTACCTGTTAACAACTAAAATCAAATTCAGTCAATCTCCAGCACTAGGTGGTGGTGGTGGCTAAAGTTTTGTTTTGTTTTGAAATTGATTATCTGAACCTGCATTTTTATGTCTTTCTTTTATATAATTCTTGGTGTTGTACTTTACTGGGTCTATTTATCCTTCTGTGGTTGTCATGACTCATACTGTGGTCGACTGTTGTTCATTTTTGTTTCAGCTTTGTGTCTTGGGTACTGTTATATGAGTGCCTTTGACTATTCTAAAATGTTGCCTTTTTTAATGCCTTTTCTTGTCATGCTATTAGAAGTCTTGTCTTCTTTTCCTTTAGCATTTTCCATAGAAAGAACATTGACAAGATTACTAGTGATCTAATAATGGTTGCGTCCATTAGAGTGCATAGTTTCCTTTACAAATTCCATTGATCTCGAGTACTTCAGCTAATGCGCTCTAAGAGGAAAACCCTTGAACATCAGCCATGAATAGATTTGTTTATATATATATAGATTTTTTTTTTATATTTATATTTATATTGTATTTCCTGTTTGATGCTTTGAATTTGTGTTGGTGGTCGTAAAGTTAGAACTATTTATCCTTTCCACCTATGTAGCATAGCTTATTCCCTCTGTTATTAAGTTCAAAGTGAATATCTACTGAAGAATAGGGAAGTAATAGGCTTTATCTATAGCTTTATATGCATCTCAAGTAATCAAAACATGTGATTTATCTATTCTGCTTGATTGACAAAGGGGAACTTGCACCACTCTATGACCTTGTCGAGTCTATTCTGCAGATAAGTAGAGCCTTAGAAATAAATGTAGGTCATTTAATTTTATAAGAGTAACTTCCATAATTTTCTAACATGAGCTTCCATAGTAGAAGAACAGCTACTTTAGTAAATGGATAACTGCAGTAGAGTAACTACTTCAATAACTAAATCTTTTTAACCCAGCTACAACACATAGATGACTTTAGTAGAACAGTTTCTTTGGAGATCCCTTAGAACAACATATATATAAATATATTAGTATTTTTTGTTGGACAAAGATTTAACCCGTATTTGTTCCAGTATTTGGTTTTATGTAAGGATCGAACTATATCTATCAATGATGATTCAAATGATAGAATGGCACTATAATTGGGTTTATTTCGTAAAATGACTATTATCTATAAGAGAAACAATGATCATCTAGGAAATAATTTGCTTTTGTTCTCTTAATGCTTTCGTAAAATGACTACTTCAATAATTTTTTTTCTTGATAATTATTGTTAGGTAAGGTTTGTATTTAAGATTCATGAGCATCCAGGACGAGGATAAAATTGCTTTCATATAGTATTTGATTGAATGAAGGAAATCAGTGCACTTGTGCGAAGGTTAGTTGTTTGTTAATGTGTATTGGCAGCATTCTATTGTTATGGTCTCCTTTAGGCCAGCCTTACCGTAGTTTGATACGATAGATGTTGTAATCAAGGAACATAGGTGGCTATGACACTAACATTATGCTTCTTGTTTCCATAGCATGCGCGTATCTATCTATTTAATTTTTGCTAGTGTCTTGCTATATTTATTTGGCTTCGTGTGTTTAATTTCTTTGTTTTTTTTAAAGAGATTAGTTCTGTTGTGTTGTTCCTCATAATGTTATGGAAATGTGGGCTATGAAGGATTGGGACAAATCCGAATGGGTGAAGGAATATAACATTGATTTTCAAACAATGAATGGAGTACATTTTGCGTGTCCGTTGGACATTGATGATAAAAATAAGAAAATTCTGTTTAAGATAAAAGCTGGATTTACTGTCAAGCTCAAGCACTATCATATAACAAGAAAAACCTTTGTCAATTTGAGAGAGGAGGAAATAAAATTTCAACTTTACTATTATATAGATGGTTTCTTCCCATTAGGAAGCTTTTGATTTTGTCTTTGAAACAATAAGTTGTTCAAATTTTCTCTTTTGAGTTATTTCTCTTTCTAGTGATCAATATTTACTTTCGTTTTTCATTTTTGTCCTTTTTTTATTATTATGACAATGGTAACAGATTAGATGGAGCATGAGTTATTTCTTTTTCTAGTGAATTTATGGTTTTCTTCTCACTAATTTTTTTTCTTGCTTTTGTTTCTCCTCTTATATTCTGTATCCCATTGAGTTGACATAATTGTTGACATGCTTTATATGATTGGGCTCAAGCAGATAATAAAGCTAATGAAATGGTTCCTATGCTCTTCTTCCCCTATTTTGATTGCATTATCAAAGCCTCAAAGGGTAGTTTTACGACTATTTCCATAAGCAAAGGAAAACTTGCTTAATAAATTATAGTACAACTTCCATTCTTTTACTTAATTGTTTTTTTGGTAGAGAGAAAATTTGAAGTTCTGAACCATCCATGTATTATCGATAACTATCACTTTCATGAATTTATGAATCTCACGTAATATGTGATTGTTTTCCATTGTATCATTTTCTTAAAGGAAAATGACTAAAACCAAGTAGGAAAATGACTAAAACCAATTGACTTTCTAACGTATCATTTCTTCTAAGACTAAATTTTATTTAAATCTACATTATATACCGACTCGTTTTCATATGATATGCAATTGTTGGGAAAAATATCCCTATCTCTTTGAAACAAGTACTTCCACTGCCTATTTGGATATTGACTAACAAACCAGCTGAAGATCCTGCAAAACAAAATTGTTGTTGCCAATAAGTACAAGCAGACAATTGGATTGCCTGAATAGCTAAGTAAAATCAAGCATGTTGTTGTCTCAGTTTGAATTCAACTATTTTCATGTCAAGTTTTTCTTGTTAGCTAAAGATTCTGTTAACCAAATTATCAATGATTGGACAATTTTAGGATTCTTTGATCGTTACATAATATGAGTTTATGCAAATTCATTAAGTTACTATTAGCCTATCAGGACATATGTTTCTGAGTTTATGCTCCTCGATTGTTCATGTTGCATGTGTGGAATGTGTGTTTAGGCATCTTCTTCGTCCTCTTAATTTCTTTCTTTCTTGCCTTTTATTTGTGTGCGAATGTTTGGATGGGCCCCTCAGCCACTCTCTGGCTAGTGCTTTGATGTATACCTTGTGTACCTCTGGTTTCTTTACCCCTTTTTCAATGCTTTTGTGAGAGTTTTCCAGCCTGCTTAATGTGAACTGCACCTCTCTGTGTCTGTCTGTCTGTCTGAGGCAGCCCCTCTGCTTTCTTGCCCCTTCACAGAAAAAAAAGAATGCTTGTAGAGGTATGATGATTGCTATTGCATTTGTTTGGTAGGTTAGATTGTGATCGGTGATCAGAGAAGAGGAACTTACTATTAGTTTCTTTTTATGATCATTTTGAAGTTGAATTATGGTTTAATTTTTTTTTATAAGTAAGTTGAATTATGGTTTAATAAAACATTGGTTTATGAAGTCCTGTACAAACATTAATTAATGTTGTTGGAGAGGTTTGACTCTACTATCCAGGATGTAAGCGACTCATCTGCTAAAATGTGCATTTCCTTGATCTTACTATATTTGATTTCTATGGCCTTGTCTTTTTGTAATTTTATTTCTCAATTCTCATGATAAATGCATTAGTTCTTTATATTCACTGCTGTGATCTAATTTTTTAACTGATATTCGTAATATTTGATGTTGGAATCTAGCTTGTTCTTATTGGACATTGACATTGATCTGAGCTAACATACAGTGGAACCAGTATAACATATGTACAGTTGTAGACATGTTTGTTGTAATGAACGCAGTATGTCAATTGTTATCTAATGAACACTACATTAGATAAGTTCTCTATACACTGGCATGCCTGAGAGTGTGGATAAATTCAAGCGAACCTTCTTGTAATGAGAGGGTTTTGAGAAAAGTACTAGAACTGTTATGATTTTTCTAACTTTTAAAGTCGAGCTCAGTATTATTAAATTTTGAATTAAATTTTCTGTTGCACCATGATTGACTTTTTCTTGTCCTTTTTTCGTATATGAAGTGAATTTATTAATGTCTTTCCTAATTTAAGCTTTAATGATTAGTTTATTCCACATACTGTTCTACAATTAAAACTTAGAAGTTGAAAAAGGAGGGGATTAATATCAGGAATGGTTTGGCATTTGACAAGAAATGTTAAGTTAGTGCTACAGGAGGTGCAAGAAATGTTGCATCTGGTTTGAAACATTTATCACCATGTTCACCACTTGAAACTTCTTTTGAAAACCATTATAGTTAGAAGACCATGGTTTTGAAACATTTTCCTTTTCTATCCATTTGTATTTCTGGTTGATTACTGATTGAATGAAATTAGTTAAAATTGGTTGTGAATTGGCTACATTGTTTGGATTGTATATTTGTTTTTCTTGTAGGAGGTTTTATGGAAAAATAAGGGAGATTCTGCCCGTTTTTCTATAAAATATGATAAACACCTTTTGTTTTATGTATATTTCGCTGTAATTAGCTACTAAATATTCGGAGGAGTTTAATCTTTATTGTTTCCTAATTGTAGGTGTCAGCTGAAGCTCGTGTTGCTGAACTTGTTGCAGCTTCAGGATCCTCTGATGCTAGCAATAATTTAGCAATTCAAAATGAAGTCTTCACCGAGCTTATGGGTGAAGAGAGTTCCGGTCATGTCCGAGGTCAGGGTTTTGGAGTTACACCATCTGCTGTGTTCGGACTTTCAGCTCAAATGAGGAATGAAATGGGATACCATGGGGCTTATGCTGAAGAGATAAATAGTCTGAGAGCACAAATGGAAGAAACCAATCAACAGCATGCGCATCAGATTGAACAGTATGCGTATCAGATTGAACAACAATCGCATCAGGTTGAACAACAGTCACATCAGATTCAAGAAATTACAGCTAAGCACGATGATCAAATGAACAGTATGCAATCCCAAATGGATGAGCTGAAGTCTTTACTACAACAATTGGTTAGTAGAGGACCTCAAAATTGATGTCAAGTGTGATGCCCTATGATTGTTTTTTTTTTGGGTACATGAGATGACTTTTGTACTGAGTAAAAGAATTTTTATGGATGATGATATATTTTATATATTAAATAACATTTTGAAATTTTATGGTACATTTTATATATTGAAAAACATTTTTAAATTTAATGGTACATTCTATTTATTGAAGAGTTTATTTTATTGTACAATATTAAACCAAAATAATGTAAAAAAAAAATTAAAACAGTTATATATACCGGCTCTTGTAAGCGCCAGTATATTACGGTGCTTACAAGCACCAAAAAAATAGACACATTGCGTTTCGGTTTCAAAATGATCAGTTTGATGGCACCAACAAGTTGGGATCTATTCTTCTTCCACCGTCTGGAAACGATGTTTTAATGCAACTAGAGGGTGGAAACTACATCTATGGTAAGACCTCGAAGCCTTCTAAGAAGATGGCAAGAGAGGATGTTGGTACCTTTATGGGGCAAGTACTAGTGGATGAAGTTGATAATCTTTTTGAAGATGTAGACGATTTCCTAGAAAATGTTGATAAGAAGGATCTTCCAATTGATGAGGGAGTTGAACAAACTTTATGGGAAAAAAAAGCATTTTTTTAGTTATCTTATTGGAAAAACAATCTTCTTTGTCATAATCTAGATGTGATGCATATAAAGAATGTATGTGATAATTTGATTGGAACAATATTGAATATAGATGGTAAGACTATAGATAATAAAAGACACGCCATGATTTCGAAGAAATTGGTATTAGAAAAGACCTCCATTTAGTTGTTCTTCCTAATGGAAAAGATCACTCACCTCCAGCATGCTACATTATGTCTATGAAAGAGAAGGACAATTTCTTGACAGTTTTGGCAAATCTCAAAAATTCATGATGGGTATGCATCAAACATCGCAAGATGTATCAACCTAAAGGAGCGTAAGTTGTCAAACTTAAAGAGTCATGACGGTCACATATTGATGCAAGAAATCTTTCCTATTACCTTGAGAGCATATTTGCTTAGACATGTTGTAGCAGTTGTTTCTGAGTTATCATCATGTTTCAAAGCCTTCTGCTCTAAAACTCTTGATCCCCAGGAGCTTCACATATTTGAGTCGCGTCTTGCATTGACACTTTGCCATTTGGAGAAAATATTCTCCTTGGTTTTTTAACCATTATGGCTCATCTAATCATTCACTTAGCCTCAAAGGCTAGACTTGGTGGTCCTGTACACTACAAGTGGATGTATCTCATTGAGAGGTTAGATGTTCAAATCTCATTTGTAAATACTTAATTTGTATTTTAATGGCTACTAAATTTATCTTTTAATTTTCTGGCTTTGCAAGGTATTTATTGCGCTTGAAATCTTATGTATGTAATAGAGGTCGACCCGAAGGGTCAATTATTGAAAGGTACAATGGAGAAGAGTGTCTAACATATTACTGACAATACTTCAAAGGTGTAAAAAAAAAATTCAATCACCCCCATAGGAACCATGAAAATGTAAATTATCTGGATGAGTACATGTTTTCCTCTGGTGGATGGATTATGGGAAAAATTGTAACTGTTGAGCTTGATGACATGTCTTTAGCTCAAGAACATCATTATGTGTTACTTCATAATGATAAACTTTCTTACTTTTGTAGGTTAGTATCAATAAAGGACATTAGTCATGTTGTTAAATTTAGTAGTTATGTTTTGTTATCCCTGTGAAGGCTAACAATTTGATAATATTGATTTTTTTGTAGCGAGTTTTTAGTTGCTCAAAGATTAACCAACCATTCCAATCGACCAATACAAAGTCTTGAACATAAGTGGTTGGTTGAGAAATTTCCCTCATGGTTTATGAGATAGGTTAGGAATAATATCAAATGTCTTTGAATGGTATAAGTGTGTTCAATAAAACACTTACATATGTTATCTCATATTAATTGTTTGAATATAGTTAGGTGCCATGGATGGTGGATAACAATTATTCAGATGAAATAATTGCCTCTGTTCGAGGTTCGAATAATGTTGTTTGGAAATTTAATGGATTCAACATTAATGGCTTTAAATTTCACACAAAGGATCGCGAGAAGTTTAGACAATCTCAAAATTCGGGAGTTATGGTTGAAGTAGAGGATCAAACGTACTATGGTGTGCTCAAAGATATCATCGAGTTGGATTACTATGGGGCGTTTAAGATAGTATTGTTTCGTTGTGATTGGGTGAATATTAATTCATCAAAGGGTTTGAAGAAAGATGCAAATGGGTGTATTCTCGTAAGCGTCTCGAGGTTCATACACATTGGTCAATTATTGAAGGATGACCTATTCGTTAATTTATCTCAAGTGAAACAAGTGTTTTATGTGTTAGACCCAACAAGAAAGTAATGGTATCATGTTATGATCATAAAGCCAAGGGATCTATATGATATGGGAGAAAAACACAAGAAATGAATGATGACACTTACAATCAATGCATGTCTTCTAATGTAGTGGTAGACGATCAATTAGATCGTATCTCAAATTAGGTTAGGATGGAAATTGATGAAGATACCAATCTTTAATGTATTGACGTATATGTTTTTTGGTTCGATTCAAGGTTGAAATGATGTAGAACATTAGTTAAAACAAAAGATCTAATTCATTGTAGTTTTCACGATTGTTGTTAAATGTTTTGTCTATAGCATTCTTGTTATGACGCTTTTATGGTACAAGTACATCCTTGTGCAGGGGTTGGTGAAGCAGCCCCTGTGCAAGATTGAAAACATTTATTAAAGAGTCAACCAAAAGTAAGGCGTGCCTCTTAGTCTTTGGAAAATAATTAATAGCTAACATGTAATCCTACTGCTACATCTCACAAATTAGTTAAAAAGATTCAATAGATAGAATTAGATAGATGACACCAAAAATCACTTCTCTTCATAAAATACAACGTTTTGTGGTTTTTTATGCCTTTTGAAAACAGACAGTAGCATGTATGTCTCCTATTCATTCGACTTTCTATGTGATTTCCTTTCACTCGTTTTTTTCCTTTGATTTGAGTTTTTTCTGTCCACAAACAGAAATCATCTCTTTCTCTCTCTTTATATATATATATATATATATATATATATATATATATATATGCACTTACACTACTTGAACTCAAAGCAGACTTACCAAATTAGTTTCAATTATTTTATCCTAAATAATTTTGTGTTGTGGTTCAAAGGATGAAGAATAGTAACACTACTGAGACATCAAAAATTGATCGAAAAATTGTTGAAAGAAACTGAAAAATTCACATGAAAGGTTTATGCTTCAAGATGCACCAGCCCCTGCACAAGGGCCGGTTCACATTATAATACTCCAAAAAAAAGCCACGTGTAGTGTATAAGTATAATTAACGATAGCTTTGGTTAACGCAACTCATCACATCTCACATCATCATGTGTTATTTTTCTTCTTTTTTCAATATAATATGTTTTTTCTTTATAATTTCTTGAAAGAGATATATTAATTTTTTTCTCTCTTAATTTTTGTCTTGGTTGCTGATAAAGTTGAATAAATATGGTGACTAATTTTGTCGTCTCTTTTTTGAAAGATATAAGCATGTTTATATTTTTATATATACATATTTCAACATGTTTAGGTCAAAACCTATTTTTTCCTCAATCAGAGCTACTATGTCAAATCAATCTCTAGCTGGGTCTTTACAACATCAAGAAGATGTTGAACTTGAGGATGAGTATCAACTTGAAGATAATCTTGAATCGCAAAGTGATTCTGAGCTCAGGCCAACAAGAACAGAAAGTCAAAACAATGATAATGAAGAATACGAGATAATTGATAATTGTTGTATTATAAGACATTCTCTTTAAAACTAGTTTGATATCACAGTGTTATCATATTTATAAAATTTATGTTTCAATGTATAGATTTTCAAGGGAGGGTGAGAAAGCAAATACGTGTCATGCGAACCTCACAAGTGTGGTCCTTGGAACGTGAGGAGAAAATTGTGGCCCACTTCAACGTATTTAATCAACCTGTGAAAAAAGATGGACAAATATTAAGTAGCTGGTTGGGTAAAGTTGCAAAGAGAGGGAACCTTTGTCCACTTGGTTACACAGATTGGAAGAGTTGCCCTCTAACTACAAAAATAACATTGTTTTATTGATTCAGGTAATTAACAATGACCAATTCGGGTTTTTTCTTCATTTTTTTGTGGTGTTATACATGCATATACTCCTTAAGACCAAAAATACTTATTGTACTATTTCTTTTCTTTGTTGTAGAGGAAGTTTCATTATACTATGATTGAGATGACCGACAAAATATTAGTGAGGATGATCAGTAAAATATGGAAGGATTACAAGTATATGCTTAAAAGGGACCATGTGAGGAACAAAACAAAGCAACAAGTTTTGAGCAATGAAGTTCCAAAAGGAGTAGATCAATACCAGAGGAAACAACTTATGAACTACTAGTTTTCTGAGCATAATGTTGTTGTTTATTCTTAATCATGTTCATTAGAATTCTTATTGTTTTTATTTTCTTTTAATGATTGATTAGTCAAATTAGTTTATGGTTTTTGTAGAAATATTCTATGATAGGGACATCAGCACGTGAAAGACAGCGATGTCCTCACACGTTTAGATCAAAGAGTTTTGCTAGAAAAAGGGATGAATATGTGAGTTGACTTACTTTATTCATCCAATTTTTCATTTGAGATGTAGTGTATTGAGTTATTGTTTAAACTTTTTTCATAAATAGTAGGAGATGAAACATGGAACTGAGTCAGGGCGCGTAGAGTTTTTTTACTGAAACCCATAAACGCAAGGATGAAACTTTTATTGATGAAACATCAAGTTTAATATGATAATTACAGTTTATTTAATATGATGTTACCATGTCTATTTCATTTTTTTTTTATATTCTAAGAACCATTTCAATTCATTTTTTCCTCCTTATTCTATGGGCCTCCTCTCTTTTTTAAAATGTAACTTAAGAACAAACTAAATGGAATTAGTGATATCACAGAGCTACTGCACCAGCCCCTGCACAGGGCCTGACGCACCAGCCCCTTCAATGATACTCTCATTCATTTCAATCTAACTTCACATTTTACGAACATGATTATCTATCATCCGTTACTACTACTCCTCCCCAAAAAAATAAATAATATAAAAAGGTTTTATTATCTTTAGCTTAAAAATATAAACTTTCTCTCTTTTGCACTTTGGCCGAAAAAGAAAAAAAGTATGCAAATTGAAGGAGTCGCATAATGTAAAAAGAAGGCTAACAATACATGTTGCTCATTTTTCACCCAATACACTGTGTTTGCCTGTAAACAATGGCACCTAGTTGCTTGCTCTTGCATGAAGCATACTATCCTCACATCAAACCACACATAGATCTCCCATCATTTTCATTGGCTATCATTGCTGTGAACCAACTATTATATTTGCAAGTACTAGAAAAAAAGGTTGATTTTTTAACTGTTATTATAATTCGTGTCTAACAATCCTCAAGTAATTATCTGTCAGAATTCATTGGTTTTGTTTTTACATTAACCTTCTTAGTATAATTTAACTTGGTAAAAAATGTGCTCTACTACTAAAGTTGTCTTCAAATGGGCACTCAAGCTTGTTAACGTTGATAAAGTTAACATATTATCACCATATAATAAAATTTTACAAATTCCTTGCATCTTCTAAGGAAAGGGTTAACTTCACTAGGTATTGTAAGAAATTAAGTATGTTGTTTGTTTTGCTCTGTGCAAATTCTGAACTATCTAAGGGCTTGCTTTCATTTCATTGTGGTCGTTTGTCCTAGGTGAGACTTCTATGCGAAGTTCAAGTGCAATATTTATGGTACTTACTTATGCAGTAAGCATTTTTGGATTCTTTACAATTTTGATGGGGCATAAACTTAGCCTAGCATGGGCTGGCGAATGTAACATGCTTGCGCTAGGCTCACTGACTTAAAAACGAATGGGATACCTTTGAATTGAGTTGTTTGGTTTGTATTTCTGTTCTTCTTTTGTAAGATGTTTTATGGAAAAAGAAGGGAAACTCTGCCCGTTTTTCTGTAAAATCTGATTGCTTAACTTTTGTTCATTTTGTTTTATGTAACTTTCACTGCAAATAGTTACTCACTCTTTGGGAGAGTTTGTTTATTATCTTTGTTATTTTTTAATTGTAGGAGACTGCTGAGGCTCGTGTGGCTGAATGTTTTGCTGCTTCAGGATCTTTTGATGCTAGTAACAATTTACAAATACAAAATGAAGTCTTCATGGAACTTATGAGTGAATAGATTTCTTGATGTGGGATACAATTGAGCTTATGCTAAAGAGATACATAATTTGAGAGCATAAATAGAAGAAATCAATAAAAAGCATAAGCATCAGATTCAGATTCAGGAAATAACGACGAAGCACGATGATCAAATAACTAATATGCAAGCCCAAATGGATGAACTCAAGTCTTTTCTGTAGCGGTTGGTTAATGGAGGATCTCGTATTTGATTTCAAGTGTAATGATACTTAAAAGATTTATTGAGACTTCATTTTATTTACTTGGTTGTGTATGAATTTACATGGTTAAATATGAATTTTTTTGTGTTATGAAATGACTTAGGTATTGATATTTGAATTTATATGGGTTTGATAATATATATATTTGAAGAACATGGGTTAATTAATTAATTAATTATATATATATATATATATATATATATATATATATATATATATATATATATAAATATTAGGTGCTGATATTAAACCCAAAATAATGCAAAAATAAGCCAGGTGTATTATGGCACTTTAAAGTGCCACAACAATAATATGTGGTATATTGTGGCGCTTTAAAGCGCCACAAAATTATTTACGTATTGTTTAAAGCACCAATATATACGTAAGAGAACCGGTATATTGTGGTTCTTCTTAGTGCTAGGAAGCATATTGCGGCGCTTCTGGTAAGCGCCGGCTCTGGTATTGTGGCACTACATATACTGGCACTTTATGTAGTGTTTAGTTAAAACGTTGATATCACATAGTGCGACACTTTAAAGCGTCGAAATATGCTTAAAAAAGCGCCGGTGGGTGCAAGTTATTTTGTAGTGATAACAAGTTCTTTAATTAGAACAACATTAATTCAACCCAAGTACCTAATTCACATTAATTCAACCCAAATCCCTAATTCTATGTGTTTGTTTCTTGAATAAATTTTCAAAAAAAATCTTAAAATATGTCAAACAGTAAATGTTAATTTTGAAAGATGGTAATTAAGACAAAGAAATAAAAAAAAAACTTTATATGTATTTAGAGTTCGAATCTTCTGTAGTTAAATTGGTGTGAATAAGGTGCAGTATATTGTCTTTAAAAATTCGTTCGAATTACAAAGTGGTCCATTAAATTTCGGGTTCAAATCACCCGTAGTAAAATGTTACATGGTCATTTAAATTATAATGTGATCCCACACTTACACTTAAGGACCTCCTCAGTGCACTGCAGGGTTAACTAAACCAATTTTATTACATGTGATTTGTAATCTTAATTTCTTATTTTAAGGAGTCATATATCATATATTCTATTAAAACGGTATACTACATGTTTAACTCCACTATTTTTATCAGGGTTTTAAATAGTGGCATGTTGTAACCGTGATGAACGGTATAACGGTTCGTAGCGACATTTGCGAACCACGATAGCTGTTATCCATGCATACAGCAACCGTTATTCATGTATGCAACAATAGCTATCCATAGCAGGGATTCCCACAACCCGCATTTTAAGTTGTGCAAAGTTAAAAAAAAAATTCATGATCGCAATATTCGCAATCCGCCTTTTAACATTTGTAATATCTGCAACTGCGATAAACGTTATGTTGCTGTGACCGTAATTTAAAACCCTGTGCAAGTCCTTATTTCAAGCATATATGCACAGCTTTTTCAGTCTCAAATTAAGCCTATTGTTTGCCATTTAACTTTTCCTACCTGAATGTGTATATGTTGCTCTCATTCACTAGTTTAAAACAGGGTTGCTTATGAAAAATTTATGTTAATTAAGCACTAATATTCTTACATATGTATTTTATCAGTATACTTTATACACATAGAAGCACCAGTAAAATAAAATGAGGGGAAGAAAATTTAGAAATTAACAAAACATCGATCCATTGATAAAATGATTTTTCAAGAAGGAAATAAAGAGAATGCGTGTAAAGTGTGTGCACATGAATGTGAGTGTGTGCGTGTGCACAAATTGTCTCTTTATTTGTACGTATCAGCATCAAGTTGTCATGGCATATGATGAGATTTTTACCTTGCTCCAATATTGATATATAGGCTTCAAGGTCATAGATGATTTGCACAGCTGAGTTGCCGGGCAAATCTTCTTTGGCAGTGAGCTTACTTCCATCATGCCTAATTGTGAAGTTAATCACAATATTACTTATACAATCTGAGTAGCCAACTGCCAAAGAAGTAATTGCCCAGTAATGCAACAGTACACTGCTTTTTATTTCTCTCTCTCTCATAGCTGAGAGTAATAGCAGCCATGCAATTATGGCATATTTGTGTTTTGTTGATCGATGAACAGTACTGTAAAGGATCGATGGGTATATATACGTGATAGTATTTGCCATGTAATTAGCATATTCGCAGGACATTCTCTCTCTTGGTCTATAGAAAAGAGTAAGTGGTCCTGTATCTTTGATTCATGCTGCGTTAATTGTGACCGCATTCCTTAGCCCCTTAAGTTAAGCCTTATCTGTACTATGTTTGCCACAATTGCTCTCTCAAGAGAGTAGAGAGGAAAAATAATAGAAAAATATTGATTATACTATATATGTGCATACATGGCGATAAATGTAGAATAATTTGGATTAATTTATGTTTTTGTGCAAATTGTAATAGTAATAAAATCAAAACAATTTGCAATGATCGATCTTATTCCTATATATGCTAACGTAATGAATTAAACCATAATAATTCCTTCGCATTGATCGCTTAGTTTTATTCATATTTATTTTTTATAAGAATAGTGTAATGGAAAAAATAAATAGTTAACACAGAATTTACATGATTCGAAAATAAAAACAATACGTTAACAAACAATTATAAAAAAGATTTTACTATGATAACACGAAATACAAAAGTTGCAGAGATATTCCATTACTCTCAAACCCTAATCCCTAATAAAACTCTTTTTTGTCGCTCTGCTCCGCAACCACAGCTCCGCATTGACCATTTGATAATGTGTTTGGGCTTAAAGAGTATAAGCCATAATAAACAGATTTCCTTAAGTACTGCTTACCTTCACCATTCTTGATTAATACGAAAAGTAAAACTTTAATATCATTAATTTCTCATTTTTAGGGTATGATTTTCCAGGTAAATGCAGAATTTCAATTTGAATAATTTTCTTCCTTCTTTGGTTAAATATGATCGTTTTGGTCATATTGCTGTTAAAATAATTATTGGGTCATTATTCATTGACTTAAACTTTTGAGATAATTGATAGTAATCCAATTATCTCTTTAACATGATATCAGAACAGACGTGTTAGATTCTTAGGAATGTCGCTTTTCTTGAGTACTTCTCATTAATTCTTTACATGCAAAGTCATTAATATCCTTGATCCAGCTTGCACATAAAAGAACATGTCAGACAGTTAAAGCATAATTGAACTTTTTGTATCAAATTAAGTTTTCGAAATAATTGATCACTAAGCCATCTCAAGGTATAATGCTTTAGGTATACTTCAAAACAATATTGTGGTCCAGTTCCCTTCCTCATCAAAGTCTCTCAAGTCTCAAGGACGACTAGTGGAAGTCCGCATGGACTGTTGTTCATCACTTTAATATCTAGTCGATCAATTGATACCCATCGGTTGAAAAGAAAGGGAAAAAAAGAGAGGAAAAAGAGAACAAAAAAGAAAGAAAGAAAGAAAGGAGAACAGTACATTCCGAGAGATCTAATAGCATGTACTCTTATCCATACATCGGTGCTTTTGCCCTTTCTTTTATTTCTTTAGTGTGGCTCATATTTAATTAAAAACATGCAATAGATCTTTGTATTAAATATTAATACATATTAATTATTGTACTAGCTTTTAACTTTAATGTGTTTGATAAATGTCTATACCTTGTGGTAGAGTATAACTCAGTACTCACTTAATTAGACATTTTTTTTTTTAAATATGAAATTTCAAATTCAAATATTTTCATTAAAATTATGTCGATTGATTAAATAAAATCTAGCAATACGTACTTTCTTCATTTCCTTTTCAAGATTAGAGCAGTTCCTTTTGAAAAGTTAGGGTGATGGATTTCTCACTTCTTTTTATTGAATTCTTAGACATATTATCCTTTTGTAATTAAAGTTTCATATTGGTCATGGATATAGTACTGCACTAGTACTGCTGCATATATTAATAAATAATCTGAATTAGGAGATAAATAGATATTTGTCCAATTGGATTAACTATATGTTAGGAGATGGATTAAGTGAAGAAGAGAATGATTAAGAAAAGGAGTGAAAAATATCACTATTTCGAGCAAATGATGAGCTCCTAAAGGGATTTCTTAGTTACAGGTTATTTATAGAGCTATACAACCCTTATAGCTTACTTAGTCGTGGCAATTTAAGTTGGTTAACAACTAACTAACAGATTTAGTAACTAACTAACAACTTTTTAACTACTAGCTGATAGAAACTTAAGAGAGTATATATAATCTTTAGTTCAGATGGTTAGCCTTTCCTACCTCTGCTGTACCCTTGTGTTTTCTTCTTCCCGTTCTGGTATCATGTCCTCATCTATTTGTGTTGTTGTCTTTCTTAGTTCCTGATTCAACTGAATATTAATTTGTTCTCAAGCTGTACCACTGTACATGCATAAGTAACATCTTAAAAAAACAAACTTCATAGATACAAGTTAAAGGATTGGTTTTGTACCGATAAATTTATTGGTGTAGAGATTTCAGTTTCGAGGCACAACAATCAAGTGACTTGACCAAAGTTGTAATCACTTACTCTTGTATTTAAGAATCCGAATTGACAAAAGCCAGAAATTAATAACCAAGAGATGTGACTTGAACAAAGTATTACTAATCACTTAGAGTAATAAATTTTTATACTTGATGGTAAAAATTTATACAAAATATAGTAAAATGTGACTCAAATCATTACAAAATATATTAATTAATTTTTTAATAGTTTGTTTTAAGGCTAGACACCACATACTTTTTTCTTAATTACCCTTTTGTTTTTGATTCTTCATTCAGCGGATAGACTTTGAAGACCAAATTATACGGTCACCACTTACGTATGGCAGTGTTGGGTAATATGTCGAACCAAGAAGAAAATATTGAGAAGACCAAGAAGATGAAAAATGGAAAGAGAAAAGAAGAAAATCTTTTTGAGATTGGTCTGATTACCGATCAGTGAAAACTTTTAGGGATTATAGAGGATAATCTCATTCTTTTAATTTGGGGAGTTGCCTAAACAGTTCGAGAGACTCCCTTATTTATAAGAAGAATATGTAAACCCTAAAAGAAAAACCACTCTAATCAAATAGGACTCTAAATGTAGGTTTTCTGTTCCAAAAAAGAGAGAATGAGATTTTGGGTGTATTGGGGCATTGGGTTAGAGTAAGTTCATTGGGTTTTCACAAGTTTTTATTAGTCCCAAAACTTGTAACATGTGAATTTTATTAGAGGAATAAAATAATTGAGTTGTTGGGAATGTAGACGTATGTAAGATATGTCAAACCACGTAAAACTGTATTATTGTTCTTTATTTTCTACTATTTTATTTTCCACATCGTTTATTATTTTATACTCTTGCTGTGTTTGTTATGTGTGTGGACTTCAGATAGATTTTTTATGGAAAAATCTAGTTCTAACTTTTATTCTTGACAAATGAAAAAACAAAAACTTTATTAATTTCTGTGTACTAATTAAATAGTTAAACCACCGAATTGAACGTTAAGAAAATGGTGTATCCTAATATATATTTTCTGGAACTTTCAGAATGTATTAAAAGGCATCAACATCTGAAAATGAAGATGTGTAGACAAGTCCATAACTGGTTTTCTGCAAAAGGGCTCTTTAATTGGTGTGGGAATAGGGACCATAAAACCATGAATGAGAAAGAAAACATTTGGTAGAATATCAATTGGCATATCCTTTTGAAAACATTTGGTAGAATTTTAATTGGCATATCTTTTTTCCTATTAACTTTATTTGGCATATCCATCTTCTGGCGAATAATGGGATATATATAAAGGGGAGTTCCTTGATTACTGTTGAGGACTCAAGTCAACCAATCAAGTTTTGGAAGCCAGAGAGGGTGCAGTGTGGATGAGGAATAACAGTGCAGTCCTCCTTTGGCAAGAGAGAAGAATATATGCAAATGCATGAATGATTGCATACTTCTTGTTTTGCCAAAGGAGAATTGCCCTGCCATTCACTCTCACAGGTATCTTATACATTAAAGCCATATGCCAAAGGAGTAACAGACAAGTTTGTTTCTCTTTCTAATTTAATTGCTATTATATACAGTATGTTGTTCAACTGAAGATTTTTCTTCTTCTTAATGGGTTCTCTTTTGTCTCATTATTTGGTAGGAAATCTTTAATGTGATCGGATTTAATAGCAGTGTGTTTGCTATGGATGGCTGAATTGTGTTATATAGCAAAGGAGTACCAATGTACGCAGACTGATGTTTCAGTAGAATCCATTTGTTTTAGTGTCTACAAATGATCAGTATACAAGTAGCTAGTTTTCTGGACATGTAGGGTAGAGTTTACGAAATGGTTTATGTAATCTGGAGTTATGTTCTTGATCTTTTAATAAATTGAAACTACAGGTAAGCCAAATGGTGCCTAAGAGAGAAAAAACAGATTCCGTGCATGATAAAATTGATTGCTTATCTTGGACTCAATACTACAATATAAATACAATAGGATTTTATTTCCCACCATTAAGAGTGTTTTTTCTTTGAAAATAAATTCTACTAGGATTTAATTGAAATTATTTTTATCTTTTAAACAAGAAAAATCAATATATATATGATAATTAATATATATATATATATATATATATATATATATATTCCGTACTAATTAACAAGAAAAGTTTAACAATAAATCATGAGCCTTAATCAAAGGCCGGACAGCATGGCAAAGACCTTTTATGTTTTCGGATAGGAAGTGCTGTCGACCTTGAAATGGCAAGTTTTCATAGTTGGTTATGTGAATTTTTTCATATGGATTTGCTACTTTGCTGGGAAGTTTTATACTCCATATGATTGATTATCGTATGTATGTTGGATGGTTTAGTAGGTGTGGGTTTGTGCGATTTGTGTGTCTTTCCTGGATTTGGATTCCTATTTTGTATTTTGGTCTTTTGGCTTCCATCATTCTATTAACAAAATTATTTTTCGGCCCTTCAAAAGGAAAAATAATCGATCAAGAACGGTGGATTTATTGGAACAAGGTTACTGAAAATTGCTGCAACTTAAGCCGGTGTCTCTTTTCATTACATTGCTATTATGAGTTGATTAAGCTGAAGCTATGGGAAAATATTCAGGGTTACTTTTCCGATTGCTAAAAACTCAAGAACAAATAAAAGAAGAAGAGCTAACTGCTTAGAGAAATTTTTGTCTAGCACAGTGTCATAAGAGATATATGGCACAAAAGTCCATCTCACAATTTAAATGATACGAGAGAGATAAAAAAAATATATTTTATTTTTATTAAAAAGTGAGATAGACCTTTGTGCCATGTATTTTTCATGGCACTATATTAGGCAAGACTTTTTCAACTGCTTGAGATGATTCTCCGTCCCATAATAATTGTCATTTTTGTATGGATTTAAAGATTAAGAAAAGGCCTTAATTACATTTAAACTACTCTAAATGGACATTAAAATACCATTTTGCCACTCATAAATTAAAAAAAATACATTAATTGCAAGCAAACCAGTTAAGTAATTAAAGCAATAACGAAGGGTATTGTCAAAAGATAAGTGATACAAGTATTTTGATTTTTGATTGGGTACAACTATTTTGAGACATCCTAGAATTTAAATGAACACAATTATTGTGAGACAGATTGAGTATGTTAGATTTGTTGTATGATCTAAAAAATAGGACTCCTCTCCAGTAATTTATGAAATAATTTTTTCAAGTGTATTATTAGATGAATGTCACGTCATCCATAGTATTGACGTAACATTCATTCAATGGTGCACTAGAGAAAAAAAGACGTGACATTCATTCAATGGTGCACTTGGGAAAAAAATTTCACAAGCTACTATAGATGGTCTTCTCCCCAAAAAATATACTTTGTAGTATAATTAATGTAACAACATCCATTTTAAAGTTTCTTGGCTCCCTTTGTCACCCTTGAGGTAAGAGTAATTATTGGGTGTTTTTTACCCTATGCAGTATTACCATTCACCCATTGTTAATATGAAGAACTCCAGTGGTAATTCCAATGAACTCAAGTGATAATACAATATATTGGTACTACTCAAGTTATTTGGAATTACTACTGGAATTATTTAGAATTACTACTGAAATTCTTTAGAATTACCATTGGAGTTTCTCATATTACCAATAAACGAATGATAACATTGCATAGAGTTAGAAACACTCAATAATTTTTTGATTATATCTCACCCCTCCTTTTTATGGATTGCTAGATTTCATGCATTATTTCCCACCCTTGTAATAAAAAAAGTTGATGGAACACAATAGAATAAAGGTGGATTTTGTAATTAGATTCTATTCCTTACGTTGCAATGTCAATATTAATGAGGCTATTTGATTGTAGACCGAAATTGGTTAGTATTCAATTTGACGAGTGTTTTTTCAGTCTTAAATTACTTAATTAAATAGCTAATTAAGACATAATTAAAGAGAGATTCTAGTTCAGTACCATGCTATGATTGATTTCCTGAAATATTGGGAAAAAAAATCTATTAGTAATTATATGAAAAATAACTTCCGTGTTAATTTTTTATTATTTAATTATTGTTCAAACATGTGTTATTTTATGTGTAGTTTTGTCTAAAAAAATCAGTTAAAAAGAATTCCTCCTAATTAAGATCTCATTAGACTAATATTAAATGTGCGATGTAGTTGTGACATAACTACATAATAATAAGAGTTTGATAAATATAAAAAAAAAATTAAAAAGAAACGAAAAAAAAAACAAAAGGAAAATCAAGGTTTGGTGCAATTCAAAGTTTATAACTGCATTCTCAAGGAAACTGTTAAAACTTCTGGAAAAGTTTCTTCTTATGAATTTCTAAGGGGACGAGCATTATGTTTTGCACTTTATTGAGCCGACTTGACTTGAGGACGAATTCTCCAACAGGGTCCTTTCATTTTATAATTAATAATACTTCCTTATTAGTATTCATGTCCCTCTCACCCCATTTAATTACCTACTTTTAAAAAATGTTTTTATCTATATATAGAATTAATAACTAACACAATCATTTCAATTATGTAGATGAAGTTAGTTAAGCAATCTCTGAAGACAACCAAATGGAAGCTCTGTACTTAGATTGAGATATGTACATATGTGTGTAGCAGGGAAGCCATATATTAAGAATATGAATGGGAGAGTGATTAGCACACAATTATTATTCGATGCATTTAATTGGTGTCTAAGCATGTTGCAAGCCATATATTAAGAATACGTTTGGGAAAGTGATAAAATTTGCTTTTTTCAACCGTAAAAATTTTAATTTTATGTTTTGGTAAAACTTAATTATTAACTGTGTTAGTAAAAATTATGGTATCAAACGTGAATTTCTCAAAGTTACTCTTAGGATCTGCAGAAAAATTGTATTTTGAAACACCCAAAAAAACTTAATGAGTATTTAAGATATTCAAAAATACCTTTTAACTTCATTAAATTTTTTTACATTTAAAAAAAAAAGATTCTTTATTGTTCTTTCTAACTATAGATACACTACCATATTATATTTATTTTAGATATTTTATATAACCACAGCACTTCCACAACTAATTTTAGATATGTAATTATTTACCAAAAGATTGTTACACAACTAACTTTTGTCACTGTATTTTTAAAAACGTTACAACAATCCCAAACTCACCTTAATTTTTAAAAAATATATGCGAAATCAACATGGATGGTTATTACTATTAAATTATGATCGACCACATGGAAGAATCTATTTATCTAATACTAACTCTCATTTTAATTAATTTTTGAAAAAAAACTCTCATTTTAATTTTTGAGAATAAAACGCTCATTTTAATTAAGGAACTCATATTTTATCTTTATTTTATTTATTTATTTCAATGTTAAGGTAATTAATATCTTTTTTCATTGAAGCGATGTTAAGTACAAATGGTACAATAATGATTTAATTACAATATAAACTTGTATTATCCCATTATCTATATAGAAACTAAGTACAATCTAGTTCACATCATTACCACAACATACTTAAAATTAAAAAAAAAAAAAAACCAATACATAAATCCGATAAATAATTAAATTGTTCGTTGCCATATTATTTTCTCTCTAGTGCTATCTGCTTTATTCATGAGTAGAACTAAAACAGTAGTAAGAGTTTTTCATGCAAATTGATAAAGCTTTCTAATTTGCTTGTCATTAACCTGCCATTGTAAGATTCAAAACATAATGCTTCTTTCTGGTCCATTCTTTTGAGGCCCCTTCACTCTCCAAAGGGTCAGAACAAGTAGTGGGATCCAGATTTTTCCGGCGGGAAGCATGGAATATAACTGCTTCACTTTTCCTCAATAATGATTCGATAGTGATAACTTTCAGGAAAAAAAAAGCAAGGGAAGCTTAAAAGAGCAAGAAGGAAGATCCAATGGCATGTTCTTGTTCATCTCTTCTCTCTCTCACCTATTTTTATTTTATACTTTGTCCCTTTCAATTTGCTTTCATTTTTTTCTTGGGAGTGTGGAACGATTTAACAAGGGAAGCTGAAAGAAGATTAAGCAAATGAAGACTTACCTGGACCTTACTGTTTATGATTTTTTTAATAAAAAAAAAGAAATAAAAGAACTTAAAAGGATACAATAGACAATTATTCTTCCAATTTCATTTTTCGGAAGTTTAATTAGAGGGAGAGTAAAAGAGAAGAAATAAAAAAAAAAAAACCGAAAAATTTGGAGGATACTCTCCTCCTCGATCTCTTTTCCTCTCCTATCCCTCTATCCAAAAACATATACCCGGGATTACCAAGAAGCATAAGTGGAAATTTGGCGCTGCATGTTTTTAGGTGCTGTCCTGCCTGCTTCACATTTGTTTGTGTAGGAACCTTAACGTGTATGTGTCCAACTTTGTACATGCTTATATAATTTGGAATAGTATAATTTAAAAAAACATTAATCAGGAATAAATAAATGTCTTTTGTTGCTTGATTGTTTGTTTCTATACGGTTGGTGTGTTGGATGTCTTCAATTTGTACTTTTAACAGCTTGCTGCTTTATGTATTAATAAATTTTTTATGTTGATGTCCAAAATCTGACAGGGCAAAAACCAGACACTCGCAACTGGTCCTGCATTGACTTTAGTCGCTCGAGGTTGGATTGACCGCTTCTTCCAGAAAGTTACATCAAGATAGACACTAAGTGAACCTCTTATGCCTAAGTCAGTTACTTGTAAAAGAGAACGAAAAGGATTCAAGCTGTGAATGGTGTTTAGAGAGAAAATAACTTACTTGAAACTGGTTTATGAGCTTTTAATTTATAATAAAAGGAGGTTGATCCTGATTAGGAAGTCGTTAATATTGAATGATTTGGATCATTGATTTAGATGACTGAGATCGAACCAAAGATTTTGATATGGTAATTATAGATTTTCCATGAGGTATCTAATTATTGTTTTACCCTTTTTGGTAAAATGATAATGTTGCCCTTGATCGAACTACATGTCGTCTTATCATTGAACGATGGGTTTTTGCTCACATCATTTTCTTTTACTTTTCAAAAAAAAAAAATCTAATAAAAAAGTGTATTAATTAAAATACGTGCAATTAGCAAACAAAAAATCTTTAGATACATGATAATTAATTTTTTTTTTGATGCACTTTTCTAGTTAGAGAAGTCTGCAGTACGATGTAAACGACTAGCTATGGTATCCCCTCCTATACGGAGGATCAAGATATGAGATTTGATCCGCAATTACTAAAGCACCAAAAAGAAAAGAAAAGAAAAACTACAAGATTCAATTGGATCTCATATAAGACTAGAAAAAAGGATGTAGCTAGGTTTAGCTTGTAGGGTTGATTATGATAGTGTTGGGATGTTCCTCAAATCTCACATTGAATAAAAGTGTTATTATAAGTAGTTCTAATCTCACATTGTCAATGTGTCAAAAGGATATGAGTACTAGTTATTGTAAATATAGGCATCAAGAGATGTAGTCTTTATCCATATTCCTTAACTAGGAATAGTTGGTCAGATATGAGTGTAGCAACCAAACACTAAGACAAGGATCCAATGGTTGAGTGAACATTAGATGTATTGGAGTTTTGAGTTGTGAGATTGAGGATAGTTTTTACACAGTTTTGTCGAGAAAAATTATGTATGGTGGTGTAGTGAGTTTTAACAATTTTCTTTCATCCAAAAGTTACAAAAGTAGTGAAATAACGATTGGTTCGTGGAGGTAGACAAAATGTGCCACGTTAAAAATTATAGTTTTAATTTTTCTATTGTGATTGCATAGTTGTTTTAGAGTATCAAAATTCCCAACAAATAAATATGTCCTTCAAACCTTAGTAATTGGTTGACTTGTTTATTTTACGTAGCCAATATTTATGTTGCCTTTTTGGCATCATTTTGTTATGATGGGAATGCTTTAGTCCTCTCTTCTTTATGTGTAATCCAAGAACAAGTAGTCAAAACCATTAAAAATTCAAATATAAGACCTTTGATAATTTGATACTATTTGTTATCCATTATCTCACAAGTTTAATTTTAACCAATGAAAAATGAACCAATTAACAAGTATGTAAGCTCATATACACTTTAATAGGTCTATTCTTAACCATTTTCCATATGAAGTGGTCGCTCAATCTCGGAACTTTAATCAATACTCTTGCGCTAGTAATTAATACACAATCATTAACTAAAATGGCCATGGATAATATTCTTTCTGAAATTTTCATGCAAAAACTTTAGTTATAACTTATAAGTCATAGCTAGTGTTTCCAAATTTGGAAAGTGGAAGAATTAGTTAAGTTGTTGAAAATTTTTGTGTATGATCGATCTTATAAAACTCTTTTAATTACATTGTATTATTTCATTAAAAATATAAAGTAAAGAATAAAGTGATATATTGTAGCATAATGTGATTGAAGAAATTTAAAAAAAAAAAAAATCTTATAAGACCGATCTTATACAAGAATTGCTCAAAGTGTTGAGGAATTCTTGGTCTTCAGTGGAGGAGATAGTGAGAAAATATGGACCACAGTTCCATAAATTAAAAAGAAAACATTCGAAGGAATTGACTCGGCATATGCTAGCATATTCAAATTAAAAAAAAAAAAAATTATTTTATGTATTTATTAATTTTTTACCAATGAAATCTGGCATATCAAGCAATATAAATAGTGCTGCACTTGATTTCTACTTGGACTCAAAGAAAATATGTAGGTTTTGGATAAAGTATGTGGTTGAAGAATTACAGAGCAGTTCTCCTTTAGCAGAATGAGTACATAGTATGCTAATATTGTATTACGCATTCTATTTTGCCAAAGGAGAATTTGCCCTGCCATTCGCCTGCACAGTCATTTTAATGTAATCACTAGCTCTAAATTGCTGCAAAGATATAATACTACTGAGTTCCATCTCTTTTCTTCTTTTTCCTCTTCCCATTTTAATTTCTTTCTTTTCCCCCCCCACTTTTCCTTCATTAATGGAGAAAATGGCCAGCTTGAATCACTTGATAGTTATTAGGTTTTTCTTCCAATTACAGCTTAGATTATAATTTTGGTCGAACAACTAGCAATTGATGAGTTTTTGTTTGCCCTAACATTAGAAACGATTTATGATTTATAAAATAATTGATGAGAAAACTACAATAGAGCTATAATTATTTTGTATTTGGCAAAATAGTTTATGAACTAAATTATTTTAAACTGGGTGTGTTTAGTAGATAACTTGTAAAAGCATTTAAGAACATTGAAATTAGCAATACGGATATATCAAAATAAGATGACAAATTTGATCATTAAATTATGTTCTTTTCATTATTTTGATTTTGGTAATTGTACTATAAAATAATAATTTAATATAATACACATATTTATTAATAATTATGAGAATTAAAAAATAATACCACTAATTATAAAATATAATAGTAATATGACAAATTTATTCCAAAATAAAATTGATCGTGCAAATTGGGAGCTTAGGGCAGAGTTATACTCGGGATTTTATTTAGTGATAAGGTGTTAAATAGCTGTGCCATTCAAGGGCAAAACAGGAAAAAAAATATGTTAGTTAATTGTAATGGTTTATGGTCAACTCTTTTTGGTTTATTATAAATTTATTTTGATTTATTGTGGTTTCATAAACCATTTTGTTTAAGAGTGTTTGAGTTAGTTTTCGTTCATAATAAATAGAAACCAAATAGTTTTTAACACTCAATTGCATTCTCTCTTTTGCAGGTTCATGATGATCAGAGGAATGAAATCTAATATTATTCTAAAATTATTGTGTTCTTTTCTTCTTTTTTTTACTATTGTGATTGCTTAGTTATTGATTGGGTGTCAGATTCCCAACAAAGTGGTATCAAAGCCTGGTTCTAACAATGACAAAAATTCAGAAAGGAATGAAGATATGTATAACCTTTTTTATTCCTTTGTCACTCAATTGTTGAGTAGCAAGTTGTTAGATGATGAATACTTACCAAATAGAGACAGTCACAACATTATTGTGGACAAGGAAGTTTGGATAGACAGGGAGGTTCCGTTTCACCTACAGAGAAAGATGAGTTGTTGTGGCCATGTGTGTTTGTGAATGGAGAATTGTTCGTGACTATATCAAGTTATGAGAGATGGAATGGAGCAATTCAAAAAAAGAGGAGAAAATATCAAAATCCAAGTCTCTAGATTTTTTATATAAAAAAAAAGGTAGTGTACCTATGATGGAGAACACACACAATTGCATGCAAGGTCATGATGAAGGACTCGAAGGAGTTGACTAGAATTAAAAAGAGTGATAATGGCGAGAAAGGCTAATAAGAAAAATGAGATGCAAGTTCTTAATTGTTTATCGGTAGTGATGAGAGATACGATAAACAAAGAGAACTTGTACTTGTTGAATGAGAGCGAGAGAGGAGGGAAAGAGAATGTATATTGTGTTATAGAGAGTTTTAGCAGTTTTACTCCATCCAAAAGTTGCAAATGAAGTGAAAACGATTGACTCGTGAATGTAAGCAAAAAGTTGTGCCGAATAACGTTAATTTTTTTTGTATTTTTTCTCTTTATTTTTACTATTGTGATTATGTGGTTATTGAATGTGCGTCAAAATCTCAACAAATGGTATCAGATCAAGGTTTGACAATGACAAAAATTAATAGAAGTGATGCGGTGTTGAAGTAAGCCAGATTTTCTATTGAAGATCAGATGTTAAACCTATGTTGATGGATCGTTGAGATTAAGTCCAAAATCTGATTAAGCGGTATTGAATGCTCGATTAAAACATGAAGGTTTTGATCGGGTGGAGGTTAACCCAACCCAATGATAGATTGATAGATATTATGATTTTCTTGACTCATAATTTATTAGAATGGATGTTGAAGTTATTTGGTGTGAAGAACAAGCTACATGATGAGCAAGCAAGTTAGAGAGCAAGCAACTTGGTGGGCAAGTTATTGAAGGCTATAAATATGGGCATCAAGAGAGGTAGTCTTTCACCCTATTCCTGAAGTAGTAATAGTTGGTAAGATGTAGAGTGTATCAAACCAAACACCAATATAACTTGAAAAAAAAAGGTTTTCTTGATATTCAAAAGTTCAGTGAACATTAAGTGTACTGGAGTTTGGGTTGTAAGATTTGATAAAATTTTCACACAGTTTTGTCTAACTCTTTAGGAATAATTTTGTCTAGAAAGATTATGTATTGTGGTGTTGTGAGTTTTAACAGCTTTCTTCCATCTAAAAGTTGTAAATGAAGTGAAATAGTTATTGACTTGGGGATGTAGACAAAGAGTTGTACCAAACCGCATTAATATTATTCTGAATGAACATTGCAAATTGACATAGTAACTTCTAGCTTCCATTAAGTAGTGATGAAAATAATGTGAAACTTGTTTCGTTCCTTTTTCTTTCTATTTTTCTAAAATGAAAAATTAATGAAAGATGGTACTTTCATATATATGTGCCATTGCCCATGTATGATCAGCCAATTGCTTCTTCGATCTAACACACAAAATATTATAAGATACAGATCAGTACAATTTCAAACCATATTTGGGCAATCTTCAATAATATACAAATTAATTTACCTTCTCTATCTCTCACAGTATGTTTGAAAGTTTTGAAGAAGGAAAAGAAGGGTATTAAAAGAAAAGGAAGGGTAAGGATAGTAGGGAAAAAAAAGAAGGTTGAAAACAAGAGAGTAAAAAAGGGTAAAAGAGAATAAAAGAAGGTAAACAAGTCCATTTCAAGTGAAAACCTGCTAAGTCCTCAATTTGGAATGTTAAAAAAATTGACAAGTTCGAGATTTTGGAGGGTTGATTATTGGAAATTAACTCCCAAAGCCTTCCCTTCGAAATGAATTTTTTTTTCCTCAAAACTATTCCCTTCCTTTCTTTGTTTAACCTTCAAAAACCCTCTCTCAGGCACATTTTTAGTGTTCCGTTTTGGAAAACATCTTTTGTCACTATTTTCCATTTTCAAAAAATAAAAAATTAATTTTCATTTTCATTTTATGTTTTCTAAGAAATCTTTTTTATCAGTAGAAATATAACCTATTTTCTGAAATGAAACACAACAGAAGAAACTCGTTTGGTAATAAATTTTCTATTTTTCTAGAAAATGTGTTTGGTAATATGTTCGTTGCATTAATTAGCAAAAAATAATATTAATATCCCAAGTTAAAATATAATAAGAGCACAAGGATGCTACCAGTTTAATATAAGCATTTTCCCCTAAAAAATAAAGAAGATGCATGCTACTATCACTACAACATAAATGATTAACGCCGACGCTTTTTTGTGCATATTTTGGCACTTTAAAGCGCCGGAATATGAATTTTCGGCGTTTTTCGTAAGCGCCGGATAAAGTACCGGTATGAATGGTGTCGAAGCGTAAATACCGGTACTTTTTGTAAGCGCCGCAATGTGTATATTTTTGCGGCGCTTAAAAGCGCCGGTAGATAAGCGCCGGTATAGTTTTAATTTTTTTTTTTTCACATTATTTTAGTTTAACGACGCTTAACTGTTTTTAATTTTATTTTTTTACTTTATTTTGGTTTAATATTGTACAATAAAATGAATCCTTCAATAAATAAAATGTTCAATAAAATCTAAAACTGTTCTTCAATATATAAAATGTACCATAAATTTTCAAAATGTTGTTCAATATATAAAATATATCATCCATAAAATTTTTTTTACTCAGTACAGAACTTATGTCATGTACAAAAAAAAAAAAACAATCATAGGTCATCACACTTGGCATCAATTTTGAGGTCCTCTACTAACCAATTGTTTTAGTAAAGACTTCAGCTCATCCATTTGGGATTGCATACTGTTCATTTGATCATCGTGCTTAGCTGTAATTTCTTGAATCTGATGCGACTGTTGTTCAATCTGATGCGCATACTGTTCAATCTGATGCGCATGCTATTGATTAGTTTCTTCCATTTGTGCTCTTAGACTATTTATCTCTTCAGCATAAACCCCATGGTATCCCATTTCATTCCTTATTTGAGCTGAAAGTCCAAACACAACAGAGGGTGTAACTCCAAAACCCTGACCTCGGACACGACCGGAACTCTCTTCACCCATAAGCTCGGTGAAGACTTCATTTTGTATTACTAAATTATTGCTAGCATCAGAGGATCCTGAAGCTGCAACAAGTTCAGCAACACGAGCTTCCGCTGTCACCTACAATTAGGAAACAATAAAGATTAACTCCTCCGAATATTTAGTAGCTAATTACAGCGAAATATTCATAGAACAAAAGGTGCTTATCATATTTTATAGAAAAACGAGCAGAATTTCCCCTATTTTTCCATAAAACCTCCTGCAAGAAGTTACAATTATACAATCCAAACAATGTAGCCAATTCACAACCAATTTTAACTGCTTTTATTCAATCAGTAGTCAACCAGAAATACAAAGGGATGGAAAAGGGAAAGTAGCCTTTCCATATTATGGCTGGTTGCATACAATTCATGTTAACCATTCAAGAAGAAAGTAGTATTCATCTAGCTTTTCTGTTCATCATGAGGGAAGTTGAATGATTGTCACTAAAATTATAATGGTAAATTATAGGATTTAAATAATCAAGTACATTAAAAAAGGAAGTTCTTAACCTTTCGAGAAAGCAAGTTATATCTCTACACCTACACATGTAAGTTAGGAACATAAGTATGCAGTAATCACAAGCCTGATGAAACTTTGTACCAATGAAAGCTTCTTTTTTCATGAGGCACCAGAAAGAATTTTTTTCTCTTTTAAAAAAACACAAAAACTACTCCAGGAGGAGTTTCATCGAATAAGATCACTAATTCGTTCACCATGCCACCTAGTACCCACTCTTCATCAAATACACATTGGTGGAAGAATAATGCCAAATGTATATATCATCTCGTCGATTCTGGCTTAAGGGTATAGAGGAGATAGTCTCAACCTCATGAGATTAAAGCTTCCATGTCCTATGACGCTGTTATTAGGTCAAAAAGATTAACCGCTTTCTCATCCATATCAAATAGAACATTAAGAGACAATACTTTAAAATTCCAGGGTGAAGGAATCCATGGATCATGCCATATAGAAATGTTTTCTCCATTCCCTACCATCCAACGCAACCCTTTATTCAATAATTCCTCCCAAATACTCCGCCAGGTGTAAGAGGGAGACGATCCCAAAGGAGCCTGTAGAAAATCACAATTCGAGAAATATTGAGCTAACCTCCACCCTTGTTTGGCTAGAAAAGCTAAATTAAAAGTATTTAAATCAAAAAATCCCATTCCCCTAGCTGATTTAGGCTTACACATTTTCTCCCAGCTAACCCAATGGATTTTCTGCTCCCCTGACTGCTGACCCCACCAAAACCTAATCATCATAGCACCCAACTTGTCACAAAAAGGATTGAGGTAGTTTAAAACAACTCATAGTATACGTGGGCACTGCTTGAGCAAGAACTTTAATCAAAATTTCATTCCCCGCCCTAGATAACAATCTCTCCTTCCATCCCTGAATTTTCCCCACCCACGATCCTTGAGGGTTTTAAAAGCAAAGGTCTTTGACCTACCAACCACTGATGGCAAGCCTAGGTACTTTTGATGACACTCTACCCATTGGACTTGTAATGAATCAGTGAAACCCTCTGCAATCTCTTATAAACAATTAGAGCTTAATTATATTGCAGATTTATCATAATTAACGACTTAACTCGAACTAGCTTCATAAAGAGATAGGACATCAGAGATCACCTCACGTTCAGCACTAAAAGCATTACAAAATAACAGACTATCATCTGCAAAGAAGAGGTGTGAAACAACGAGACCATTACTACTAGCACAAACCCCATGGATAGAAACTTTTTCTTCCTTATTCCTGATTAAAGATAATAACACTTCAGCACACAAGATAAATAAATAAGGGGAAAAGAGATCTCCTTGTTGAAGCCCCCGCGAGGGAGTAATATTCCCCTTGGGATCTCCATTTACTAATACCGAATAAGAGACTGTCAATATACATTGCATAATTAAACTGATCAAATGAGAATGAAAGCCCATCCGACCCATAACACCCTCCAAAAAATTCAATATAAACCGGTCATAGGCCTTACTCATATATAATTTTAATACCATGAGGCCTTCTTTCCCTCCTCTGTTAGTCTTTAGTTTATACATCAATTTATAGGCAACCAAAAAATTATCGGTAATCAATCAGCCTAAAACAAAAGCACTTTGATAGGGAACAATAATAGATGGTAAAACTAACTTTAACCTATTTGCCAGAACTTTAGCAATAATCTTATAAAGGACATTGCAAAGACTGATAGGCCTAAATTGAGAAATACACTCCGGGTTCTTCACTTTGGGTATAAAGACAATAAAAGTAGAATTAACTACAGGATCCATCGAACCTCCATTAAAAAAAAAGTAAAAATATTTCAGTAATTTCATCCCCAACAATATCTCAGTACTTTTGATAAAATAAAGCACACATACCATCAGGCTAGGAGCTTTAGTAAAATGCATCTAAAATAGAGTTCATCGGACCTCTTACCGAGTAAACTCAGCGATTAAGGATGCATTCATATCCTTAATCTAACTCAATCAGTCCAATAAATGTTGTGAAACGGAAAATATTTACTTTTGATCTAACTACCACAAATCTGATGGGTTTCTACAGCCACAGTTGTGTGAACTCAAATACTATTTGGCCCACAATGGGAAGGACTCACAGCTGATATGGCTTGCTATACAAATATTGCTGTTAAATTCATAGTCCAGTTAAAACTATTAATCTTAGAAGCTTTCTTTAAGTTTTATAGCCAAGAAATAAGTACTAGGTAGGATGCCTGTCTTCTTTAATTGGAATACACCCCACTAATGAAACTCAATCTTTAAAAGCCAACAAGGAAAATCACCGCAACAATCATTGAACCGGACTCATTCCATCATATAAGTAAGTGAACTTGCCATAAATTGTCGTGATGCATCATCAATAAAATTCCTATCCTTGCGTTTATGAGTTTCAGCAAAAAACTCTACGCGCCCGGGCTCATTCCCATGTGTCATCTCCTACCATGTATGAAAAGAGTTCAAATTTTGACTCAATACACTACATCTCAAATGAAAGATTGGATGAATGAAACAAATTAACTCACATATTCATCCCGTCTTCTCGCAAAACTCTTTGAACCGGACGTGTGAGGACACTGTTGTCTTTCACGTGCCGCTGTCCCTATAGTAGAATATCTCTACACCAATAATAAACCAATTGAATAATCAGTCATTAATAGACAAATAGAAACAATGCGAATACAAATGAACATAATTATCTTAAAACAACCTCACTCTGGTCAGAGAACCAGTAGTTCACCAGATGTTTCCACTGGTCTTGATCTACACCTTTTGGAACATCATTGCTCATAACTTGTTGTTTTGTTTTGTTCCTCACGTAGTCCCTTTTCAGCACATATCGGTAGTCCCTCCATTTTTTCCCTATCATCCTCGACAAAATATTGTCTATTGCTTCAACCGTAGGATAATGGAACTTCCTCTACCACAAAGAAAGGAAATTGATGCCAAATAAACATTATTGGTGTTAGGGATTATGCATGTACAACACCACGAAAAAAAAAAAATTGGAGGCAATCAGAGGTTATTAAGTTGTTACTTACCCGAATCAATATAACAAGATCATTCTTGTAGCTAAAAGGGACCTTCTTCCAATCCGTGTAATTAAGCGGACAAAGGTTCCCTCTCTTTGCAACCTTGCCCAACCAGCTACTTAACATTTGGCCACCTTTCTTAATAGGTTGATGACGTGCATTGAAGTGGACCACAATTTTTTCCCCATGTTGAAGGGACCACACTTGTGAGGGTCTTAGGACAAGTGTTTGCTTCCTCAACCTCCCTTCAGGATCTACAAATTTTATAATTAGTATAACAATGTGGTATCAAACTAGTTAGAGAGAGAATGTATTATAATACAAAAATTACTAATTATCTCATATTGTTCACTATCATTGTGATCACTTCCCGTTGTTATTGGCTCGGTATCAGAATCATTTTGCGAGTCATGATCATCATCAAGGTGATACTCATGCTCATGGTGAATATCTTCTTGATGGTGTGAAGACTCAGCAGCATACTGGTTTGTCATGTTATCTCTAACCGAGGTGGGGATATTTTTTAACCTATACATCTTGCAATCTGTATACATAAAAACATTAAAATGATTATATCTCACACTATCAAGGATGCATTAAAAGTTAACAAGAATTAGAAGAACCACACCTGAAAGATAGGAATGTTCAATGGGTCGCAGCAATCAATAACTTCAGAGAACCTGAGAACAAATGAACAAATAATTGCTTCAAATAGGATTTAAAGAACAAGCAATAATTAATGATACAACTAAAACAGAAATTTATGACATTCTAAAGTAGCATTCAACAAACAGTATACAAAAAAGTTCAGGACTCTTGTTATGTGTGATACAAACCAACAGTAACCCGATAGATTACAATAAACCCTAAAAAAACTCGTTGACACACAAGTCCATCACATAAATACACATCCAAATATAATTACACGGAAATGCACATAAAACTACTTGGTATCTTCGTCAATGTCCATCCTAGCCCAAGTTGAGATATAATGTAATTGATCGTCTACCACTACATTAGGAAACATGCACTGATTGTAAGTGTCATCATCATCTTCCTGCGTTTTTTCCCCCATTTCATATAGGTCCCTTGGCTTTGTGATCACAACATGATACCATTCCTTTCTTGTTGGGTCTTGCACATAAAACACTTGTTTTGCTTGAGATGAAAGTACGAACGGGTCATCCTTCAATAACTGACCAGTGTGTATTAACCTATTCAAGTTCACGAGAATGCACCCACTTGCATCTTTCTTTAAACCCCTGGGTGAATTAATATCCACCCAATCACAACGGAACAAGACAATCTTAAACGTCCCATAGTAATCCAACTCAATGATATCGTTGAGCACACCATAATACATTTTATCATCCGCTTCAACCATAACTCCCGAATTTTGAGATCGTCTCCACCTCTCACATTCCTTTGTGTGGAATTTAAATCCATTGATGTTAAATCCATTGAATCTCCTAACAACATTATTCGGACCTCGAGCAAAGGCAATTAGTTCATCTGAATAATTGTTATCCACCATTCATGGCACCTAAACATTTCCAAACAATTAATATGAGACAACAACATTCAATGTTTAATTGAAAACACTGACAACTTTCGAAGACTCTTGTGATTATGCCTAACCTGTCTCATAAGCCATGAGAGAAATTTCTCAACCAACCACTTTTGTTCGAGACTTTGTATTAGTCGATTAGAACGGTTGGTTAGCCTTTGAGCAGCCAAAAATTCGCTGCAATATTTGATGTTTTTATGTCACTGTTAGCCATCACAGTGATAATAACATATAATAAAAACTCAATTTAAACACATGCTTACTAATTAAATTCCTTTATTGATACTAACCTACGAAGATCAGAAAGTTTATCATTATGGAGCAATACATAACGATGTGCTTGAGCCAATGACATGTCATCAAGCTCAACACTCACAATCTTTCCCATTATCCGTCCACCAGAGGAAAACATGTATTCATCCGAAAAATTTACTGTATCACTGTTCCTTTGGGGGCGGTTGAATTTTGTCTCTACACCTTTGAAGTATTGGGAGCAATATGTCAGACACTCTTCCCCATTGTACCCTTCAGCAATTGACCCCTCGGGTCGACTTCTATTACGTACGTAAGATTTCAAGCGGACTAAATACCTTACAAAGCCAAAAAAATGAAAGATAAATTATGTAGCCAATATATATAAAAAAAAAAAAACCAAAGTGCACAAAATAGCTTTGAACATCTAACCTCTCAACAGGATACATCCACCTGTAGTGTACGGGACCCCCAAGTCTAGCCTCGGAGGCTAAGTGAATGATAAGATGAACCATAATGGTAAAGAAACCCAGGGGGAATATTTTCTCCAAATGGCATAGTGTCAAAGCAACACGCGACTCCAATAAGTCAAGCTCATGGGGATCAAAGGCTTTAGAGCATAAAGTTTTGAAAAATGATGATAACTCAGACACAACTGCTACAACATGTCCAGACAAAGATGCTCTTAAGGCAATCGAAAGGATTTCTTGCATCAATATGTGACCGTCATGACTTTTTAGGTTTAACAGCTTACGATCCTTTAGGTTGACACATCTCGAGATGTTTGATGCATACCCATCAGGAACTTTAAGATTTTCCAAAACTGTGGGAAAACTGTCAAGAAATTCTGCTTCTCCTTCGTGGACATAGTGTAGCATGCTGGAGGCGAGTGATCTTTTCCATTAGGAAGAACAACTAAATGGAGATCTTTCCTAATACCAATTTCCTCGAGATCGCGGCATGCCTTCTTATTATCTTTAGTCTTACCATCTATATTCAATATTGTTCCAATCAAATTATCACATACATTCTTTTCTATATGCATCACATCTAAATTATGACGCAATAGATTGTCTTTCCAGTATGGTAACTCAAAAAAGATGCTTCTTTTTTTCCACAACGTATCTACAACTCCCCCATCCATAGGAATATCCTCATTATCAACATTTTCAAGGAAATTGTCCACACCCTCAAAAAGGTTATCAACTTCATCCATTAGCACTTGCCCCGTAGAGGTACCAACATCTTCTCTTACCCTCTTCTTAGCAGGCTTCGAGGTTTTACCATAGCTATAGTTCCGACCCTCTAGTTGTCTTAAAACATCGTGGCCAGATGGTGGAACAGGAGCATATCCCAACTCTATGGTGCCATCAAACTGATCCTTTTGAAAACGAAACTCATGGTTTTCTGCTAACCATCGACGATGACCCATATAACAAAACTTTCCCCCGTGCTTTAACCATACAGAATGTGTAGATTCCCCACAACATGGACAAGCAACCCGCCCCTTGGTGCTCCAACTAGATAAGTTTACATAGGCTGAAAAATCATTAATGGTCCAAAGAAGAGAAGCGCGAAGCTTAAAGCTTTGATTGGTGGACGCATCAAACGCATCAACACCATCCCATAATTGTTTCAACTCTTCAATTAGAGGCTGCAAAAAGATATCAATATCATTACCGAGGCTTCTCTAACCAGGAATCACCATTGAAAGGATGAAGGATGTTTGCTTCATGCAAAGCCACGGTGGCAAGTTGTATGGGACCAAAAGAACGGGCCATGTGCTATAAGTTGAACTCATTGTTCGAAAGGGATTGAACTCGTCACTAGCTAGGCCAAGCCTAACATTGCGAGGATCAGCGGAAAAATCGGGATACAATCTATCTAATTCATTCCAGGCTAATCCATCCGCAGGGTGTCTTAAAATCTCATCTTTTGTCCGATCTTTGTCATGCCATCTCATCAACGAAGCTGTTTTAGATGACATATATATCATCTTCAATCTCGGTATTAGCGGAAAATAATGCAATACCTTAGCTGGCTTTTTCTTTTTCGATTGACCGTCCATCTCATTCAACGGATCCTCAACATCAGCATTGTTTTTGACCCACCGTGGCACACCACACGCATGATAAAATTCATCATTCACATGCTCACCCCAATACAGTGTGCAGTCATTAGGACAAACATGAATCTTCTCATACGCAAGACCCAATCCGTTGATAATCTTCATGGCTTCATAATAATTTGATGGCAATGGAGCACACATCGGAAATGCCATGTTGATAAACTCGAGCAACATAGTTAGAGATTTACCAGACCACCCATTCAAACATTTGAGGTGTAGTAGATATAACATGAAACTTAACTTTGTGAAATTCTCACAACCCAGATAAAGTTTAGTATCGTAATCTTTCATCAAATTGCGATACTGAGTCGTCTCATCAATAGCAGAACGAACTGGATGTTCGACGTGTGAAGGATCCCCATAATTATTGAACTCAAACCCACCATTAGCCTGTTGCTCTTCACCATGCTCATTTGAAGATCCCACTTCGATTCATAAACTTAACGGTTCATTGTTTCGGTTTTCACAAGTAACCTCGAAGGCACCTCGGAGCAAACCCAACACGTCATCTCGTCCCATGAAGCCACCTGGAACACTAGTGGGTTGTGAACTAGTGTGAATGTGGTCTATACGAGAGACTTTCTCCCCATGAAAAACCCACTCGGTGTAACTTGGACTAAACCCATTATACAATAGATGCTCCTGAACAATTTCTAGTTCGAATGAATAACAATTACCACATCTCCTACATGGACAAACAATACTACCACGACCACAAGCTTTCTGACACGCAAATCTAAGGAAGTTTGCAACACCATCCATATAGGCTTCACTCGACCTCGGTTTATCTATCCAACTTTTATCCATTTTTAGATGACGCCAATAGACTTTCCTAAAACAATGTTAATACAGTCAGAATTGTAATATTTTACAAACTTAAAGAAATTATCCAAAGAAATTGTAATATTTTACAAATTTTAATTATCCAAAGAAATTAACAAATACAAATGTGCAAAGAACAAGTCGCATATGATACAAACTCAATGCCCCAACTCCCAACAATCTTACTATCCAACATATTTTTCACTAAGTAATCTAAGCCTCACATAGTCACATATGCAGGTGCTGGTGCTGGTGCATCAACAGCACCTGTGCTGGTGCCCTGTGCTGGTGCTGGTGCTGGTGCATCAACAGCACCTGTGCTGGTGCTGGTGCTGGTGCAGCAACAGCACCTGGCACTATAAAGACTGATACACAATCATGGAGAAAGTGATAAACACCCATAAATAAAGACACGATTAGACCCCATATTCAACCATGAGTAAGCTGCTTAAACAGACTAACTTAAAAGTAAACGTCCATGTCTCTTTGAAATGATAGTAATATCCAAGTATAGAGCGTAAGATGTGAGCAAGAGATGAAAAATGAGCATAGATTCTTAATTAATACTACTATATTTAGGTTTGAATGCTGCCAAAGTGTCCTTGTGCATGTATTTCTTTGTCTACACAATTTTTTATTTGCCTTGGTATATATGCTGAGATTTTAATTAGTAGTAAAAGAAGAGTAAGAGTGAGATATACTGTTGCCTAGGGAAAACAAAGCATCAAGTTAAGTAATTATTTTGGGATCTAATTGGTCTGCCATAACAACTTAATTAGTCTTCATACGGGGGCCTCAACTCTAATATGCCATTCAAATTAAAAATGACTAGCAATAAGCCTATGATAATTTGAAATTTTCTTAAATTTAAATTCAAACTATACACAAAAGCAGAAGATGAAAATCGCATGGAAAACCGAGAAAAACTGTTGTATGATCTAAAAACAGCAACACAAAAACAGAATCACTAATTGAAACAATTTCAGAATCACTAATTGAAACAATTTCAGATCTCATAAAATGCATCTCATAAATTATATCACTTCCTCCACAATTAATAGATAAAGAAAATCCTAGTTAAGCTACTCTCAAGATCGCAATAACCATATTTTAATAACGCTGGATTCGGTGAAAAATATATGGCACATTATATCATTGGAAACAAGGTAAAAAGAGCTACTACTCTCAAAATGGTAATGAGAATGGAAAAAATAAGATCAATTACACAAGACAAATATAAAGAGTTTTTTTTTTCAAAAAAATTGTATGCTTTGACAGGAATCTTCCTCCACTCCTTGTCTTCCTTGGCTCCAGATCCATATTTTTCACTAAGTAATCTAAGCCGCACATAGTCACATGTGCAGGTGGTGGTGCTGGTGCAGCAACAGCACCTGTCCAGATGTTGTCCCAAGAAAACCCCACTAGTAATTATGTGAAAATTCATGAGTATTTTTTGTACCAACTTTTTTTATTTAATTATTGTTAATGTAGATGTTATTTTTTTGTGTGGTTTGGTTCAATAAATTAGCCATTTTCCACATTTAAAGGAGAAAATCGTTCACCCCCATTCAGTCTTGAATTGTTCCATAATTTTCTCTTTGCCTGTTTTCCTTTTGAAGCCATCTTCAATCCTATATAAACCCCCCTCTATAATCTCATATCATTCAAAAGTAATCTCATACCTAGATTACCTACCTAAAAGGAACTTTTAGGTAGGTATACGTTCTGTACCTAGATTACCTAAATTTTTTTTTTTATGCAAATTGATTGAACAGAGCAGAATTTCAACATCAAATGACGAAAAACAAATAACTTAAAAGCTTAACAAAAGAGTGTTTCGGTACCTGGCAGGGAGTACTGGAGCTGCTGGTGCCTGGTGGGATAGCTTCGCCAAAAAATTGAACCCAGTCGTGGAAAGATGCAGAGACGTCACCGTTGCTTCTGGAAGGAAGAGAGAAAAAGGTAACCTTTGGTGAGGGGGTCTGAGGGAGAAAAAATAGAAACGAGAAGAGGAAAGAAACCAACTTATGCCTTAGCCCAAGAGACGTGATAGCAAGACACAGGCGCGGTGGAGCTAAGGGCGGAGCAGATAAAAAATTCTGGGGGAAATGGCACTGTGGAGTCGCGCGAGCAGCAGAGAAATTTGGGAAAGTTTCAGGGGAAATGGCGGCACGTTATTTATATTGGAAATTTTTAGCATATAGCGGCGCTTATAAGCGCCGCTATATGCTATTCTTCATATTTCGGCGCTTCTAAGCGCCGGTATATGGAATGGCATATATTGGCGCTTTAAAGCGCCGGTATATGATCGATACCCATTTCATAAAAACTAGCACATACCGGCGCTTGAAAGCGCCACTATATCAAATCATATTCATAGATAACGGCGCTTCGAAGCGCCGTTATATTTTCTGTGTATATTGCGGCGCTTCTCGGAAGCGCCACAAAATAAGCGCCGGCGGTAATTATATTGCGGTGTTTTTAGGAAGCGCCAGTAATTAAGCGCCGGCAAATATCATTTATGTTGTAGTGTATATAGTAAAACCTATACTGATGCAGTATGCTTAACAAGCTTGACTTTCGCAGTTACTGTTTTTATTTAAAAAATAGAAATACATACACAAACGCATGCTGGCACACACTCTATACAGTGCCTCATTATCTTGGAAAATATGATTCCAAACTTGCTCACATGCAAACTTGTAATTAATGGTCTAGTAAATTATTTGCTTGCGTCAGTTATCAATAATCTCAAAAGTTTAAATGAAAATAAAAATTTCACATATATACATTTTTACACATCTTGATCTAGTTGTTATTACAAAACCTTACCTATGAGAACGTTGATCTCAATATACATGAACAAGCACCATTACGATAAAAAATCTTAAAATCAACCTATGTATACAATCACTCTTCTTTTTATTATTCCTCAATCTTGATATGGGATTCACACATGATGTGTTTCCAACAATCTTCCCTTTACATGTGAAACTCTCACTTTCCTTTCGTTCATCGCGTACATGCATGTTTGCCGTTGGCCTGTTGCGTTTTTTTTGTCACTCGTTACGCGATTCCATGACAGGGTCAAGACATGTGAATCACCACTCTTTAGTAGTGAGTCAAGTTTACCATGCTCCTCAGTACCCATCTATATCTGCAAACAATTTATAAGCTAGTGCGTAAGAATCTTGCTAAACAGACACTCAATCCAATTTCTTAAGCTATTAGGGGGCAGTATGTACAATATGTTTCAGCATTCCAGTCACCGAAATGTTGACATTTCTTTTAATCCAAATTAGTTAAACGGATATTTAAAATCCCATAAACATGCCATGAGATACTTGAGAGAGTTTTCATACTATTCAATATGACACATATTAAGTAAATGCAAATATTAATTGCTAAGATATTCATGGTAAATTGGTAATAAACTTTGATCAACAGCTAATTCAGAATGAGCTTGAGAAGCAACATTATGATGAGGGAGAGATATTGCAGAAAAGAATTGATGAGTAAATCTCCTTTGGCAGACTGTATCTACTTCTGAAAGTAGCCTCTTCACATTTTGAAGTGTGATCACCAGCCAAAAGGGGAGTTGCTCAGTAATTCCTCTGCAGTTTGCATTTGGATGCATATGAAGTAAGTACTTGACGAAACATTGCATATTTATAATATATTCAATATCAAAGACTTAATTAATGTGTCCTCAAGCAAAGGTATATTTGACAGAACATTATATGGAACTGTTCTTAGCAACTATTCCCTTATCATGAACGCATCCTCGTACAAAATTTGATATATATAGTGGGAGAAAATCATGTGGACGGATTACTGATTTACAGAATCTACAAAACAGCTTGTGTTATACAAAACAACATTTAATGTAATAGTAATGTGAGCAAATGTGGTCCAGCATATATATGGTGGTCCTTACATCAGAAATTTCATATCAGAAAAAGGGAAAAATATCCATAAGCATGTTCTCTAGCTGCTATTCATATATTTCCTATACTCTACTTCTTGTGGCCGCAAACATATATGTCCGGAAAAGTTGGTTAATTTGCTGCTAAAAACAGGTTTTAAGCAGTGAGAAAGGTACCTGAAAGGAGCTTGACTAATGGAAGGGGGACCAATAGAGGTAAAGGGCAAGCTCTAGAGAAGAATTATCCATAGCATATACCTCATTAGATTTGATTGAATATCCATATTAATGTGCGAATAATGTGAAAATAAAAGCGGGAATTGAAGTTCAGGAACACAAGCACAGAAGGAAATGCAAGGAATATTGAAGGGTAGAGAAGAATAACAGTGCAATTCTCCTTTGGCATAAACATTGCTGTTTGTTCACTAAGCATTGTTTACCGCCAAAGGAGAATTGCCCTGCCATTCAAGTCACTACCATTATCCTCTTCGAGCGAGTGCCATTGGGACTAGTTATGATGCACTACATTCATTGCTGATCGACATATATCTATGATTATGTTTTTTATTATTTACTTATTTATTGTAAAATTTAATGGCAGGTGACAGGAATTAATCAGGAGGCACTGAAGAGTGAAGACCAAAATTGAAATCCAATGCATGATTGAGTTTGAGGACAAAGCTCGATTATTATATATAACATTTTGTTTTTTGAAAGCCATTATTGTTGCAGATGTAATTTTCAGCAGGAAGCTTGTTTTGCTGTGATTTTATGCTCTCCATCTCCACCATAGCATTATTTAGAGAGGGAAGTTCTGCATCAAATTATATTAGAAACAAAAATGGCTTATTTATTATAAAACACTTTATGAATTCTTTTGTGTTTATATTGAGAGGAGAATATGGCCCTTTCAATTTTCAGTTATTAGAGTATTTTGTCTCATGACAGAGATCAACTTGAAATGAACTAATTCTGAACAATTTGGATTAATGCAAGATTTTCCTTTAAAGCTTCAACTTGCTAGTCACCAAGGACTTTAATATGTCTTACTGATTGATTATATACTTCATTCCAAGTTTCATAACATTGTATAAAAGGTCAATGACAGAAGTTCTTAATTATATATAACAACTTTTGAAAATCAAACAATTAGCTCTAAAATTCGAAATAACATGAATGCCGCAAAATTTCAATGGCAGTGAAATTGATTTTTGTTGTAAGAAATTTGTACACTAGCCAAAATTATTTCTCTGTATGAATTAAAGAAAAACATTAGGGAAATTGCAATATCATACTTATGGTTTGATCATAATTACAAAGATGATAATTAAGTCCATCGGTTGAGTCTTACTAACAAAAAATATGTGAAGTCAATTTCGTTTCATTGCTTTTCACTCATGTGCACTGTGTGAACAACCCAAAAAATAAAATGCCCTTCGACTTATGCTACCTTAATTTCTCTTTCTTTCCTATGATTCTCTCGTTTTCTTATTTCATCTTCAAAACCCCAGAAAAAATTTGGACAAACATAAGAAGATAGTTGCTGACGCTGCTTCCTCTTATCTCCATGTAAAATTGCTCTCTCTCTCTCAACATTTTCTTTCTGTTTTTTTCCTCTCTTCTCTATAACTAGTTCTCTCATCTTCAACATGGATTCTATTTGGTGGTGTTCGACCTTGCGGTGGTCATCGGTTTGCTTCCAGATTTGATCCAGTTGAGGCTTGAGCGAATTCAATTTTAGCACCAAAACAAATCTCCTTGATGATCACATATGAACTTGAACCTGGATATGCCCCAGTCAACTGTTAATAATATTCTAAAGATCTATGCACTAGATCTCTAGTTTAATAAATTGAATATCACATATCTGATGCTTGTGACATAGTGGTATTCTGATAACACCACAGTGATCTCAACACACCAATACGTGTAAGACTGTCTAGTTAAAGTTCTTATTCTCCTTACTTTTTCTGTTTAATATGATAGTTTTATAATGAGGAAAATTCACCTAAGGTTAAGAGAAGATAGGAGACCTAACTCATATTTATTATAAACTCGATAGACTGCCCATTATAACCCATGAGGTTTGTCAAGCTCACACCACTGTCCAATCACATCTAAATCAATTAGGCGTATTTGGTCTACCCACGAGATCAAGTAGATGTCAAGCCCACAAAGTACATCTCAGGAACCCAATCCAGTCCGTTTTATAAATACAAAACCCTACAAACTAATGGAAGTCCATCAATAATATTAGAACATTTTATATATTCTAACATCACCATCATCACCATCTATTTCTTGTATTAGCAACAAAAATTTCCAAGATCTGTGTTCATTCTTGATTGAAAAGGAGTGAAGAGAATTAAAAAAATATTTGAAATAATTTTTCAGAATTGAAATTAAAATTTGTAAATAATTTCAAAATATTTAGAAGACATTTTTAATGGCATTGTACATTTCTCTATCAGAAATATGAAGAGCAAGAACAATCATAACATTTTTAGAAGAATGTGATTGACACGCAATCACATTACCATTTCTCTAACCGAAGTGAGCCAGTTGGATGAACTTGCGAGAGTAAAAGTTTGGAGAGGAATATTGTGTTTTGATACTAATGGAAAAAATGTAACTAAAATCAAACCATAAAGATTATATTGTAATTTACTCAAGAAATTAACAGTGCTTTACTTTATGTATAGCATTTTAATTTGTTGGGAAAGACATCACATGTGAATTCCTCCATAACCTATTAGCTTAAACTTTTGGATGTATGCTGAGCCAAATTATATATGTGTGCAAAACACAACCCAAGTTAGTATTAATTTGAAAGATGAACCCAATGTTTTACAGATGGTATAATAGTTAGCTATTTTATTTTAAGTTTTGTTAAAATTAATTTCAAGTCCTGTTTTATTGTAGTCTTTTTAAATCAGTAACCAAAAATTCGAGATGCTTATAAGTAAATGAAAATGGGAATTCTTACGCTAGAGGTGCAAATTGATACCTTATATACTTGCATGGGCTGAAAAAAAAATTTTGCTTTTTTTTCTTTCGCTTGCAGATGCATTGTGTTCCTACAAGAAGTTCATGGGTATCAGAAATGCTTGTCTAGTTTGCGAAACTAATGCGCTTGATATTGTGGTGGGATAACAAATTTTTATTTTTACCTGTAAAAATATAAACTTTATGTTTTGTAAAATGTAATTACTAATTATAATAATTAGTAAAAGTTGTGATACAAAATGTGAATTTTTCAAAAATACTATAAATATGCTGCAGACAATATCTTATTTGGAAAAGAAGTAAAAATATTAATAACTATTAAAGACGTCCAAAAATATCTTTTGATACATACTTTTTTAAAGGCAAAACAAGAATTTTATTAATGAGCATCAAAAGATGCAAAAGTTTGTCTTCAACAGAATACAAGATCAAATACAGACCTCAAATGTGCTGCACATATAAATCAATAGTGCAAAATCGTAATTATAAAGACTATCACTATTATATATCTATTTTAGATATTTTACAACTACAATACATTTATAATTAATTTTATCAAACATTCTAATTACTGAAACTAATTTAAAAAATATAATTTATCAAACACTATGTGATTGTCTCACACCACTTGTGTTATTATACTTTTAAAACCGCTACAACCATCTTAAACTCACCTTAACAGCTATAACATGACCTGTATATATATGACTTAAAATTCTATGTATTGATAATATTAGCTAGCGTATGAATAAAAACATTTGACTGACTAAGAAATATATGAAGAGATGCAATCTCAATCTTTGTAAATTAACGCCAATCAACAACTAATTTCATGTACATGTACATATTGTTGATGTTAGATTATGTATAGCCTAGTTATTGTTTAGTTAGTTTAGTCTCACATTGGTTGTGTATAGCTTTACTTCTCTTATTGGCTTGTATAAATAAGATAGCTCACTTGTAAGTAAATCACATCATTCAATACAATTCTCTTCTTTGTATTGTCTCACTTCCTCTCTTAAACCTTAACATGGCATCAGAGCCTTAGTGGTTCTCGGTATATTAAGAGTTGAGTATGCTCTGTGATTGCCACTATTAGTAGATCTTTCACATTAGAAAAACTTCCTGTATATCTTTTTCATAGCTGTTGGGTCATCACTATAGTCGGAGTCTCATTCTCCATTGACATCATCTCAGCCGCTGCTCCATCGCCGTCACTATTCAGCCGTTGACCGTTGACCATTGACTGACGACTAGATTTGACCGAATGGTAGAAAAAGATATATTGTTTGGTCTCAATCTATGCAAAGTTTCCTCAAAAATCGTAAGCTTTGGTCTTATGTGGTTGGTACTGTCGAGAAGCCAGTTAAAGGGGCTACTGAAATTGATGATGCTCTTCTCACTCGTCTCATTGATTGGGAAAGTAATCATCATCAAATTCTCAAATGGTTCCGTAATACTACTATTCCATCTATTTCTGCCCTATTTGGTAGCTTTGATGAAGCTAAGGGTGTTTGGAATATGCTTGCTTCTCGCTATTCTGCTGTTGATGGTGCTCGAGAATATCAGTTCCTGTTTGAGGTCTTCTATCTAAAGCAAGAACCGGGGCAGAGTATTAATGACTTTCTTGCTCGCATTCAATTCTTATGGAATCAAATTGATCTCTCTGATCCTATTTGGAAGGATCCTATAGATGCCAAAATGTATACTGAATGAAGGGATCAACATCGTCTTCACCATTTTCTTATGGCATTACGTGATGATTTTGAGCCTATTCGTGTGCAACTTTTACATCGCTCTCCTCTCCCTACTTTGGACAATACAATCTTTGAACTTGTTCGTTCAGAAAGTGGATCACAAACCATGTATAGTCCTTCAGTATTGGCTGCTCCATTATCTAGTTCTTCATCATTTCAGCTAAAGCATTCTGACAGATTTGGTTCTCCTTGACCTCCTCCTAAGCCTCGCGACAACAATTTCTGTCGTTTTTGTAAACATCAAGGGCACACTATTGATAAATGTTGGCAAAGGGGAAGATCCAATGCTCCCACTGCAGCAGTTGCTCATCCTGAGAGCACTCTCTCTATAGTTGTTCCATATCCATCTGCAGCTACAGCTTCATCTTCAGTTGCACCCTCTGACGGGTCATCAGGATCTACTGTCACCTCATTTGCAGCTGACTTCGAGGCAATAGTTAATCAGGTCATCCAGTCTCGTTCTGGTAATGCATCTTCCTCTACCCTCTCAGTCCTGCCAGGTAATTCTGCCTTTGGCTTTTTGATTCCGCTTGTTGCAACCATATGACACCTTTCCCAGCTTCATTTACTACATCTGCACCTTCACCTTATTCCTCATTCATTCGCACAGCTGATGGCTCCACTATGACTGTTCAAACTATTGGCACCATCAATAGTCGTTCTCTTTCTTTTCTTGAAGTTTTTCATATGCCAGAATTATCCTATAATCTTCTTTCCGTTGGGTAATTATGTGAACTTGGATATAGACTTGTCTTTGACTTTTCTGGTGTGAATGTGCAGGATCCTCGTACTGGTCAGACCCTTGGGACTGGGTGTAGAATTGGGCGTATTTTCGAACTCTCATCCTTACACCTTCCCGCCTCTAACGTCTCTGTTGCTGCCTCTTTGTCACCACCATCCCTTGCACTTTGGCATTCACGTCTTAGTCATGCATCTGCATCTCAGGTACAACTTTTAGCTTCAAAGGGTTTGTTAGGGTCAGTGTCTAAAAGTTCTTTTGATTGTATTTCGTGTCAACTTGGAAAACAGCCGGCTTTGCCTTTTAATAATAGTGAGTCTCATGCTACTGCTTCATTTGATTTAATTCATTCTGATGTTTGGGGACCTTCTCCTGTTGCTAGTATGAGTGGTTCACGCTATTTTTGTAATTTTTGTTGATGATTTCTCTCGTTACACTTGGGTATTTTTAATGAAATCTCGTTCTGAATTATTGGATATTTATCGTACTTTTGCCAAAATGGTTTAAACCCAATTTTCAAAACCCATCAAAGCTTTTCGTTCTGATAATGCTTTAGAATATACTCAACATGCTTTTTAAGCCATCCTCAAAAATTATGGCACTGTTCCTCACTTGTCATGTCCTGGCAATTCACAACAAAATGGTCGAGCTGAACGTAAACTTAGGCACATTTTAGACGTTGTTCTAGCCCTCCTCATTTCCACATCTGTTCCTACCCTATTTTGGGGTGAAGCCACTCTAACGGCTGTCTACACGATCAATAGGTTGCCTACCCCTATCCTTGATAATTGCACTCCTTACAAGCGGTTGTTTGGCTATGTTCCCTCATACCACCATCTTCGTGTGTTTGGTTCTGCTTGTTTTGTTTTACTCTAACCTCATGAGCGCACCAAACTCGAGCCTCGTTCTTGAATGTGTTGCTTTCTTGGATATGGAATTGAACAAAAAGGCTATCGGTGTTATGATCCTGTGTCTTATCGTCTTCGCATTTCCCGTCATGTAGTTTTCTGGGAGCATAGACTACTTCATGAAATTGGCAAATTCAGCATGCCATCTTTTCCTCCTTTTACCACACTTATGGAGCCTCCTATTTCTCCTACTCACACTGGTGATGTCTTGCCCGAGTCTTCTTCACCTCACACTAGTAATGTCTTGATCGAGTCTCCTTCACCTAATACTCTCGATTCCACTCCACCTGATACTCTCGACGTCGCTTCACCTGAGCCCCCAGGTTCTGTTACGTATGAGGATCATGTTCACACTTCCCCTCTAGACCTTCGCCGATCCACCAAAGTAAGATCTCTTCCATCCATTCTCCAGGATTTTCATTGCTTTCATGCTTTAGCTACTTTACATGAGTCCCACTCCTATCGTGAGGCTTCCACTAACCCTTTTTGGCAGACTGCGATGAAAGAGGAACTTGATGCTTTACATAAGAATAATACATGGGATTTGGTTGACTTGCCTCCTGGAAAGTTTATGGTTGGCAGTAAGTGGGTTTACAAAATTAAGACTTGTTCAGATGGTACTGTTGACAGGTACAAAGCTCGACTTGTTGCCAGGGGTTTTACTCAAGAGTATGGTGTGGACTATGAGGAGACCTTTGCTCCAGTTGCTTGTCTATCTTCTGTACGTGCTTTGCTGGCTATTGCAGCCTCTCGCCATTGGTCACTTTTTCAAATGGATGTTAAAGATGCATTCCTTAATGGTGATCTTAGTGAAGAAGTCTATATGTAGCCACCTCCTGGACTATCTAATCCAACAAACAAGGTATGTCGTCTTCGCCAAGCTCTATATGGACTTAAGCAGGCTCCTCGAGCATGGTTTGCTAAGTTTAGCAACACTTTGTCCAGCCTTGGATATTCCATCAGCTCCTATGATTTAGCCTTGTTTGTTCGCCGCACAGACCGAGGCATCATACTTCTTCTGTTATATATTGATGACATGATTATCACCGGGGATGATCCCATTGGTATTCAGGAACTTAAACAGTTTCTCAATCAACATTTTGAGATGAAAGATCTTGGTTCTCTCAGCTATTTTCTTGGTCTTGAGATTTCATCTTCTTCTGATGGTTATTATTTGACACAAGCCAAATATATCTCTGATATGCTTTCTCGGGCAAATCTCACAGACAGTAAGATTGTTGACACACCAACTGAGCTTAATGCTCATCTTACACCTCATGATGGTGAACTTCTTCGCGATTTTACTTTATATTGACATTTGGTTGGCAGTCTTGTCTACCTTACTGTTACTTGACCTGATATCTTGTATGCTGTCCATCAGGTGAGTCAGTTTATGGCTGCTCCTCGTTCTACTCATTTTGTTGTTGTTCTTCGCATCCTTCGTTACCTAAAGGGGACATTGTTTCATGGGCTCTTTTTCTCCTCGCAGTCTCCTCTTCAGTTGTGTGCTTATACCGATGCAGATTGGGCAGGTGATCCTACAGATTGTCGTTTTACCACCGGTTATTGTTTCCTACTTGGCACCTCTCTTATCTCTTGGCGTAGTAAGAAACAAACTGTTGTTGCTCGATCTAGTACTGAGGCATAATATCGTGCTTTAGCTTAAGCTACCTCTGAGCTTCTTTGGTTGCGATAGTTGTTACAAGATATGGGTGTATCACTTTCTGCTGCCACTCCTGTATACTGTGACAATAGGAGTGCTATTCAGATTGCTCATAATGATGTTTTTCATTAACGGGCCAAACATATTGAGATTGATTGTCATTTTGTCCGTCATCATCTCCTTTAGGGCTCCCTACAGCTTCATTCTGTCACATCCAAGGATCAGCTCGCATACATCTTTACTAAGTCACATCCTCCAGGGCGTTTTCGTGATCTTGTTTTCAAACTCAAGTTGGTTTCTCGTATTCCACCTTGAGTTTGAGGGGGGCTGTTAGATTATGTATAGCCTAGTTATTGCTTAGTTAGTTTAGTCCCACATTGGTTGCGTATAGCTTTGCTTCTCTTATTGGCTTGTATAAATAGGATAGCGCACTTATAAGTAAATCACACCATTCAATACAATTATTCTCTTCTTTGTATTATCTCACTTCCTCTCTTAAACCTTAACAGCTGATGAAGTAAAATTTGATGCAGAAGAATTGCCAGGCAAATCTTCTTTGGCAGGAGGACACTAGAGGAAATGCACATGCATGCGGCAATGATGCATGTCCTAGTGGCCGCCTGCCAATGAAGATTTTGCCCTGTAATGCAGCTGCACTTGAACTTGCTGACTAATGGCCTGGAAACCTTGTTATTTATGCTGTCATAGAAGAAGCATATACGATGGAACAATGCCCTAAATTTTGTTGTTGAAAGTCTCTTTATCATTTTATTCCTCCCATCATGATCACGACCACGTCCGGACAAAATTGGTACTTTTACACAAATCCTAATTAATGAAGATTTTGATTATGTTTAATTAGATTTCAAATGCTTGTGATATTTATAGTATAACTTTTGGAATAAAATCCTAATGGAGATTGTCCTTGCACCCCAGCTATGTACGTTTATATATATCCCTCTAGCTGGCTGAAATTAACAGCACCAAAAAGGTACGACTACGGCTGTAATTTTCTCATAGATCAAGCATCAATTTAAAGTTTGTGGTTTCACTATAATTCATGAATTGTTGATAAGCTGATTGAGAAGAAAGTGAAAGAGAATAGGACCGCTAGATATGCTTTAAAGTGGAAGATCCTGAGGTATGTTCTTCGTACTCTACCTTTTACCTAGCTTCTACTACATGTATTGTTTCCTTTGATGTCTACCAAGAGCTGCTAAATGATCATGAGGCCACCAGAAGGGGTAAAAAAAGAAGAAACAATTGTTGCAAAATTGAACCCATAGTTGGTTTCCTGCTCGCAAAAACTCGTAGTGGTATTTTCATCTGGGTTTCAACTTAAAAAGTTAACATTAATTTGCTTTTCTCGCAAATGGCAACGATATGCAAGCAACAACGTTTCCCAAGCAAAGACAAAAAAACTAAAAAAAATTCAGTTATTGTTTGTTACTTTCTCTACGTACTGTTTATTGAATCTACGTTGACTATCAATTCAGCAATTGCTCCTAGGATATAATTTCTCTAGAAACGTTGGTTATTAATGCCTATAAATATAAAACTGTTGAATTATTAAAGAGGTTTGGTGGCTTTAATTAATCAGGAGTGAGGATGACTCACCACAAGAGTGGACTTCGTCCATATCCCAAATGAGAGGAGCTTGGTGTCATAAGGTGGGGGTTTCAACCAAAATTTTAAGCCAAACAATTATGTATAAAAATCTTCCCCAATTTATTTTTACTTTTCGATATAGGATTAACAACTTTAAAATTTTCATCTTTATGAGTCTTGCTTATCACAGATTTGACTTTAAATTTTAATGCTTTCACATTGTTCACACTTTTACAAATAATTATGAAATTGAAAATGGGTTCAATCTCTTTTTTTCGTTACATGAGAAAAAAAATGCAATCAGAACTGTTCATCTATTAACAAAAATTACTATTTTTATTAATAAAAATAATTACTACTCTCATGAATTTGTGAATCTCTTTTTAAAGGATAAAAGCACAACCCAGTGAAAATAATTTATTACTATAAATCCATAGATGAATAACACATATTTTCTCTTGGAAAATGGGAAAGATAGCAAAGTACACAATCGAGCCATGGAGAACAATGGCCAGCATTGATCTGATATGGACATATTACATGGTAGGAATGACCCACAAGTCCAATGCATCGCCCTCCACTTAAAAACACACCAACCATTGTTTCACAATCCTGCATGGCGCAAGCCTTTTCTTCTACACTCGTACTCCATGATTAAGAGAAAGAGTTGCTGCAGCCTACAGATATTTGGTTAGTGATGTTCTTCTATATATTAATGACAAGGAAATATATTTGCAATTGGAATGCCAATGACATTTGAAGAAGGATCAATTCAGTACTTGAGTAGTAAAGAGAAAATTAGAGAGGGGGGGGGGGGGTGGTGGAGGTGGAGGGGAATTAAGCGTTTAAATGATACATAAGTTGTGGGAGTACTTATTCACTTCTTGTTATGCATTTATAAGTGTTTGTGAATTGCATGATATAAAAAAAATATATATATTGTGGGTGTTAATTAACTTAACTGATAAGATCACTTATCGTCGCACATGATATTATTGGCTCATACCATATATTAAGGAGATAAGGAATGAGAGAGATCGAGGGCTGCCTAGTTCCCATTCCGTATTCAATTAGTTCACCGAGCCTCCTATTTAAAAAAATAGCTGTGCATATTAACTATTGAAATTAAAGTAAATGGGAATACATACAGTTTAACGATAAATATGAGTACTGCTCATTTTCGTTTTCCCTTTTCTTGCTCTAAGTGATGCAGAAGAATTGCCGGGCAAATCTCCTTTGGCAGTGAGCACACTTCATCCATGCATGACTCAAATGAACAATGCGTATCTAAGTTGCTGTCTGCCAATGGAGATCTTGCCCTGTAATGCAGTTGCACCTCAAGTTGGAGAGTTAACTTCTCTGTGGCTATTATTTATACTATCCTTGAAGAAGCATATCCATTGGCACAATACTTTATATAGTGTGAATGTGATTGATGCCTCTAGTCCCTTTATTCTATAAATTTCATATATTGTCAGCGTACACTTCATTCTACCCAAGTTAAAATTTACTCATTTTCTTGCCAAAAAATAAAGAGAGATGCAAATTGTGTTCTCATTTGCACCATTCATACGTCGTCTTGGTGATATAGAAGTGTTAGGCTATGTGTGGAGCTTGGTGGTCTTTTTTATTTTTGTCTAATCTGGTCTTTTCAGCACTGTTTGGTATCTGTTTTATTTTAACCCGGAAATATAAGGATTTCATCTTATTCTTTTGTGGAAAGTGAGTGGGCCGTCTTTTTTTTTTTTTTGGTGAATACTGTGAGGGGTGTCTAGGGGGAGACCTCCTTGTATTGTTCTTCAAGACATAGTGAAATCGCTGCAATTCTGTGGACGTAACTCGAGTTTGGGTGAACCACGTAAATATGTGTGCTGTGTGTTTGCCTTTGATTTATTTCTATTTTCTTCTCTATATTCGCATCTCAAGATCCGTAGGGATAGGGTAGTTTAACCCTAACAATTGGTATCAGAGCTATCAGTTTTTGAGTGGGAGCGATGGCCGGAAAAGAAGGAAAGACGACAGGAATCGAGAAATTCTATGGCACAGATTTTGGGTATTGGAGGATGCAAATCGAGGATTATCTCTATGGGAAGAAATTACATTTGCCTCTGTTAGGGGCAAAGCCAGACAGTATGAAAGAAGACGAATGAAATCTTCTTGATAGACAGGTACAGGGAGTTATTCGATTAACTCTATCATGATCAGTTGCGCACAATGTTATGAAGGAGAAGACCACAAAGGATATGATGGTGGCTTTGTCCAGTATGTATGAAAAACCGTCGGCTAACAACAAAGTGCATTTGATGAAAAAGTTGTTCAATTTGAAGATGGCGGAAAACACCCCTGTTACGCAACATCTGAATGAGTTCAATACAATTGTTAATCAATTGTCCTCCGTTGAGATTGATTTTGATGATGAGATCTGTGCTTTAATTGTTTTGGCTTCTTTGCCAAACAGTTGGGAAGCCATGAGAATGGCGGTGAGTAATTCTGTAGGGAAGAATAAACTCAAATATGAAGATATTCGGGATTTGATTTGCGGGTGAAACCTCGGGTTCTGGTTCCGCTTTAAATCTTGAGACAAGAGGTAGAGCACAGGATTGAAATTCCAATCGGAGAAGATCAAAATCTAGAAGAGGAAGTAGGAGTAAATCCAGATCTAGACGACAACTGGAATGCTGGAATTGTGGCAAGACTGGCCACTTTAAGAAAAATTGTAGAGCACCACAGAAGAAAAGGAATGAGAACGATGCTGCAAATGCTGTGAAAGAAGAACTACGGGATGCCCTATTACTTTCTGTTGACAGTCCCATTGACTCTTGGGTTTTGAACTCAGGAGCTTCTTTCCATAACACTGCACACCAAGAAATCATGGAGCACTATGTGACAGGTGATTTTGGGAAGGTATATTTGGCTTATGGAGAAGCTTTGAATATTGTGGGTATGGGAAACGTTCGCATTAAATTGCCGAATGGGTTTATGTGGTTGATACAGAAAGTGTGACATGTTCCAAAATTTATAAGGAACTTAATCTCTGCAGGATAGCTTGATACTGAAGGTCACACGGTGACATTTGGGGCTGGTACTTGGAAGATTACAAAAAGGAGCCATGGTAGTGGCTCATGGAACAAAAACGGGTACTCTGTACATGACCTCAAGTGTGAGAGATACTATTGCAATGGTTGATGCAAAAGTTGATACAAACCTATGGCACCGTAGGCTTGGTCACATGAACGAAAAAAGGGATGAAAGTGATGCTGTCTAAAGGGAAACTGCCAGAGTTGAAATCCTTTGACTTTGATTTGTGAGAGAGCTGCATTCTTGGGAAACAGAGAAATGTCAGTTTCTTGAAAGGAGACAGAACTTCAAAGTCTGAAAAATTAGAGTTGGTACACACAGATTTGTGGGGAGCTTCCCTGGTTACATCTTTTGGAGGTTCGCGGTATTATATCACATTTATTGATGACTCAAGCAGGAAGCTATGGGTTTATTTTCTGAAAAATAAATCTGAGGTATTTGAGACCTTTAAGAAATGGAAGGCATGGTTAAGACTGAAACAGGTTTGAAGGTAAAATGTTTGAGGTCTGATAATGGTGGAGAGTACATAGATGAGGGTTTTAGAGAATTTTGTGCTGCTAATAGGATTAGGATGGAGAAGACTATTCCTGGGACACCACAGCAGAATGGCATGGCTGAGAGCATGAAGAGGACCCTCAATGAGCATGTTAGAAGTATGAGGTTGCATGTTAGGTTGCCAGAAACTTTTTGGACCTATGCAGTTAGCACAACAGCTCACTTGATAAATCGAGAACCGTCAGTTCCTTTGGATTGCAGGATACCTGAAGAGGTATGGAGTGGAAAGGAGGTAAACCTTTCTTACTTAAAAGTTTTTGGCTTTTTATCTTATGTTGATATTGACTCTGATGCTCGCAGTAAACTAGATGCTAAATCCAGAAAATATTTCTTTATTGGCTATGGTGATGAAGCTTTTGGTTATCGGTTTTGGGATAATCAAAATTGAAAAATCATCAGGAGTAGAAACGTGATTTTCAATGAACAAGTTATGTACAAAGACAAGTCAAGTGCAGAATCTATTATTACCAGGCCATAACCAAAAAAGTTTGAGTTTGTTGACTTGGATGAATTTTCTAAGAGCACAGTGCAGAGTAGGAGTCAAGAAAATGATGAGAATACAGACCCACGGGTAGAACAGTGTACGCCCATAAGTGCTGTCCAAAGGTCTTCTATGAACATTAGACCTCCACAGCGGTTCTCACCATCCTTGTTCTATATTTTGTTGACTGACAGTGGTGAGCCAGAATGTTATGATGAAGCTTTACAGGTTAAAAATTCTAGCAAATGGGAGTTGACCATGAAGGATGAGATAGACTCACTGATGATGAATCAGACATGGGAACTAACTGAATTACCAGAAGGGAAGAAAGCTTTACATAACAAATGCGTGTATAGAGTAAAAGAAGAGCATGATGGTAGCAAGCACTACAAGGCCAGATTGGTTGTGAAAGGGTTTCAACAGAAAGATGGTGTTGATTACACAGATATTTTCTCTCCAGTTGTAAAGCTAACAAAAATTAGGCTGGTACTAGGAATTATGGCTGCTGAGAACCTACATCTTGAGTAGTTAGATGTGAAGACAACATTCCTTCATGGTGATTTGGAGGAGGATATTTATATGCATCAGCCACAAGGATTTGCAATGCAGGGAAAGGAAAATCAGGTTTGCAAACTGAGAAAGAGTTTGTATGGGTTGAAACAAGCTCCAAGACAATGGTATAAGAAGTTTGACAGCTTCATGTGTAGCATCGAGTTCACAAGGTGCCAGGCAGACCATTGTTGCTATGTTAATAGTTTTGACAACTCTTATATCCTATTATTGTTGTATGTGGATGATATGCTCATTACAGGGTCTAACATTGAGGAGATTAATAATTTCAAGAGGCAGTTGTCAAAACAGTTTGCAATGAAGGATTTGGGTGCTGCAAAACAAATCCTTGGTATGAGAATTATCAAAGACAAAGTCAGTGGGACTTTGAAACTTTCATTGACAGAGTATGTGAAGAAAGTTCTCAGTCGATTTAGCATGGATAATGCTAAACCAGTGAGCACACCTTTGGCTAGTCATTTTAGATTATCTAAGAATCAGTCACCAAAGATAGAGCAGGAGCAGGACTACATGAGTAGGGTTCCCTATGCCTCAGCTATTGGAAGTCTTATGTACGCCATGGTCTGCACAAGACCGGACATTGCACATGCAGTGGGAGTAGTGAGTAGGTACATGAGTAATCCGGGAAAACAACATTGGGAGGTAGTCAAATGGATCATGAGGTATTTGAAAGGCACTTCAGATACATCTCTGTGCTTCACAAGGGCAGGTTTAAAACTGCAGGGTTTTGTGGATATGGATTTAGCTGGCGATGTTCATAGCAGGAAGAGTACTATAAGGATTGTGTATACTCTGGGTAGTACAGCTGTAAGCTGGGCTTCTACGTTGCATAAAATCGTTGCTCTCTCTACTACATAAGCTAAGTATGTAGCCATAACTGAAGCTGGGAATGAGATGGTTTGGTTACAGGGTCTCTTGGATGAGCTCTGTAAGAAGAATGAGAGGGGTACACTACACAGTGATAGTCAGAGTGCTATTTTTCTTGCTAAGAATCCAGTGTTTTATTCCAGGACGAAGCATATATAGTTGAGATATCACTTTATTTGCTCTCTTCTTGACAGTAAACAGTTGGTATTGGAGAAGATTCATGGAATTGAGAATCCAGCAGATATGTTGACTAAGGGTGTCACTATTGAGAAATTGAAGTTGTGCTCAGCTTCAGTTGGTCTTCAAGCTTGAGGACAGGTGAATGAGTTACGACGATGGTTGCTTTGTTTGAAGGCATGTGGTGTTTGGTGTTGGTGATTGGACCAGTCTCCAAGTGGGAGATTGTTAGGCTATGCGTGGAGCCTGGTGGTCTTTTTTATTTTTGTCCAATATGGTCTTTTCAGCACTGTTTTGTATCTGTTTTATTTTAACCCGGAAATATAAGGGTTTCATCTTATTCTTTTGTGGGAAGTGAGTGAGCCGTCTTTTTTTTTTTTTTTGTGAATACTGTGAGGAGTGTCTAGGGGTGAAACCTCCTTGTATTGTTCTTCAAGATATAGTGAAATCGCTGCAACTCCGTGGACGTAACCCGAGTTTTGGGTGAACCACGTAAATTTGTGTGCTATGTGTTTGCCTTTGATTTATTTCTATTTTCTTCTCTATATTCGCATCTCAAGATCCGTAGGGATAGGATAGTTTAACCCTAACAAGAAGTTCCTGGTGTATTGCAACAAGTTAGTACTAAAGTATATACTAAGTTATAAGTTATTAAAATGGAATAGTGAACTAGTAATTTTTCTTCGCATTATGAAGTTTGACTAATAACTAATCATTTTAATCTCAAAAATCACCTTAACAAGTAAGAAAAAAAATTATAATGAGTGAAATAGCCTGATTGTCCATATTTAAATGTTAAAATTGAGCGTCAAAGACAACAATATCCATTACTAGTAATACATGATCTTGCTCTATTCAGGCAGAACAGAGTTGATCAAATCAGTGCTTCAAGGGGTTGAGTGTTTCTGGCTTGCTCTATTCCCTATCCCAGCTAATATAGTGGACAAATTAATTAGGATGTGCAGATCCTTTCTATGGAATGGGTAAAGCTTTGGTATCACGAAAGCTCTTGTGGCTTGGGATGATATGTGTAGACCCAAAACTAAAGGAGGGCTTGGCCTTATAGACCTTAAAGTTTGGAACAAAGCTCTTCTCACTAGAATTTTGTGGAACATTCATATGAAAAAGGATTCCTTATGGATTCAATGGGTGCAACACTTCTATTTGAAGGACAGATCAATTTGGGGCATAAGCCCAAATCATGAGGACTCTCCTCTATGGAAGAGAATTCTGTGCATCAGAGATGAGCTAGTGACACAGGCTGGCTCTACTCATCAAGCAGTTTCAAAGCTGATTGAATGGCAAGACCAGAATGATATTTGCATAAAGAAAGCCTACAACTCAATAAGACATAAGGAAACCTGGTCAGATGGGCTCCAGTTGTGTGGAATAGTTGCTGCCCTCCAAAAACTCCTTCATACTATAGTTAAGCATCAAAGGTAAGCTTCTAACCAAAGACAGACTTCTGTTGGAGGGTGAAGACAAACTCTGCCCCCTGTGCAAGGAGAGGGCAGAGTCCATAGATCATTTATTTTTCTCTTGTCGAGTAAGTAAAGCAACATGGGATGTGATCAGGAAATGGTTAGGTTGCAGAAGAGAAATGACAACCATTCGTAGTGCTACCAAGTGGATCCAAAAGGAAGTAAAAGGCACTGGCCCCCTAGCTATTGCAAAAAAATAGCCTTTGCAAGTACAGTCTACAGCATATGGATGGCCAGAAATAGCAAACAATTTGAAGGAACCTCAGTGAACCCAAACAGCTTAGCCAGGAAAATCCCAACTCTGGTTTATAGAATAGTGTATGCCTCTTTCCCTGGAATTAGGCATCTTTTGTAAATGTATTTTGTTATCTCAGTATATGATTTTATTGTAAATCTCTTGGGTATGCCCAGTGTTTTTGTACTCTTTTTTTTATCAATACAAGCTTTATTTACATATAAAAAAAATACATGATCTTGCGAGTTAGGACATTGTACAAAATTATCAAATTATTTGAAGGTTCTAATAGCATTACACTAATAAATTGATCTAATCCAACTCAGGCCTACTAATTTACTGAAATGGAGAACATAATAGAAATGATTTTAAAATTTTAAAGATTTAAAAAAGAGAAGGAAAAAGCAGTAACATAAAAATGGATGTTTTGGATATGGAAGATCCAAAGAATGATCTCATTATCTTTATCCTCTACTGCTCTACATGGGTGGTCATATTTCAATGGTTTCTGGGACCAGCCAATTGGACCAGAAAGGTTGATTATATATGCTAAAACGAGGCTACATTAACATATGTCAAGGGCATGTTGTCACTCCTTGAGCTATGCTATGAACCGAGAAAAGAGATGCATAGATAAAGATCGTGAACGGGTTCTGATTTTTTTTTTTTTTTTTTTTGTCTAATGGTCATTTTTGGATTTTTTATATATCGGAATTCAATCATTTTTTTTCCATGTAAAAAAAAAATTCTTGAACTGTTTATATCAAAAATAATTTAATATTGTCACTCCTTTTTTTATTAGGCCACTTATAGAGGTATTATCATGCCATGATCCGCCGTCAAAATGCTCTCGAAACAAAGACTTTCAAAAAAGAAATTTGAAGAACAATATCAAGACAACTACTATAACTCGAGAGTTCGATGCTGATAAACTCGAGTGGGCTTTCCATACCTCGACCTCGAGTAAGGTGGATGAGTCATAACAGTTAATCTGACTATTCAGGTATCGAGGACAACCCAAAATTCATGCATTTAACTGGCTAAGGTAGAAGTGACGACTCACATTGTGGAGGCAAATATTTTAGCCCGTGGCATGATTAATACATTTAATCAAGATAACGTGAGGAAGTGGAAATATGAGAGACTTTTAAGGAATATCAACATAAATGTCTAATCTTTGAACAATATAAATAGTAGCAGAATTAATCAAGGGATATAGACAATCATCCAATAATCATCAACTATTAAGATTTACTTTTTCCATTTCTTTCCTTTACTTTCCAATCACAATAAGAGTAGTTGTACCGTAATCCTAACTGTAATTCCCACTTCTTCATCCCCTTTCTTTGTTTGTTCGAAGTCGATCCAAATAAAAGCTGCATTGAAAGCTTGGTCTACATTACAACAAGCTCGAGGAATCTGTATGTAGTACTTTGAGGTTTTAACTTTGTAAATCCTTTGAATCAGAATTACTTTTAATATCAATCCAATGAGTTTATTGTTACTGTGCATTTATTATTTATTATGTTCATTAATTGCTAAATTAAATTTTTTTCTTTAAATTTATAGTTGCATATCATAAAGTCCTATTAGTTGAGGCAGTATCGAACCCATTTAGAAAAATATTATTTCAATCGAGCCCACTTTAACTTCAATTAACGCATAAATTAAATTTTACACCAATATAAATGAATCAATCCAACACAATATTCTTGATAAAATTCAAGAAATATAACTTTTACATATATATATATATACATATAAAAGTTTGCCCTCTAACTGCTGCATCTGTGACCCCATGTTCACAGATGTGGCAAAGTACCGTAATAAAGATTGGTATAAACTAAAAGTAAATACAAGAACAGAGAAATAAATTGCAGAGACCGTAGTCTTTCCCAAGCTAAAACTTCTCTCTCCCCAGCTCTGGAACTTTCATAAACTAAGGGCTTTTGCTTTAAATTGATTTTAATCGCTTACCCAAACAATGCCTAAATGACTTTTGGGGGCTAGACTAGTCATAACCATTTAAATCAATTGGGCCTATCATGTAGATTCAAACTTAGCCCAAGATCAAGCCCCAACTTTCCTTTTAAACTGTAATGTTTTAACAGAAATTCTTTTGCAGCGCCGTCCAATTTTTATAGCTCCAAATAAATTTCAATTAAGATGAAAGAATTATGGTAACTAGGTGTTATTCCATCATTGTGGCAAAATCAATTCAAAAGTATATTTGTAGAACCTTCTCTAATGTGAATTTAGCCTCCTTTTCTAATAATTTCTAATTTCAATTTTAACAAAACCAATCCAAAATTAATTTTAAACCATTTACCCAAAATTTTATGGTAAAATATAAAACATCTTCATTGGTAAATTAAATTTGTGCACTAAGCAAGTTAAAGTTTTCAGACTGGACCTCTTAATTTGATATCATCGGAGACCATAGTAACAAAGAAAGAAGAAGTTGAGGCTCTCGGATTACAAGTTTTCATGTGCCTGAATTATTTGTTTAAATTATATGTTAATTATTTATTTTACTTTAGGTAGTAATATGGTAGTATTTGGGGTTGGGTAATCTAACATAAATCAATTATTGTATTCTTATATAAAAAGAATAACAATTAAATAAACATACTTATTATCTTGTCCATTATTGGGATACATATCCATTTACAACATGATCAGAATCAAATTAAATGGTGAAGTATCATACAATTATTAAATGAAAGAAAAAGTCTGGTCGGCAGCTAGACCTTCAAGCTTTCTTAAACATAATTTTGAATGGTACATCACTAAGAGCCAGACGCCTTTCATCTTCCTGATTAATAAAAATACCAACATCTCGGCATAGAACTTTGAAGAAATCACACACAGAAGGACAAAAAACAAGCTTGTAATCATCTTCATACTTTTTTCCTTTTTTTTATATTTTTTTATGTAATCATCTTCATACTTCTCAACCTTAAACTAATTGCTCGTAGTTTCGCGACCAGGGTTCCCTTCAACCCCACCAGTTGTCACAAACCATTGCTTTCGTAGATTCATCAAAGCTGTCGAGTTTCCACACCGTTGATTGCACGCAGATTGTTGCGGCAGAGAACTTGATGTTCAGATCAGTGGATACGCAAATAACTCCTTTTTTGGGGTTCACAGGAGAGAATGTTAAAGGGAGACCTTTAGATACTTCATGTTGCTCTTGAACAACATCAAGTGGGTAGATGGTTTGGTTCCCTTCAGGGGTTCTGCTGCCAAGAGTTAGCCCACCACCTCTGCCACGGAAAACAAGCAAAATGTAGTAATCAGTGCCTGCACGGAGGTTCTTGCCTGTGGTGTCAATAACAGGATCAGGTGCAGCATTGGCTGCAATGAGAAGGAAGGAGAGAAGTAGTGGCAATGTAGTCTTCATTGTTTTCTGATTTTGTGAAGGAGTTGTGAGGGACACATCTAAAGCTGCCTTGTTTTGACTAAACCATGGAGCCACCCAAAACTAATTCAGTAATAATTTTGGTTCCACCAAAATAAATTCGACAGCTGTGACCTATAGAGGGTTATTTGTATCAATTGAATAATCGAACCTAAGACTTAAGTTATATAAAACTTTTATGTTAATTCATTCTATCACCTGTACTATTGGTAAGGGATTTTAATCTCACTACAATCGATTTCCTTCCGATCTTATTTCAATGCCCATCATCCATAAGATCTCTTACGCCATTTAAATTTTCAGTAGATTTGCAAATACAATGGTCCTCCTCACATGCAGGCATGTGTCGGCAATGCACGTGTGACCGTGATTTTCTGTCACTAATGATCAGTTTGATTAAAAGCTTATTTTCTTGTAGTGGGTAAAATAATTGCAAATTCTATTTATAAACTGTATTTTTTTACGTGTCATGTCACTACAAGGAATTTGATTTTTTGGGTTGAAACCATTGTAGTATTTAATTATGTTGGGTTTTCTATAAATCCAATTATTTGGGATCAAGATCATTTAATAGCTATCATTAATCATTTATTTGTTTTGGATTTTTTGTTGCTTCAATGTTCAATCAGTTCATTCTATAAAGTATTGTCTTATTAACTAGTTTTTTTACTTGTAATTTATAAGTTCAGTTATGAAGTCAAAAACTATTGACTTGTTTTTCAAAAAAAAAATTTGTGGAGAATTTAGAGAGTAATATAAAGACTCCGTCATCTATTGTGTCACCATCGACATTGCCTATTCAAACATCATCCCCATCATCTATTCTAGCTTCAACTTATGAGATTCGTCCTTCTAAGATTCTTAGATTGAGTTTGAAGCAAAAAAAAAAAAATTAAATTGCCCATTTTGGAAAGAGATCATGGACTCCGTAAACAAATTAATGATTATGATGTCAATAAGCGTGATAAAATTCGATGAGCATACTTTAAACTTGGATCATATCAACCTTTTTTTCATAAGTACCTAGCAAGTGAAGTTGGTGGAGGTGAGAGTCGGCATTTTCAAACACATTGGTATAATGGCTATTCTTGGTTAGAGTATTCACTCTCTAGGGATGCTACTTTCTATTCACTTTGTTTTCTTTTCAGAAGGCCAAGTAGCCATTATGGGCATGATGCATTTACTAAGAGTGCGTTTAATTTTTGGAGAAGAGTAGGTGGGAAGCAATGTGCATTTTTTAGTCATGTGGACAAAGATCCAAATTCTTTGCATAATAAAGCTCAACTATATATGTTGCATAGATTTGATGAAATCAACTCAACATATTGAGATAGTATTTGATAGGCAAACATTTGAATAAATAGTAGCTAATAGCCTGCATCTCAAAACCTCCATTAAAGTTGTATGATGGTTAGTATTTCAAGGATGTCTATTTAGAGGCCATGATGAAAGTGTAGGTTCAAATAATCGAGGGAATTTCATTGAACTTATCAAATATAGTGCAAGCTTTGATAAAATGGTTGATGATGTTGTTTTAGCCAATGCTCCAAAAAATGAATCATATGTTTCTCCAACAATACAAAAGGAGATTTTAAGCATTTACGCAAGCAAAATCCAAAAGGTAATCCATAATGAAATTGGTGATGCAAATTATTTTTTGGTTGATGAATCAATGAGAGAGCAAATGGCAATTGTTTTGAGGTTTATCGACAAAAAGGATTTTGTACAGGAGCATTTCTTTGATCTTGTTCAAATGAGAAAAACTACATCATTGACTTTAAAAAATACGATATCTGATGTTCTTTCTCATCATACTCTTAATATAGCGAGTGCTCGAGGTCAGAGATATGATGGTGCTAGTAATATGCATAATGAGTTTAAAGGGGTGCAAGTTTTATTTCTCAGTGATTGTCGGTTTGCTTACTTTATTCATTGTTTTGCTCATCGTCTTCAATTGGCATTAGTTGGGCAGCCAAATATGTGATCATTGTATATAATTTTTTCTCAATGTTAAGTGTAATCGTCAATTTTCCTTGTGGTTCTTCTAAACATCATAATGAATTACAAGCACTTCATTCGGTTCAAGTAGCTCATATGGTTGCCACAAAAGAAGTTGAAACTAGTAAATGAGCTAAATGTACAGGGGACACTCGTTGGAGTTCACACTTAAATTTTGTTGATAGTTTGTTGAAGATGTTTTCTACAACAAGTATGATTCTTGAAAAAAGTAGTTGATGATGGTACCCAATCACAACGTGCTACGGCAAATGGAGCACTTGATGCCTTGATGCCTTTTTAGTTTATGTTTATTTTGCATCTAATGAAAGAGATTTTTGGGATCACGGATAGTCTATGTCAACCTTTACAGTGTAAATCTCAGGATATAGTAATTACTATGGATGTTGTGTCATTAACAAAACAAAAAAATGCTCCAAAGGTTTAGGCAAACTCGTTGGGATACTCTTATTGCAAATGTGAAATTATTTTATAAAAATCATGATGTTGAAATTCCTGATATGAGTGCATCATATTTTGTTGGTTGTGGTCGTCGTCATTAGAAATATCATACTATTGAGCATCATTATCGGGTTGATATTTTTCTTGTTGTTATAGATTCTCAATTACAAGAGTTGAGCAATAGGTTTAATGATCAAGTTGTTAAACTGCTCACTCTTAATTCAGCTTTGGATCCCAAAAATTCTTATAGATTGTTCAATGTTGAAAATATTTGTAAACTTGTTCACAAATTTTATCCTGAAGATTTTGATGATCAAGAAAAAAACCGTCTGCTTTATGAGTTACAACATTATGAGCTTGATGCGTGTCAAAATCCAGATAGGCACAATGAAAAGTCGACAATATACTCACTCCTTGATAGATTGATCTGTCTGGTATTAACACTTCCTGTTTCAACAACAAGTTCAGAACGAGCATTTTCAACAATGAAAATTATCAAGACTCAGCTTCATAGCAAGATGGACGATAATTTCCTTAGATGTCGTGTGCTTATGTATGTCGAGAATGACATTGCAGCTCAGTTTTTTATTGATGAGATAATAGATGATTTTACTTCTGCGAGTGAGCGTCGAGTTCAGTCTAAATAGAAGGTATTATTATATTTTTTTAATAAAATAGATATTATTATCAAAGTTTTATCTGCGTATGCATTCTATTTATAAGTTTTGTGTTGTAATTAAAGTGTTACTTATTAATTGTCAGTTACCTTTTTCCATTGGATCTTATGTACTTTTGGTCAAGAAGCGAAAACCATTTACAGCAACTACATTGGTATGAGTTTTATCGTTTTATTACCATCATGCAACATCTGTACAACTTTAAATGCTTCTCCAAAACATATTATCTTAGTTATCACTTGTTTTAATTGATGTGAAAAGTTTTCTATTGAAAATATATATAAAACTAATATTATGTGATAAAATTTTTATATTTGTGAACTTAGACTAATTACCGGGTAAACTAAGAATTTTTTTTTTTTTTTTTTGAACAAATGTCATAGGATTCGTAACATATTTCATCCCTACCTCAAGAAAGCAGCAACAGAATTCCAAACCCAAAAAAAGAAGAATGGAGGCATGGTTTTACATTTAGCTATTTTATTGTAAGTTCTGTTTTATTGTAGCATTCTTAGATCAGTAACTATAAAATGGAGATGTTTATAATTAAATGAAAATGGGAATTCTTATGCTAGACATGCAAATTAACAACCTTCTGTTGATATGTTTCTTGGATTCCATGTGGCTGCTGTTACCGAAGATCCTTGTTGTACTGTTTTTGCTTTCCCTCCCCTTTTATTGGGTCTGTCTATGGATGTTGATTTTAGGGGATTTAGTTTCCCTGGGGTTGTAAGTTTGAACTCTGATTAATTTATGTTGTTCCATCTTTTTTTGAAAAAAAAAAAAAAGAGAGAAAAGAAATGTTAGTGTACTTGTGCAAGTAACATCTATAACATGACCTATTAATGTTCAGATATATTATGACTAGAAATTCAAAATAGCGATACCAGTTGAATAAAAAAAATGAGAATAGCTATATACAGAGACATTTTTACTATATACAAATAGAAGATGTCTCCTTTTTTAAAAAATAAAAACATAAAATTGCAATAAGGAAGTATCGAAAGCCGACAAATCTGTCTCACCATATCATAGACATCCTCCATTCAATAATACTTGTTGCCAAGTGGATCCCATTGCTGATTTCCTGTACGCAGAAACTCGGAGTGGCATTTTCAATTCCGTTAGCTTATTCCAATTGTATGGTGCACTTTTTTTACTATTACTTATCATAAATCGCTTCAAATATTATTAATAAAAATTATGTTTATTACTTTCATAGTTATGTTGTGATGGGATTGATAAAATAACTAAATAGAACTAACAAAATAATAATCAAAATAATCATATAAAATAAATGGTAAATTAAATTTATCTTTTTGAGGTACTGTGAAACATTTCATTACATATTTTTATTTTTAAAAATTACAGTTTATTCCTTTGTCGTATGCATATTTTTTAATTTACAGAACAGTTACCTCTTTTTGTTACATATTTTGCTAGTCAACGGTTATTGATTTGGTCAAAAGTTATGCCAGTTAAGATTTTAAATGGAAAAAACCTTTTTTACCCTTACAACGGTAAGGAGAGACTATCATAAACTTCTCTTCTCCATTTACAGTGAATCTCCTTTACGACAGTGGGAGTCAAGTTCTCTCATCCAACTATTCTCCTTTGCACATTGTGAAATTCGTCCAACTATTCGCAAAGATTGAAGATCCAAGATTTAGTCTTTTCGTTTCTAACACAAGATTGAACACCCATGTGGCAATTGCAAGTGAGTTCCCTTATCATTACTGTACTAATTTCAAAGGTAATGAGCAACACCTTTTTTGTTCATCTCCTTTCTTGTACATCTGATTATTTTCATTCCTAAAAATAATAGTTTATTTTTGGGTCAATTGAGATGATTTCCCTGTTCAAAACGTGGTTAATTTTTGGGTTAGTTATGAAATTGGGTGTGGGTAATATGTGATGGTTTATTGTGGGTTTTGAGTACTAACGAAGTTAAATGAAGTTGATTTTTGCTAGTTTCGATATGCGTGTGATGTACAGGTTCTCTATGTTTAACAAAAAATTTGTTGGGTTTAGGTGAGTTATGTCCTACTCAGATGTGAATAACAGTGGGAGTGACCTACAATTCTTGAATAGGATATGCAAATGCGGTTTGAGAGCAATGATGAAGATATCAAAATGATAGAGTAAACTGAACAAACCGTACTACATTTGTCAAGATATGAAATGTAGATTCCATGGCTGGTGTTTGCCTAATACTGACCCAAATGCCAATCACAATTCACTATGTGTAGAGAACTTAAATATAGGAGGTCAAACTGGATTGGGTGTGGAGATGTTAGGTATGGACGTGCAAAAAGTTAGAGAGTAGATTCAAAAGTTGTATGTAAAATTGTATGTGACATAGAATGAGTTTGGGATGATAAAGATGTTGTTCGTAGTAAGTATTATTTGCAATGCTTTTGTGTTTGTTTTAGCTATGGGAACGTTCTTGAATAAGTGAGAGTGAGAGAAAGTGTGTGTAATTGTTTGATCTTGATGGAAATGGAACCTATGTATTTTGATGAAAAACTTGTCCATTCAGTATATATATATATATATATATATATATATTGTTCCTTGTTATCACACTCGAACTTGCTTCAACCTTATACATCACACTGAAGAATTCATTACCTGAACTTAATTTAAAAATGGAACTTCAATTCAACATCTTGTAAAGAATATTCATTCATATCTTCACATCCAAGTGGTCTCCATGACAAAAAAAAATGTCTAAATTTGTAGAGCTATTACAAAATGAATACCACAGACTATACATATTCAAATTACTTGAGCTATTCAAATGACTCATAGCACGCACAATTCGTTTGACATATATAGAGGACAAGTGTTGGTAACAACAATCAACACAAAATTACAAACAAAAAAAAAACTACTATTTTTTGTTAGTTCCTTTGGGTTGAACAATTTCTTGGAAAAAAGTGTTATGAAGTGGCTCCACTGTCCTGTTGAAATGGCCTACCATTACTATGATTCCCCTAGCCTCCAATTAATATACACTAAACATAAAAAAAGATGTTTATGCATTAGTTTACACAACAAATGCATGTGGTCCTATAATTTACTTTTTAAAACATTAACAATTCATTATTGTAAACCGAGATTCAAACCCAAGAGGGGAGTGAATTGAGTTTTTAAAAAAAAATTCTAATTAACTTGCAAGTTTTTAAAACAGTTTAATAAGTAAAGCACACAATCAAATAATATGCTTGTAAGTAAAGGAGTTAAGAAAGAGAATATTCAAACTTCGTTTATAGTGGTTCGGCAATATCAAAATCTCTCTGACCCTATGTCCACTCTCTTTAAAGAACCTCCTTGAAGTAATCTACTAATTATTAGTCGAGCAACTTCACAGGTGTTGCACAAACCTTACAAACAATCTCTTCCTCACAAAAGTTACAATGAAGTGTATAATCCTAAAGACTCTAAGAGTTACACCAACACTTTCTCTTTATAATAAATTTTATTAATTATAAAATAAATGGTAGAGACATAGCAATGAATGCTTTTTACAAATGAAGAATATCTTTCTTTCAAGAACAAGCTTGAAGAATGGATCACAATGAATTTTTTAAAGCTTTTGAGAATTAATGAGCTATATGATGAATTGAATGTGCTATCTTCCTTGTTTAAATGCTCATTAAAGTGGGTTTATATAGCCTTGAACTTATATGACCGTTTGACACTAACTTAACAGGTTTGGGGCATTAAATGCTCAAGTCTCGAGACCCCAAACGGTCATATTTTTGAATTATTAGTCGACTAGGTTAAGTGAAAAAATGTTCATTTTTAGGATTAGGGAAAGTATCAGTCGACTGGGTCATAGGACCAGTCGACTAGGTGAAGTTACCAATCAACTGGGAACTTACTATCTTTTTTCCTAATCGACTGGTATAGAGACCCAGTCGACTAGGTTGTCATTAATCCCAGTTTTTATGTTTCAAAACAGTTTTTAACTTAGAAACATGTTTTGCATTTTAGTTTTGTTAAAACCTTTTTATAAATTGAGCCATAGATCAAGCTAAGTAATTGAATTTAGAGATTTACAAAGTTATTCAATTATTTTAGTGCCTATTCTAGGTCTTTTGTCTTCTTTTGCTGTCTAAACATATTGAGTTCTTGCATCTTGTTTCTGCACTGAATGCTTTTATCGCTTAAGCACTTAGATAAAACTACTAGTGCAATTTAAGTAGTGTTTTGTCATTATTAAAATTAAATATGGTTCAACAATGTCCCTTTTTTTTATGATGACAAAATTAAGGAGAGAAAAAACAGTTTTAAAAACTAAGTGTTGGTTTTTTTGAAAAAATTGGACAGAGTTTCCTTTGTTTTTCTGATAAAAACCAAACTGCAAGCATTCAAATACAATAATATCAATCCCAACCATGGCAATGCAAGATAATTTACACTTGTTAACCTGTTCGGAGCAATGCTCCCCCTAAATTTATGCTATCTTAGTTTACATAGATTTTTCTCTTTTTCTCCGTCGTTTTGAAAATAATAGAAAATGGGGTGTAAACATGAAAAAATAAGAAATTTAGTCACCATAGACATGAAGATAAGGCATAAACAAACTTGTGTGCTAAAACTTATCGGGAAGAATCAGAAGTTTGCACATAAGCTTGAACAGTTAAAGCATATAAATGAGCAAGAAGAGCTCAAACTAAGCAACTATATAGCTAAAAGCAAAACACATACATGAGCTAAAAGCTAAACAAGTGAAAAGTAAGCATATATATATATATATATATATAAGGCGCCATACATCACAGAGCTTAAGTCCGACACAGCTGATACAAACCAGGCAAATAAATGTACGACAAAAATGTTCTTGTAATAATTATCCATATAGTAAAAATAAATAAACATAAGTACAAGTAAAAAAAATGACTTTGTGTGCAGGGGAGTCAGAATTATCCTAGAGAAGATCTTGAATCTCTACCAATGAGCCTTTCGAGTACTCTCGGAGTAACTTAAAATCATCTTAGAGGATGCTGATGTCGTGACGCATGTGCTCGATATCAGTCAGCACCATCTGGAAGCTATAGTCGATGGAAGAGCTCAAGCTTTGGAATCCCGACTGCATGGATAGCTGAAAGCTTTCTATAGCCTGTACTATATCATCATGACTAGCTTGACCAGCACTAGAGCCATCATGTCTAGCATGTTGTGGACTAGGTGTCTGATCGTTAGTGTCCATGGCAGTAGGAGGAGCTGCGTCATCAGGTCCGTTGTCGTCCTCCTCATTGTCATCATCATCACTGATCCTGATGTTATTCTTAGCCTTGGAACGGACCATGACATCACGTATCATGCACCCCATCTTCTTCAGTGAAGGGATATTGATAATGTCTTTGGGGCCGATATCTTGAGCTTCGGAGGTAGGCAGGGGGACTTTGAAGTGTTGGAAGATTAGGGTGATGAACACCCTGTATGAGAGGCACCAGGAGTCATGGACTTCACCATTGATCATATTGGCGAGCAAGAGTGGGTAAATATTGAAATAGTATCCAGTTTTGAGACACTAAATCAATACTATGTCTATTTTAGACATATAACCCCAACTCTCGAGTCTAGGGTGGATGGTCCAACTCACTATAAGGTTGAACAATTTTGAGTCGAAGGGCATGTCACTATACTAGTGAAACGTAGTGGGTCGAAAGACATAGTTAGGGTCTCCCCTAACTATTTGACATGCCTCCTCGTAATCAAAATTGTCTGGCCATCCATCCATACTCCACTAGACCCCTCCCACAAGGATTCTTAGCAGGTTGACCAAGAGGTCAGTGTTTACTTCAAATTCTATGCCCATGACACTAGTATTAAATCTAAGAGCTAGTGGACTGGGTTTAACCAAGTTGGCATAGAATTGATGAAAAAGGCGAGGGTAGTATTTTTTGTGGATTTTTACAAGGGGGTTAGGTTTATCGCCTCAAAAGTGGGAATGTCAAAATTAGTATAACGAATAGAATCGAAATCTACGAATCTACTCGTCATGACTTTCTTGTGTCTAATGATAGTGGCATACCTGCTTTTGGTAGCAGGGTTCCAAAAGAGTGAATCATCGAGCTCGATCCTCGCTTGCTTGCTTGAGGAACCATGTATTGCTTTCCCTTTAGTGTCCGGTGCTGAGGACTTCCGTGATTTAGGCCTTATTGGAGTGTGAGGTCCAACAATCGTTGTTTTTACTCGGATTCTCTTAGACTTTTTGGAAAAGTTTGTTTGGAGAGAGGTTTTTGGGAAATGGATGAAGTTTCAACCGTGAAAAACTTAAAAATGTGTGATTTAAAGGAGGATTAAAGGTTTTATGAAGTTGTTTCAAGAGATTTTAGTCTAAAATCAAAGATTTTTTGTAGAGAGAAAGCTAGGGTTTTTCAAAAATGGCGTAAAATCTAAGAAAAAGTGAAGCAACTATATATAGAATTGCGATACCAGTCAACTGGGTTAGGGTATCAGTCAACTGGGGTCCTTCATAATATGAGAATATTTTGACATACCAGTCGACTGGGTCAGGATACCAGTCGACTAGGTAAACTGGTAGTAAGACACCAGTCGACTAGATATAGCCTACTAGTCGACTGGGTTGTCTAGGAAAATTTCAAATTTTTGGCTCCAAATATTTTTTTTGTGGTATCAGTCGACTAGGTCAGGATACTAGTCGACTGAGAAATTAGGCAGTGAAACACCAATCGACTATATTGACCCTACTAGTTGACTGGGTTCAGCAGAAGAAATTTCAAATTTTTGGGCTCCAAGTTTTTCGTGTAATACCAGTCGACTAGGTCCTTATACTAATCGACTGGTGAAATGGGCAGTGAGTTACCAGTTGACTAGATTGACTCAACTAGTCGACTGAGTAACCAGATAGAGAGATACCACTCAACTGGGTCTTTCATAAAACATAAAATTTTGAGCTCCAATTTGGAATTTTGCAAGAAATGATTTATCTATGCCATCTTCAGTGAGAGATATATTAAATAAGAGTTAATACTCATTCACTAGATGTCCAATATGCATATAATGAAATGTATATGCAATCAAACACACATATTTTCATAATTTGTTAAACACATTGATAGTTTAATCTTGTGAAAGCTATCTTCATTTAAGGGCTTAGTAAGAATGTCAGCAATTTAGTCATCTGAAGGGATGAATTATAATATAATATCACCCTTTTGAGCATGGTCTCTTATGAAGTGACTTCTTATTTCCATGTGTTTGGTTCTCGAATGTTGAATAGGGTTTTTGGTCAAGTTGATAGCACTAGTGTTATCACAATGAATTGGTATATGTTTAAAATTCATGTCATAGTCTTCTAATTGTTGTTTCATCCACAAACTTGTGCATAACAACTTCTGGCTGCTACATATTCTGCTTCGGCAGTTGATAACGCAACCGAATTTTGTTTCTTAGAAAACCAAGAGGTTAACATTGCACCTAAAAATTAGGATGTTCCGCTAGTACTTTTCTATCTAGCCTACAACCCGTAAAATCAGCATCCGAATATCTAACAAGCTCAAAAGTTGATTTTCTATAATACTATAACCCTAGGTTTTGAGTACCTTGTAAATATCTTAGGATACTTTTTACGCCAATTACATGTGATTCCTTAGGATTGGCTTGAAATCTAGCACACATGCATACACTGAACATTATATCAGGTATACTTGTAGTTAGATAAAGTAAAACTCCTATCATACTTCTATAAGTTTTAGTATCTACACACTTACCATCATTATCTAGGTCAAGTTTTTTAGAGGTGCTCATAGGAGTGCCAAATGACTTTGAGCCTTCCATCCCAAACCTCTTTAATAGGTCCTTGGTGTACTTTGATTGATTGATGAAGATGTCTTCTTTCAATTTTTTGATTTGAAGTCCAAGAAAGTAGGTAAGCTCTCCCATCATGCTCATTTCAAATTCACCTTGCATACACTTAGCAAATGTTTGAAACATGGATTCATTAGAAGCACCAAATATAATATCATCAACATATATTTGGACTAGTAATATGTCATTTTTATGAGTTTTTGTGAAGATATTGTGTCTATTTTTTCTCTTGTAAAACCACTTTTAAGCAAAAACTTACTTAGTCTTTCATACCATGCTCTTGGAGCTTGCTTCAACCCATAGAGAGATTTAAAAAGCTTATAGACATTGTAGACTGAGGTTTCAACCCAAGAGATGGGTGAATTGGGTTTATAAAAACTTTTGCTAATCAATCATAAGTTTATAAAAACAGATAAACCAACAAGCATTTAAACAAGTAATGTGTTGTAAATAAAAGAGTTTAAGGAATAGAGGATGTAAACTCAGTTTATAGTGGTTCGGCAACATCGGATTCGTTCTGACACTACGTCCACTCTCTTCAAGGAACCTTGATGAGTGCCAAATATTGCATATTTTGGCCCTTTAATTTACATTTGTTAGCTTAAGAATTTGTTACTTTGAGTTGTTTTCGTTGTTTTACAAGTTTACAAGCTTGGAAAGAAGTTTCACTAAATTGCCAGAACTGCTCGTGCAGATCAGCCATTTTTGAGGATTAAACTGTATTGATTTAGGAAGAATCAAAAGATGAGCCATATATGCTTGGAAAGATCCGGATGTCTATTTTCTGGGGAATTTTACGGATCAATAAAATGATTTTTCTAGAGAAAGTTATGGCAGTTTTAGTAGACAAAGGTCAGGCTGTGCATGATTTCAGCGTGACAGATCAGCCATTTTTTAGGATTTAACTGTATTGATTCGGGAAGAACCACAAGATAAGCCATATATGCTTAGAAATATTCCGATGTCTATTTTCTGGGGAATTTTATGGATCAATAAAATGATTTTTCTAGAGAAAGTTATGGCAGTTTTAGTAGACAAAAGTCAAAGAGCAAAAACTGGAATCTGCAGTATCCCACATCGGATTGGAAGCATATTGCACTTGTGATATTTCCTTATATAAGCCCTTCTTCACTTCATCCTTAATGTACAATTCCTGAGCCACTTTGGTGTTTACTGGTGGACGTCCGCTAGCATTCTGGTGGATCCCGAAAGCATTGCTACCACGAGGGGAAGCGCCGCCCGTCAGCGAGTGAAATTTCTCCCATGTAAAGTTGTTTATTTATTTCTTTATATTCAGTTGTTTTAGTTTAAATGTTTAGCACTTTTTATTATATTTTTATAGTTATGAGTGGCTAGACTCTTCAGCTAAGGTTGAAGATGAAGCCCCGCCGTTGTTTGGCGTAGTAGTTCAGATTTGCTTATACAAATCTGACAATTTTTAGTATAAATGTTCTGTCAATTATTTAAGTTAATCTTATAATTGATTGAGTTTAAATTGTCTGTTGGATATTCTTTATGTTTCATCTGATGGATACATTGAATGCTTTTCGATTAAATTGGATTTCCTTTGTGATTTGTTAAGAGCGGATACATTGGATGCTTTTGGTTTAGTTGGGATATTCTTTGTTTTCTGTCTTATAGTTGGATTCATAGAATGTTTTGTTAGGCTATATTTTTAGAACATATATGTTTAACTTCGGTGGGGCGGATTCGAAAACCTTAGTGTTTTTAATTATTAGTTTTTAAATCAACTTAGTTTAGTTTTAATTTATTTTGCAATATCATTCTGAAATTCGGAACTAGGTTAAGATAAGATTAGTTTAGATTAAAAATATATTTTCACAACGCAATTCCCTGTGGATTCGACCTCGCACTTGCACAACACTATATTGCAAACGACTCGTGTGCTTGCGAGTAATTTAAAACTCACAACAAGTTTTTGGCACCGTTGCCAGGGAATTGTTTGGTTTGTGAAATTTTTTTGTCTGAATTGATTTTATTTTTCTACTAGTTAGTTATCATTTTTTTATATAAAAAAAAAAGAAAAAAACAAATGTGGATGAATCCAGCGCCGGTTTCACAGTCTTTAGAGGACACCATTAAGGAGTACATGAAAATGACCGGCCCGTCCCTCAATGCTGCCAACACATTCAATGTTGATAGCTGTTCCATTTGTACTAGTCCCATGCATCTAGCATAGAATTGTCCATCAATGCCGGCTTGTGCGGAGTACCCCATGGAACAAATGAATGCTTTCAATGACTGTTGTTGGGAATCAAATGGATCTTACTTCGAAACATACAATCCAGGGTGGTGGAACCACTCTAATTTTTCATGGGAGCAGAACCAACTAATGAATCAGGGAGGAGCCCTTTATCATGCTCACAATCAATACCCTCTCGAATTTCCTCCACCAATCCCAAGTTATGCCTATCCAGCACCATCACCCGCTTACCAAGCTCCCATTCAAGCGCCAGCGTCGGTTTCACAGTCATTGGAGGACGCTCTCAATGATTTCATGAAAACGACTAGCCAATCTATGAGTGAAGTGATGAGTGCAACCATAGAAAACACCCAAGTGATTATCGAGCTAGAGAGTCAAATTGATCAAATTACAAGTTACGTTGGTGAAGGAGAGGAAAGAAAGTTCCCCAGTCAACCTGATCCTAACCCAAAGGAACAGTTTACGGTGGGAAATTTATCAACTCCTATACAAGGGCAAGAAAGTGGCAACAAAGAAAAGAGAGATGCTGAGCCATCTACAGCCACACCTATCATTAAGGATCTCCCTAGGTCGTTTTTACCTAAAGCGCCTTACCCTGAGAGATTACAAGCGCCCAAGAAAGGAGAGGAGTTTGAGGATCACCTGGAGGCATGCTTTGCTCACTTTGGAGAGGACTTGGGCTTAGATAAGTTACTCGAGGAAGTGAATGCCATTTTGGAGTCTGATCCTCAGAAGAGCAGTGAGACGGAGGAGACTATGGATGAATCACGTATTGAGGACCCCCTGGAGGCATGCTTTGCTCAATTTGAATAGGATTTGGGCTTAGATAAGTTGTTTGAGCAAGTAAATGCTACTTTGGAGTCTGCTCCTCTAAAGATTAGTGAGACGGAGGAAACCACAACACCTGAACCCCCCAAGAAGGAACTTAAGCCTTTACCGGACAATCTTAAGTATAAGTTCCTACGTCCAGCAAATTCTTTGCCTATAATTATAGCTTTAGATTTGGGTGATGCTCCAGAGGAGAAATTATTGGACGTCTTAAGAGAACATAAGAAAGCTATAGGCTAGACTATTGAGGATGTCAAGGGAATTAACCCCTCGTTGGTAATACACACGATACAGTTGGAGGAGAATGCCAAGCCATCGAGGGAGCCACAAAGAAGGCTCAACCCTGCTATACAAGAGGTTGTGAGGGCAGAAGATATTAAGCTGTTAGAGGCAGGGATCATTTATCCCATCTCTGATAGCAAGTGGGTGAGCCTGATTCAAGTCGTGCCCAAACATGCTGAATTAACGGTAGTGAAGAATGAGGACGATGAGTTGGTGCCAACTCGTGTTCAGTCAGGAGGGAGAGTGAGTATAGACTACCATAAGTTGAATGCTGCCACTAGGCCTGATCATTTTTCATTCCTATTTATTGATCAGATGGTGGAGTGCTTAGTTGGGCATGTTTACTAATGTTGGGTCTGGCTGAAGACGTTAAACTTAGCGCTCATGGGAGGCACCCCCCAGCTTATCTTTTTTGTTTATTTATTATTTCGCATTTTTATTATTAATGTCTGTTTCCAGTGTTTTTTTTTGTTTTCCAGTTTTTATTTTTCAGGGACAAAGCGTACTTCAGTCCAAGTTTGGGGGTATGCTATGAGCCATACCTGTCCAGCTAGTTCTCCATATATCAGGTCAGCTCTTTCCATATTAGTCACACATTGGGGTCAATGTGTAATTTAAGTTTGGGGGCATGGGAAACGCATCACACACTTTGTCCTAATTTGTTGTCTTTTCATCGTAGAGATAAATGCATGCTCATGTTATTGTGAAATTTTGGTTGATCTAAACAATTTATGTGATGTGATGTCATTGGTGAGCTTAACATTTTGAACACATGATCTGGTGATAAATTTTAAATTTTAGTTACTTACCTTAGGCATTTGATAATTCACATGTTTGACATAATCTAACACGAGCACGTTAACACAAATTATGTGAGGTATGACATTTGATTTTAATGTGTATTTTTCCTTATCTTAACTGAAACTAGATGACTTGTTGGATAAACTATTGGGCATAGAAAAGCATAAAAAAATTAAAAAAAAATTATTATCATAAATAAACTTTCCACTGAGTAACTGGACCTCTTACCTCAGTAAGCAGTGAGTGTTCACGTCAAAAGGTGGAATTTCGCTTGGTGGTATTAAGGTCGGTTTAATTTCGTAGCCTTTTTTACTCGAATTAATAAGTCCTTAGGGGTGTCTTTACACCTAATGCCCTAAAACCATCTGGTTTGGGAGTCATTGACTCAACACTCGCTACATGGGTCAATTAGAAAGCTTAAGGGAACTAGACATAGCCGTGCCTTATAAAAAAAAAAATCTATGCCTTTCTCGTTTATTTTGATGGGAAATTCGGTGAATCTTGAGACATAGAGACCTTATACATTGGAGTCACTTGGAAGCTTCATTTCTATATGCTAATTCACTTTACATAATGTCAGACTTGTGATGCCTTAACCTGCCTTTTGTAAGTAATTAGATTTTAACTTTTCTATTCATTGCGAAGATGGGTTTATCTTTTTAAGTTTGCTAATGAATGAATATCATGGTGATGTGTGCTCCTTAAATTTTTGGATACCATGAGTGATGAACTTATCTTTATGTTCTTTGTTTTTCATTTAGGTTTTTTTTTTATTATTTTGTTTTGCTAAGGGACTAGCAAATTGTAAGTTTGGGGATATTTGATGAGTGCCAAATATTGTATATTTTGGCCCTTTAATTTATATTTGTTAGCTTAGGAATTTGTTACTTTGAGTTGTTTTCGTTGTTTTATAGGTTTACAAGCTTGGAAAAAAGTTTCACTAAATTGCCAGAATTGCTCATGCAGATCAGCCATTTTTTAGGATTAAACTGTATTGATTTAGGAAGAACCAGAAGATAAGCCATATATGCTTGGAAAGATCCAGATGTCTATTTTTTGAGGAATTTACGGATCAATAAAATGATTTTTCTAGAGAAAATTATGGCAGTTTTAGTAGACAAAGGTCAGGCTGTGCATGATTTCAGTGAGACAGATCAGCCATTTTTGAGGATTTAACTGTATTGATTCAGGAAGAACCACGAGATGAGCCATATATGCTTGGAAAGATCCCGATGTCTATTTTTTGGAGAATTTTACGGATCAATAAAATGATTTTTCTAGAGAAAGTTATTGCAGTTTTAGTAGACAAAGGGCAAAGAGCAAAAACTGGGATCTACAGTATCCCACATCGGATTGGAAGCATATTGCACTTGTGATATTTCCCTATATAAGCCCTTCTTCACTTCAACCTTAATGTACAATTCCTGAGCCACTTTGGTGTTTATCGGTGGACGTCCGCTAGCATTCTGGTGGATCCCGAAGGCATTGCTACCACGAGGGGAAGCGCCGCCCGTCAGCAAGTGGAATTTCTCCCATGTAAAGTTGTTTATTTATTTCTTTATATTCAGTTGTTTTAGTTTAAATGTTTAGCACTTTTTATTATAGTTTTATAGTTATGAGTGGCTAGACTCTTCAGCTAAGGTTGAAGATGAAGCCCCGCCATTGTTTGGCGTAGTAGTTCAGATTTGCTTGTACAAATCTGACAATTTTTAATATAAATGTTCTGTCAATTATTTGAGTTAATCTTATAATTGATTGAGTTTAAATTTTCTGTTGAATATTCCTTGTGTTTCATCTGATGGATACATTGAATGCTTTTCGATTAAATTGGATTTCCTTTGTGATTTGTTAAGAGCGAATACATTGGATGCTTTTGGTTTAGTTGGGATATTCTTTGTTTTTTGTCTTATAGTTGGATTCATAGAATGTTTTGATAGGCTATATTTTTAGAACATATATGCTTAACTTCAGTGGGGCGGATTCGAAAACCTTAGTGTTTTTAATTATTAGTTTTGAAATCAACTTAGTTTAGTTTTAATTTATTTTGCAATATCATTCTGAAATTCGGAACAAGGTTAAGATAAGATTAGTTTAGATTAAAAATATATTTTCACAACGCAATTCCCTGTGGATTCGACCTCGCACTCGCACAACACTATATTGCAAATGACTCGTGCGCTTGCGAGTAATTTAAAACTCACAACAAACCTCCTTGAAGTAATCCACGAAGAAACTTAGTCGTGCAACTTCACAGGTGTTGCACAAACCTTACAATCAATCCTTTCCCTTTGGAAGCAAAACCCCTTCTTCTTGGAAGCAAAATCCCTTCCTCTCGAAAGTAAAAATCCCTTCATCTCGAAAGCTAATCCCTTTACAATAGATGTTGTAAAGTAAATGGTAGAGAGACAACAATGAAAGCTTATACAACTGAATAATATCTCTCTTTCAAGGTAAAGCTTGAAGAATGGCTCAACAATAAATATTTCAAAGTTTTTGTATATCAGTGAGTAAAAACTTGATTGAATGTATATTCTCCTTCTTTGAAATGTTCAATAGAGTGGGTTTAAATAGCCTTGATGTGATATGCCCATTCTGAACTAATTTGGTACGTTTTGGTACAATTTGTACTGAAATCTCACGTCCCAATGGTCATATTTTTTGAACTACCAGTCAACTGGGTCTTAGTACCAGTCGACTGGGTCAAGTTAAAAATCAAATTTTTAACGGCTATGAATGGTACCAGTCGACTGGGTAGGATTTACCAGTCGACTGGGGACTTTCTGTCCAAAGTACTAGTCGACTGGGTTGTTCTTACCAGTTGATTGGGGACTATCTGTCTAGAACACCAGTAGACTGGTATGAAGCATCTAGTTGACTGTGGACACACTGTCCCATATACCAGTCTTCTGGTAAATGTACCCAGTCGACTGGATTGCCTATCAACCCAGTTTTCATGTTTTGAAATGTTTTTAACTTAAAAACGTTTGATTGAAAAGTTCTGTAAAAATACTTTTTCAAAATGAGCCATAAGACAAGCTTTTCACCTGAACAAGTGAGATTTACAACTTTTTTAAATACCTTGTCCCTATACTAGATCTTCTATCTTGACTTGGTGTTTGATTCGGGTTGAGTTTTTGCACCTTGATCCTTGATTGAATGCTTTTATTGCTTAATACACTTAGATAGCAGTGTTAGTATAATAAGAGTTATATCTTATCATCATTAAAATATAGATGAGGGTCAACAATCTTCCTCTTTTTGATGATGACAAAACTTATGAGAGAAAAACAATTATAAAAACTAAGTGTTGTGATTTTTTGAAAAATTTGGCACAGTTTCCTCTGTTTTTTTTAATAAAACCAACCTGTAAAAAGGTAAAGAACAGTTTATATACAACCTAACCAATCAAGTCAATATATATGGTCATTTACCAGGTTCTTTGGAGCAATGCTCCCCCTAAATCTATGCACTAGTTTGAGTTTACACTTCTTTTTCTCATTTTCTCATTTTTCTCTCCCGTTTTGACAATAGCAGAAAAGGGAGTAGTAAACCAAAAAATAAGCAATATAGTTACTATAGACATGTAAATCATGCATAAACGAACTTGTACACGAAAATGTGGTATTATTTGAAGTTTGGAAGCCTTCCCGAGAAGAACCGAAAGTTTTGATACATGCAGAAGCAGTTTTAAAGCAGATATCCGAATATAAAGATATATAAAGCATGCAGCCCTATTACACGTATGTAAAACAAGTGTATGAAATAGGTCTAAAAATGAACCATCATCATATATAATAATAGTCTATACAAAATAGGCTTCGTACAGTCGAAACAGCAGTATAAATACAATGAAAGATGAAAATATGTTCGTGCTAAGACAATGAGAAACTATATCACTATGTACATCAAAAGAGGATAGAAAAATGACTCAGGGAGCAGGAGAGTTAGAGCTGCCATGAGTAAGATCCCGAAACTCAACAGAGAGCCCTCGGTATGCTCACGGTACAACTCAAAGTCATCTCGGAGAGAGCAGAGGTCGTGATGCATGCTCTCGAATGTAGAGCTTTGGCTCAGGAACCCGGACTGCATGGTCAGCTGAAGGCTCGTGATAGCCTGAAGGAGATCACCATAGCCAGTCTGACCAGCACTCGAGTCACCCATAGGAGGTGTTCGGTCATCTGAATCCATAGCAGCAGCAGCAGCATCTGGACCTTCGTCCTCATCATCACTGCTATCGTCCTCTCCAATCCAAATGTGCTTATTGGCCTTAGAGTAGATAAAGTCATCTCGAACTGTGCATCCTATCTTCTTCAATGATGAGATGTTGATGATGTCCTTGAGGCTGATATACTGAGCCTCAGAGGAGAGGAGAGGCACCTGGAAGTGCTGGAGGATGAGCGTGATAAGCATTCCCTAGGGAAGGCATCCAGAGTCACTCGCTTCACTATTAATCATGTTGGCGAGCAGCAGGCGGTAGATATTGAAGTGGTCCCCAATTTTAAGGAACCAAATCAATACGATATCTATCTTAGATAGATATCCCCGACTCTCTAGTCTCGGGTGGATGGTCCAACTTATAATGAGGTTTAACAATTTCGAGTCTAGGGGCATGTCACTACATGTGTGAAATGTAGTGGGTCAAAACACATAGTTAGGGTCACCCCTATTTATCTGACATGCCTTCTCAAACTTGAAATTATCTTACCATCCATCCAGACTCCATTGGATCCCTCCCATAGGGATCCTCAAGATGTTTATCAAGAGGTCAATATTGATCTCAAAGACCTCAAACTCCACACCATAACACTAGTTCTGAACCTTAGAGCTAGTGGTTGGGTTTCACCAAGTTCGCATAGAACTGGTGAATTAGTTTTGAGTAGTACTTCTCATGTATCTTAACCAGTGGGGTCAAGTTTATTGCCTCGAAGGCTTTTTCTTATGCCGAATGATAGAGGTACACCTGTCCTTCACTGCTGGGCTGGAAAACAGAGAATTATCAAACTCTGTTCTGGGCTTCTTACTTGATGATCCCGCCATGCCCTTTCCTCGTGACTCTTGAGTCGTGGATTTGGTGGACTATGGCTTCGTTGGCTCATGTGGTCCCCCAACGGTGGTTTTTATCTAGATTCTATCGGACATTTTAGTAGAAATGAGAGTTTTGGGTAAAAGAGAGTTGTAAGTGGAAATAGGAGATTTCAACCATAAAAAGTTGAAATAGATGGTGTGGATGAGTAGATCGAGGTATTTAGGTAGTGTTTTGATGGTTTTTTTATCAAAATAACGAGATTTTGTAGAGAGAAAAAGCTAGGGTTTTTGAAAATGGCGTAAAAATTTGGAAAAAATGAAGAGCCTATTTATAGAATCGCAATGCCAGTCGACTGGGGTCAAGATACCAGTCGACTGGGTCCTTTGCAGAGATGGAGAGTTTTGTATACCAGTCGACTAGATCAAGGTACTAGTCGACTGGATGAACTGGTAGATAGATATCAGTCGACTGGGTAGTTCATACCAGTCGACTGAGGTGATAACTGAATTTCAAAAATGGCTCCAAACAAGGTCTAGATGTACTAGTCGACTGGTATTGACTTACTAATCGACTGGAAGATTAGGCAGAGACTTACCAGTCGACTGGGATAGACTTACCAGTCGACTGGACCCTTAAAAAAAATTCAGTCTTAAGTCTTAGCACGAAATTTTTTTATCTATGCCATCTTGAGTGATGGAGATATTAAATAAGGATTAATACTCTTTCACTATATGTCAAGTATGTATAATGATGAATGATGAAGCAATCAGACATACAGTTTATCATAGTCTAACAATCCCATTAATAGTCTAATTTTACATAAACTAGTTTCACTTAGAGGTTTTGTAAGAATGTCAGCTATTTGATCTTCTGAAGGTATGAATTCTAGTCTTATATCACCTTTTTTAGCATGGTCTCTTAAGAAATGATGTCTAACTTCTATATGTTTAGTTTTAGAGTGCTGAATAGGGTTCTTAGTTAGGTTGATAGCACTAGTATTATCACAATGTATTGGGATACTTTTAAGGTTCATGCCATAGTCTTCTAGTTGTTGTTTCATCCATAACACTTGGGCACAACAACTTCTAGCTACAACATATTCCGCCTCGGCAATTGATAGTGCAACAAAGTTTTGTTTCTTGAAAAACCAAGAGGTTAACATTGCACCTAAGAATTGGCATATTTCGCTTGTGCTTTTTCTATCTAACCTACATCCAGCAAAATCAGCATCTGAATATCCTACAAGCTCAAAAGATGAATCTCTAGAGTACCATAATCCTAATGTTTGAGTTCCTTGTAAATATCTAAGGATTCTTTTTACTGCAATTACATGTGATTCCTTTGGATTAGCTTGAAATCTAGCACACATGTATACATTGAACATGATATCAGGTCTACTTGCAGTCAAATAAAGTAAAGCTCCTATCATTCTTCTATAATGTTTAGTATCTACACACTTACCTCCTTCATCAAGATCAAGTTTTGTAGATGTGCTCATAGGTGTACCAAGTGGCTTTGAGCTTTCCATCCCGAATCTCTTTAGTAGGTCCTTAGTGTATTTTGATTGATTGATGAAGATACCTCCTTTCAATTGTTTGATTTGAAGTCCTAGGAAGTAGGTAAGCTCTTTCATCATGCTCATTTCAAATTCACCTTGTATGCACTTGGCAAACTCTTGACACATAAATTCATTAGTAGCACCAAATATTATATCATCAACATATATTTGGACTAGAAGAATGTCATTTTTGTGAGTTTTTGTGAAGAGGGTTATGCTTATCTTACCTCTTACAAAGTTATTGTCAATCAAAAATTTACTTAGTCTTTCATACCATGCTCTTGGAGTTTGCTTCAACCCATATAGAGCTTTAGAAAGCTTGTAGACATGATTTGGAAGACTAAGATTCTCAAATCCAATAAGTTGCTCAACATAAACCTCTTCCTCTATAAAGCCATTTAAGAAAGCACTCTTTACATCCATTTGAAATAACTTAAACTTATTAAAGCATGAAAAGGCTCATAACATTCGAATAGCTTCTAATCTAGCTACAGGAGCATAGGTCTCATCAAAGTCTATTCCTTCTTCTTGATTATATCCCTTAGCAACTAGTCTAGCCTTGTTCCTAGTTACTATTCCATTTTCATCCATCTTATTTCTAAATACCCATTTAGTTCCTATCATTGTATGATTTTTAGGTCTAGGAACTAGATTTCATACATTGTTTCTTTCAAATTGATTTATCTCTTCTTGTATGACAACTATCCAATCATTATCCTTTTCGACTTCAATAAATGTCTTGGGTTCTATCTGAGACAAATAAGCTATATAATTGCAAATATTTCCAATAGAGGAACGAGTTCTTACCGCTTGTGAAGGATCACCAATCACTTGATCAATCGGGTGATAATTTACATACCTCCAATCTTTGGAAATACTATCCTCTTGTCGGTTTGCAGCTGGTTGGTCCAATATAAGAGTTTTCATCTCTTGATTTGTTTAAGGTGAGCTCTCTTTTGGTTCAATAATGGGAGTAGGTACCTCCGTTCTTGGAATGAAATCAGCATCATCATTGAAAGAAACTTCTCTACTACTAATTGGGTTAGACTCATCAAGAGTTACATATACGGATTCTTCTACCACTAGAGTTCTTTTATTGATGACTCTATAAGCCTTACTAGAGGTTGAATATCCTAAAAATATCCCTTCATCGGTCTTAGAGTCAAATTTACCCAAGTTAGTTTTATTGTTATTTAGGATGAAGCATTTACAATCAAATGTACGAAAATATGAGATATTAGACTTTCTACCTTTCCATAGTTCATATGGAGTTTTATAAAGTATAGGCCTAATTAAAATTCTATTTAGGATATAGCAAGAAGTGTTTACTGCTTCAGCCCAAAAGTATTCTGGTAAACTATTTTTACAAAGCATTGTTTTTGCAAATTCTTCTAGAGCTCTATTTTTCCTCTCAACAACTCCATTTTGTTTAGGAGTTCTAGGAGCTGAAAAGTTGTGATCAATTCCATTTTCATCACAAAATTTTGAAAAACTTTGGTTTTCAAATTCTTTTCCATGATCACTTCAAATGCTTGAAATACAAATTCCTTTTTCATTTTGAACCTTTTTGCAAAAGTTTTCAAATCCTTTGAAAGCTTCATCCTTATAAGCAATAAAGATAACAAAGTTATATCTTGAATAGTCATCAACAATAACAAAAGCATATTGATGGCTACTTAGACTAATAGTACTTATTAGACCAAATAAGTCCATATGCAAAAATTCCAATGGTCTAGTAGTTGAGACTACATTCTTTGATTTAAAAGAAATCCTAGTTTGTTTTCCCATTTGACAAGCATCACATACTTTGTCTTTTTCAAAATTGATTTTGAGAAGTCAAATGACTAAATCTTTTCTAGAAATGATTTTAAGCAAATTCATGTTCACATGACCAAGCCTTCTATGCTATAGCCATGGGTTTTCACTAATTGCTGGAAAACGTTTTTCATTTTCGGAATGCAATGATTTTAAATCAACTATATGGACATTTTCATGTCTATGGCCAACAAACTTGATCTTGTTACTCTTGATGTCTATAACTAGACAATGAGAGGTTTCAAATATGACTTTGTTGCCTTTGTAACATAGTTGACTAATACTTAGTAAATTTGGCTTAAGGCCTTGTACTAGCAATACATTATCTATGATTGAGAAATCATTACCAAATTTTTCATGCTCGATGATCTTTATTTTTGTGTTGTCTCCCATGGTGACAAGTCCATCATCTCTTAGAGTTAGCTCCTTGAATACACTTTTATCACCGGTCATGTGTTTTAAGCATCCACTATCCAGGTACGAACAGTTACCTATTTCCTTGGTGTTGAGACATATCTACATCACACAAGGATACACAATTGCATTTTTAGGTACCCAAAATTTCTTAAGTCCTTTGGGGTTAGTCCTTAAAAATACGGTTCCCTTTGGGACCCATACTTTCTTAACAGCATATGGTGATCTATAGACATGTTGATAATGCATAATCTTAGGATGATAGTTATTGAAATTTCTAGGAGTGTTTAGTTGTGCATGCCAATAATGTATAGGATATAAGTTCCTAGGATACATGTTTCTATTGTGAGGAATATGAATATACATATCATTTCCAGAAAATGTATGAAGATGATTTCTAGGATACATGCTTGCATTTTCATGAGTATGCATATTATTTTTAGAATGACCATGATAGTAATTCCTAGGATATGCTTGTGCAGGATGCAAGTTTTGATTATGCATGTTGTTTCTAGGGTGCACATGATGGTTATTCCTAGGATGTGTATAAGCATTTCTTGAATGAGCATACATATAAGCATGAGTAATTCTATGATTTTTTATTTTAGGATATGTAGTAGAATTAACATTTCTATATATGCTAGCATTCATTAAGGGTGTGTTTTTGACCTTGCTAGTGATCTTTGAAGTAGAAGCTTCATTCACACAAGAAACTTTTATGAATAAGCTCTCTTTTGATTTTTGCTTGCCTAATGGAGAGTATCTTAATCCTGATTTTCCTCCACTCAATCTTTGGCAAAAAAGTACTTCATTAAGCTTTTCTTTTCTAAGCATGAATCTAGATATTGTACCACTTAATTCTAATATTTCTTCTTTAAGTTTTCATTCTCATCTTTGAGGAAATCTTGAGAAGAATCATAAAGCAATGAAGATAGTTTATCTTTTTCTTCTCTTAAACTTATCATCTCTTTAGAGAGAGATGACACCTCTTTCTTAAGAGTTGAGTTCCTATAATCGAATTTCTTTAACTCATCATGCATTTCATTTATGACTTCTAACAATTCTTCACTACTACTAACAATGTTGTTTTTAGAAGAGGGAGAAGATAATACCTCATTTTCATCATCGATTGCCATGAGACAAAGGTTTGCAATTTCCTTGTATTCGACCTCTTTATTCGAGGGGTCTTCTTCTTTGTCATCACTCCAAGTGGTTGCAATCATAGCTTTCTTCTTGAAGCTTTTGTATGGTTTGCTTGTAACTGTGCAATCGACCTTGATGTGACCGGGCTTCTTGCATCCATAGCACACAAGTAGTTCCCTTTTTTAGGTGGGATCCTTTGTGTATGGTTTCTTTCTTTTCTTCAAGAATTTATGAAACCGTTTGGTGATTAAAGCCATCTCACCATCTTCTTCGCTGCTCTCAGCTTCTTCTTCCGATTCCTCTTCTTTGTTACATGTAGAGGCTTTGAGAGCAATCACCTTTTTCTTCTTTTCTTCATTATTGACAATGGGATTCATTTCTTTCATCTTATATGTCAACAATGACCCAAGAAGTGTCTCAACATCAAGTTTGTCGAGATCTTTGACCTCTGTGATGGCCGTCTTCTTTGCTTTCCAAGTGGGTGGCAAAGATCTTAAGATTTTTCTTGTTAGTTTAAACTCCTCAATGTTCCTACCAAGAAGCTTCAAACCATTAACTATAGTTGTGAAACGTGAGTGTATTTGAGAAATTGTTTCGTTAGGAGACATTCTAAAATATTCATATTCAGATACTAGCATATAGATTTTTTATTTTTTAACCTCACTAGTTTCTTTATATATAACTTGCAATTTATCCCATATCTCCTTAGCCGAAACACATGCAAAGATTTTATTGTATTCAGATAAATCTAAAGCACAATATAAAATGCTTGTGGCTCTACTATTGAGAGACATCATTCTACAATCCTCATCATTGTACTCAGTTTTGAGTTTAGGCATTGTATGATTGATTTCTCCAATAGTTATTTCCTTTGATGGAATTCTAGGTCCTTCTTCAATGACTCTCCACAGATTATAGTCTTGTCCTTCGACAAAGATTTTCATCCTATTTTTTCAATAGTTATAGTTGGAGCCATTGAACAAAGGAGGCCTAGTGTATGAGTGTCCCTCAGAATAGCTATTTGCTACCATCGGATCAACTCAAGGATATTAGGCCTAAAATTGAGAATGAGGCTATGATACCAATTGTAGACTGAGGTTTCAACCCAAGAGGGGGGTGAATTGGGTTTATAAAAACTTTCGCTAATCAATCACAAGTTTATAAAAATAGATAAACCAACAAGCATGTAAACAAGTAATGTGCTGTAAATAAAAAAGTTTAAGGAATAGAGGATGCAAACTTAGTTCATAGTGGTTCGGTAATATCGGATTCGTTCCGACCCTACATCCACTCTCTTCAAGAAACCTCCTTGAAGTAATCCACTAAGAAACTTAGTCGTGCAACTTCACGGGTGTTGCACAAACCTTACAATCATTCAATTCCCCTTGGAAGCAAAACCCCTTCCTCTCAGAAGCAAAATCCCTTCCTCTCGGAAGCTAATCCCTTTACAATAGATGCTGTAAAGTAAATGATAGAGAGACAACAATGAAAGCTTATACAACTGAATAATATCTCTCTTTCAAGGTAAAGCCTGAAGGATGGCTCAACAATAAATATTTCAAAGCTTTTGTGTATCAATGAGTAAAAACTTGATTGAATGTATATTCTCCTTCTTTGAAATACTCAATAGAGTGGGTTTAAATAGCCTTGATGTTATATGCCCGTTCTGAACTGATTTGGTACATTTTTGTATAATTTATGCTGAAATATCGCGTCTCAACGGTCATATTTTTTGAACTACCAGTCGACTGGGTCCTAGTACCAGTCGACTGGGTCAAGTTAAAAATCACATTTTTAAAGGCTATGAATGGTACCAGTAGACTGGGTAGGACTTACCAGTCGACCGGGGACTTTTTATCCAAAGTACCAGTCGACTGGGTTGTTCTTACCAGTCAACTGGGGACTATCTGTCCAGAACATCAGTCGACTGGTATGAAGCATCCAGTCAACTATGGACACACTGTCCCATATACCAGTCTTCTGGTATATGTACCCAATCGACTGGGTTGCCTATCAACCCAGTTTTCATGTTTTGAAATGTTTTTAACTTAAAAACGTTTGATTGAAAAGTTCTGTAAAAATACTTTTTCAAAAGGAGCCATAAGACAAGCTTTTTACCTGAACAAGTGAGATTTACAACTTGTTTAAATACCTTGTCCCTATACTAGATCTTCTATCGTGACTTGGTGTTTGATTCGGGTTGAGTTTTTGCACCTTGATCCTTAGTTGAATGCTTTTATTGCTCAATACACTTAGATAGCACTGTTAGTATAATAAGAGTTGTGTTTTGTCATCACTAAAATATAAGTGAGGGTCATCAAACATTGTTTGGAAGACTAGGATTTTAAAATCCAAGAAGTTTCTCATCATACACCTCTTCTTCTATAAAACCATTTAAAAGGGCACTTTTTACATCGTTTTGAAATAGTTTAAATTTATTAAAGCATGCAAAGGCTAATAACATACGAATAACTTCTAATCTAGCTACGGGAGCATAAGTCTCATCAAAGTCTATTCCTTTTTCTTGATTATATCCCTTAGCAACTAGTCTAGCCTTGTTCTTAGTTACTATCCCATTTTCATCCATTTTATTTCTTTATACCCATTTGGTTCCTATTATTGTGTGATTCTTTTGTCTAGAAACTAGATTCCATACTTCATTCCTTTTAAATTTATTTAATTCTTCTTGCATAGAATTCATCCAATCAACATCTTTTTCAACTTCTACAAAAGTCTTACGATCTACTAGAGATAAATAAGCTACACAATTGCAAATATTTCTTATAGAGGATCAAGTTCATACCCCTTGTGAAGGATCACCAACAACTTGATAGATTGGATGATAATTCGCATACCTCTAATATTTGGGAAGACCATCCTCCTGTTGATTTGTAAATGGTTAATCAAGATTGAAAGCATCTACCTCTTGACTTGTTTAAGGTTGGCTCTTCTTCGGGTCAACAATGGGGGCAGGTGTTTCCATTCTTGGAATAAAATTTGCATCATCATTAAAAGATACTACTATACTACTAATTGGGTTAGACTCATCAAAGGCAATATGTACAGATTCTTCAACCACTGGAGTTTTTTTTTTAAAGACTCTATAAGCTTTACTAGAGGTTGAATATCCTAAGAATATCCCTTTATCGGTCTTTGAGTCAAATTTACTTAAATCAGTTTTATTGTTATTTAGGATGAAGCACTTGCAACCAAAAAAGCGAAAATAAGTGATGTTAGGCTTTCCACCTTTCCATAGTTCATATGAAGTTTTACCAAGCATAAGCCTAATTAATACTCTATTTAAAACATAGCAAGAAATGTTTACGGCTTCAGCCCAAAAATATTTTGGCAAACTGTTTTCATAAAGCATTGTTCTAACAAATTCTTCTAAAACTCTATTTTTCCTCTCAACAACTCCATTTTGTTTAGGAATTCTAGGTGCTGAAAAATTGTGATCAATTCCATTTTCATCACATTAGATTTTCAAATTCTTTTCCATGATCACTTCTAATACTTGAAATAGAAATACCTTTTGTATTTTGAACCTTCTTGCAAAAGTTCACAAATCTTTTATATGCTTCATCCTTGTAAGCAATAAAAATAACAAAGGTATATCTTGAATAATCATCAACAATAACAAGAGCATGTTGATGGCCACCTATACTAATGGTACTGATTGGACCAAACAACTCCATGTGCAAAAGTTCCAATGGTCTAGAGGTTGAGATTATATTTTATTATTTAAGAGAAATTCTTGTTTATTTTCCCATTTGACAAGTATCACACACCTTATCTTTTTCAAAATTGATTTTTGGAGGTCCAACGACTAAATCTTTTCTTGAAATAATTTTAAGCAAATCCATGTTCACATAGCCAAGTTTTCTATGCCATAGCCATGGGTTTTCACTAAAAGCAGGAAAAGATTTTTCAATTTTCGAATGCAAAGATTTTAAATCAACTATATAGACATTTCATGTCTATGGCCAATAAACTTGATCTTATTATTTTTTATGTCAATAACTAAACAATAAAAAGTTTCAAATATAATTTTGTTGCCTTTGTCACATAGTTGACTAATACTAAGTAAATTTGGCTTAAGGTCTTGCACATATAACACATGATAAATGGTTGAGAAATCATTACCAACTTTGTCATGCCCAATGATCTTTATCTTTGTGTTGTCTCCAATGGTGACGTGTCTGTCATCCCTTAGAGTTAGCTCTTTGAACATGCTTTGATAACAAATCATGTGCTTTGAGCATCCACTATCAAAGTACTATTAGTTACTTTTTTTCTTTGGTATGGAGACATATCTACATTATACAAGGATATACAATTGCACTTTTAGGTACCCAAAATTTCTTGGGTCCTTTGGGGTTAGTCCTGGAAAATACGATTCATTTAGGGACCCATACTTTCCTAATATTATAAGGTGCTCTATAATTGTAGACATGTTGATGATGCGTGATACTAGGATAATAGTTATTGAAGTTTCTATGATTTCTTAAATATGCATGTCTATTCCTTGGATAAGAATTCCTAGGATACATGTTTCTATTATGAAGATTATGAACATGCATATTATCTCTAGGAAATGTATGATGGTAATTTCTAGGATGTGCACTTGTAGCATGCAAGTTATGAACATACATATTATCTCTAGGATATACATTATGGTAATTCATAATATGTGAATTTCTAGTATTTTCTTTTCTTAAATGATTATTCCTACCATTTGCATGTCTTTAGTGAGCATACATATATGCATGTGTATTTCTAGGATGTTTATTTCTAGTATATGTATTAGGATTTGAATTTACATTCTTAGACCTACTAGCATATATTGAGGAAGTGCTTTTAATCTTGCTAGTAGCCTTGGAAGTGGAGGCTTCATTCACACATGTTGCTTTCATGAACAAGGTCTTTTTTTACTTTTGCTTGCCTAATGGAGAATAACCCAAGCGAGAATTTCATCCACTTAACCTTTGGTAAGATAGCACTTCATCTAGCTTTTCTTTTCCAATAATAAGTCTAGATATAATGTTATTCAATTCCATTATTTTCTTCTTTAAAATATCATTTTTATTTTTTAGAAAATCTTGTGAAGAGTTATAAAGCATGGAAGATAGCTTTTCTTTTTCTTCTTTTAAGCCTGCCATCTCTTTAGAAAGATATGAGACTTCTTTCTTAAAAGCCACATTTCTAGAATCGAATTTCTTCAATTCTTCATGCATCTCATTTATTACTTCAATTAATTCTTCACTACTACTAACAATTTATTATTATTAGAAGAGGAAAAAATTGATACCTCATTTTCATCGTCGATTTCCATCAAGTATAGGTTGGCAATCTCCTCGTATCCAACTTCATTGTCCGAAGTTTCTTCTTCTTGGTCATCACTCCATGTGGTTGCAATCATGGATTTCTTTTTTAAGCTCTTATATGGTTTGCTCCCTTGATGTGACCGGGCTTCTTGCAACCGAAACACACAAGAAGTTCCCTTTTTTGAGTGGAATTCTTTGTGTAAGGTTTCTTGCTCTTTTTCAAGAACTTGTGAAACCTTTTGGTGATAATTCCATCTCATCATTCATTTCTCTCATTCTCTTCTTGCTTTTCTACCTTTTTGTTGTTTGTAGAGGCTTTGAGAGCAATCAACTTTTTCTTCTTCTCATCATCATTGACAACGGGATTCATTTCTTCCATCTCGTATGTCAATAGTGATCTGAGGAGTGTTTCGACATCAAGTTTGTTGAGATCTTTGGCCTCCGTTATGGTCGTCTTCTTTGCTTTCAAAGTGGATGGCAAAGACCTTAAGATCTTCTTCGTTAGTTCAAATTTCTCAATGTTCATACCAGGAAGCTTTAAACCGTTAACAATGGTAGTAAAAGGTGAGTGCATTTGAGAAATAGTTTCATTGGGAGACATTTTGAAAGATTCGCATTCGGATACTATCATATAATTTTTTTTATTTTTTCACTTCGCTAGTCCCTTCATATGTAACTTGTAATTTATCCCGAAATTCTTTAGCTGAAATACATGCAAAATTTCTATTGTATTCAGTGATATCTAGAGCGCAATGTAACATGTTAATTTCTCTACTATTCAAAGACATCATTCTACAATCCTCTTCATTAAACTCTGTTTTAAGTTTAGGTATTGTATGATTGATCTCTCCAGTGGTTATTACCTTTGTAAGAATTCTAGGTCATTCTTCAATGACTCTCTATAGATTGTAATCTTGTCATTCGACAAATATTTTCATTCTATTTTTCTAGTTGTTATAGTTGGAGCCATTGAATTAGTATAGGAATGTCCTTCGGTATAGCTATTTGATGCTACCGGATCAACTTAAGGATTTTAAGCCTGAAATTGAGTACGAAGCTCTGATACCAATTGTAAACTAAGGTTCAAACCCAAAAAGGGGGTGAATTAAGTTTTAAAAACTTTTTGCTAATTAACTTGCAAGTTTTTAAAACAGTTTAATAAGCGAAGCACATAATCAAATAATAAACTCGTAAGTAAAGGAGTTAAGGAAGAGAATAAGCAAACTCTGTTTATAGTGGTTCGGCAATATCAGAATCTCTCCGATCCTACGTCCACTCTCTTCAAGGAACCTCCTTGAAATAATCCACTAATCATTAGTCGAGCAACTTCACGAGTATTGCACAAACCTTACAAACAATCTCTTCCTCACAGAAGTTACAACGAAGTGTTTAGTCCTAAACACTCTAAGAGTTACACCAACTCTTTCTCTTTATAATAAATTGTATTAACTGTAAAGTAAATGGTAGAGAGATACTAATGAATGCTTTTTACAAATGAAGAATATCTCTCTTTCAAGAACAAGCTTGAAGAATGGCTTACAATGATTTTTTCAGAGCTTTTGAGAATCAATGAGCTATATGATAAATTGAATGTGCTATTTTCCTTGTTTAAATGCTCATTAAAGTGGATTTATATAGCCTTGAACTTATATGGTCGTTTGACACTAACTTGGTAGGTTTGGGGCATTAAATGCTTAAGTCTCGCATCTCAAACGGACATATTTTTAAATTACCAGTCGACAGGGTCCTTGTACCAACCGACTGGGTCAAGTAAAAAAATGTTCACTTTTAGGCTTATGGAAAGCTCCAGTCAACTAGGTGAAGTTGTCAGTCGACTGGGAACTTATTGTCTCTTTTACCAGTCGACTGATATAGAGACTTAGTCGACTGGGTTGTCCTTAAACCCAGTTTTTATGTTTCAAAGCAGTTTTTGACTTAGAAACATTTTTGTATTTTAGTTTTGTTAAAGTCTTTTGTAAATTGAGCCATAGATCAAGCTAAGTAATTGAATTTAGAGATTTATAAGGTGATTCAATTACCTTAGTGCCTATTCTAGGCCTTCTGTCTTCTTTTGGTGTCTGAACGAGTTGAGTTCTTCTATCTTGTTTCTGTACTGAATGCTTTTACCACTTAAACACTTAGATAAAACTGTTTGTGTAATTTAAGTAGTATTTTATCATTATTAAAATCAAACACAGGTCAACAATTATTACTGGAGCCTTATCACCACCAAACATGGCAAATGATCTAGGGTCCACATGGTTATCAACAACCTTGCATTTCCCTTCGTCAACATATGTGATCTTTCCCTAGTCTGAATGGTTATGCGTGCTACTAACTATTTGAGCATATTTATAACAAGTCTTAATTTATATTCTAGAGAAGCCTTGTGTCTAGATAATTATGTGCTTTGAAAGTTTACAAGAAAAATCTTGTTACTATTTTTTTAATAGGAAACTGAAAGTTTTGAATTCTACTCCTTGACAAAAATTTTGATGTTTTTCATCACTATACATGTTAGTATTTTGGCTCAAATCTCTACAATGATGACTTCTAATTGGTTTGAAAAAATTGATTTCCTATTTTATAATTGCTTATTCTAATAGAAGTAGTATAAAATCTCTTTTATATAAAGGGGGTCCTATAGAATGTTTGTGGCACACTCATAATTTCAATATACACTAAAAATCAAATGGGTTTACTACTGAAGTTATAATAAGAGTTTTGGGTGTTTTGGGTTTTGGGCTGTCAAGTAGAGAGAGCTCTTACAACTAAAGTTAGGCTGAGAGATTTGGTTGTATTTGGGTTTTGGGGTTATAAGGTAGTGAGAGTTTTGTAACTTTGTTCTTTCTAAAGTTGTAATTGAAGATTAATAAAGTAATGAGTTTGTTGGTGAACGTAGACGAAGAAGTTATCGGGCCACATGAAAATTGCATATACGATAAATTAATTTGAAGAAGTCGGAAGCCCCTAATTAAAGGAGTGACTTAGACAACTCTTTTTTGTCAAATGTTTTTAGAAACGCAAAGGAAATCTTTTTTTTTTTGGTCAATACCCTCATACTAATTAATCAAAATTAAGTAAAAATCAATACAAATTAATCTTCCTCTTCACAAACTCCTCTCCAATTCTCTCTAACCTCTTTCAAAAAAACAAAAACCATCATTAAAATTCTAACAATCTATCTTACAAACTAATTAAAAATGACAATGTATTAGCTTCATTTTGTTACGTGGATGGGCCTTTCTTCTGTGAAATTTGCCATATATAAATCAAATTAACAAGCTCAGTAGCTCTACTTTACCTTAGTGGGTTAATTTACAAGCACAAGTTAATATAAGCTGATCATGTGACTCCTGATTCCATGGATAAAAGGGAAAGAACCTCAACATATAGATGTAGACAAGAATTTAATACTAGAAAGTTGAGCCTTCACTCCCCAGTTGAGAGGAAGATGTCAAGAAGAAATGGACAAACAATAACAGATGGAAAGACATGGGGTTTTTTTAACATTCAAGTATCAGAAAATAAGGAGGCAGAAAAAGACCTTTGCCCTAAAGAGAGGCTAGTAGTACTTTTTGCACACGAGAGTGATTTAAGGAGATGTGCAACTACTAAAATCCAATATGTGTTTCTCCTTTTTGCCTCCTAGTGTTTGTGCCTCTGTATTATATACATGCATGCACCGTGAAAGAATTTCAAATTGATCAGAAGTGGACAGCTAGCGCCTGTCATCACTCGTCATATATATTTGGCCTTTTCTAGCTTGAGGAATGAACCAAACAACCGCTCACTGTTTATATCCAACGGTTTTTCTATCAATTATATATGCTCTTTTGAGTTTTTATCCTTTAGTGTGAGAATCCTATGGGTACCGAGAATAATAGTAAAATAAGAATAATATGTATTTTAGACTCACCTATTAATTTTTTGCATAATCTATATTTCATAAAATAAGTCATTGGATTTAATCTTTTATTCATGTAGGTCATGCATACAAAATTTTATATTATTAAGATATTATTAAGTTTTTATCTATATTGTTAAAATTGAAAAGAGTTAACATGTTCAATTGAATCTGACTGATATGAAACTTTACGTACGTAAATAACTAATTAAATCAATGATTGATATTTTATTAAAAAAACGAAATGATATATATAAGATGTCGTTACTTTTATACCTGATGGACATCGATTCTTACTCTTAAACTAATTATTATTAGTTCATTATCTTTATTTTGATTCTTTGTATTTTTGTAATTAACCAACAATTACAAGAAAAGAGAACAAGAATTTGCGGACATCAAGGTTCTGGATAAGTTAAGTAGGCAGAATTTGGATATTTGCAATAGAATCTATAAAGCTATGACATATCATGCATGCGCGCTAAGGAGAAAGACCTTAGGCTCTCTTTATGGGTCAGGGAAAAAGTATATTCCATGTATAATAATTATTGATAAATCATCTTCAATTAAAAACATTTATATATTCTTTCAATCTTGTTCACATGTCCGTATCAACTAATTAGTTTGTAATGATTTATGTTAGCCGATGAAAAAGTTTATTTTTTCTCGTCCCATTGGATGGTTAGATGCTTTTGATCCAGGCATTTCCATGGTTTTGGTTTAAACAAAAAAAATTCCAAATTTTGGTTGCAAGTTAAACCATTAACATGTAATCACACAAATGCCTAATTCCCTAACAAGGTACAATGTTCTTACGGGTTCAATTTGTATTTATTTAAATTTGGCCTTAGAGAAAATTAAGGATCAAAATTGGCATGAAACTGAACCATAGATTTGAGACAGAAAGTGGGAATAGATTGGTTCTCTGTAACTGATAATAAAAATCCTTAGAAAGCAACTTCTGAATCTGAAAAGTTCAAGGTAAAACAGTTCCCACCTAAAGAGAAGACACACACAAGTACTACCTCTAGCGAGTAGTGAGTATTAAAAAGGCAGGGCATGCATGCAGGCAAGATTTTGTTTGAAATAGAGAAGAAGAAAGAACGATAAAGAATAAAACAGAAGTGAGTGTCAGAGCATGTGACCTACCAATACCAATAGCCATTAGCCAGTCAGCCACTAGCAGGACACAAAGAGAGAGTCCCGTGAAGACTGAAATGTCTGATTATATATGTATGTATACAGTATGCTTCTGTGTATTAACTGAGTCAGTCACTTATTTCTGACTGTGATGACCATATCACAACTGACTCAATTCCCACATCCCTTCCCATGCAATATATCATGCAAAACTTAAAACACATAAATTATTTTACATTTAAAAGAAAACATATAAATTATTTACTATCATTTTGGCATTTCTTGTTTGCCTTTTTAGCTCCCATTGGGCAATGTTATAAATCATCTATGGAGAACTCGGAGATGATCAATAGCCCAAGAAGCTTAGGTCTGGTTGTTGGTTTATCCCAATTCCCGCTTGGTGTGCTCTTTGTTGCTTGGTGGTGGAATTGAAGATGTGCGGTTCTTTTTTCAGTAAATGGGTGGGAAAATTTCTATTCTAACTAAAGATTGCTCATTAGTTGTTTGTTTAAAGTCCTCACAGGCTTGCTAATAGAGATTTTTCATTTTGCTGTTAAAAAAAATCAACAACTTTCTAAATTTCAATCACTCTTGTTCATGTAAATTAATTTAAGTGAACAGAAAAGGAAAATATTTATATTAATTCAGTACAGCTGATACAGTAGCTAAACATCAGCAACAATGCAAAGGAACACTCCACAACAAAATAAACTGACACCCAAATTGAACGTTCATAGATTGCACCAATCAACACATTTATTACAGTAATTTTTAAAAAGATAAACAGTAAATTATAAATGAAACTTTGATAAGTGTCGTACAATAATGGACGCTTCGCGTGCTAAAATAAAAGGGAGTATTGTAAGAGGTAATTCCTAAAGCAATTTTTATATACTGTACTAAAAGTAATATTGTTCATTTAAAAAAGAATTTAACTTTTTTTTTTTCTCTTTGTTCTTTAGAGTTTTCAGTTTTTAATTCTAATATCTCATAATAAGACAAGAGGATGGTAGCTTGGCAATTAGAGATCCCAAGACATATCCACTTAACACTCCTCCCCTTCCCATGCTATAAAAGCAAGGCCACCATATCAATTATCACCAAACATTTTAAAGTTTGAGAAGGAGAGAGAGAGAGAATGGTTACTAAGCTGAAAAAGAGAATAGCACTGCGCAGGAAGCTTCACATTCTGAGAACCCTCACCAATTCTAAATCTGTAACACACAAAGCTATTTTTGTTTTTCTTATCCTCCATTATGCATATAATAACTGCTTTGCTTACAATTTGCATAATATATAGTCCATTTTTTTTTTATAATTATGGGTGGGATCATCTGAACTAATTGGGAACTTCATTTAAAAGAGAAGTATATATGACGTGTATAATCTGTAATTATCTCCCTTTTTTGCGACTTTCTTATTTAAAATCTAAAAAAAATGGGTTCGAACTTTTCATGTTCATGCTAATATTCTTCTTGTTTATTTGTTAAGGTGAAGAAGAACGCAATCATTATGGATGCTCTTCTCTACATTTACAAGCTCAAACTCAAAATAGAAGCTATCCAAAAAGAATACTCAAACTTAATGGCAATCAAAAGAGAATACTTAAACCTAATGAATCATATCCAGGTGCCTAAGGTTTGTATATATCTATCCTCTCTCTAGTGGAAATGTTAATATTAATATTGTTATTTTATATTTATAAATATTTGTGTGGCATGGAATATTTAGCAGGAGGTGAAGGTAGAGAAGATTGGAGATGGGTTTTTGGTAAAGGTGACATGCAAAAGAGGAGGAGATAGGCTGGTATCAATATTAGAGGCATTTGAAGAAATGGGTCTTAATGTTCTTCAAGCTAGAGTCTCATGCAACTATGTATTTGCCATGGAAGCAATTGTTGTAGCTCAAGACCAACAAGCTTGGGAAGTGACAGATGTGACTCAAGCTCTTGTCAAAGCCATTGAAAAGCAAAGTGGAGAAGAGAATTGTAAAAGCTCATAGTTGTAAGATAATGCTTTAGTTATTAATCAATGACTCCAAGTAGGAGTGGAATAGTATCTTCTGTTGAAGCTACATTCCTTAATGTAGTCTCTCACTATCACTAATTGAAGACACAAAGCTGGTTGAGGGAAAACTGGAGATTAGATGGATTAGATGGTGTTAGGGAATTTACATTTGGATTTTTTTGGGGCAAATTACATACTACCACCTTAATTTTTGACAATATTACAGCCTGCTACAAGAAGTTTTTAAAACTCACACTTAAGCCTCTTTGACCATATAAAACATCACATTTAGCCCCAAACGACCAGATGGCATTAAGTTAACATGAGATGAACATCATGCCAAAAAAAATTATTCCTATAATGCCCAGTCCCTCAACCTTTTCCCTTACAGTCGCCACTTTTCTCTCTACTCCTCCCTCATGATGACAACCTTTTTATCTCTCTCCTCCATTTCACATCAGCTTGATCTCTCAAGCCTCTTTGTGTCATCACCCTCTTCGTTGCACTTAAACCCCGCCACTACCTAATCCTGTCTCAAATCCGAAAGAACCCAAACGCCAAGAGACAAAAACCTCTCCCTCAACCCTTCATCCTAGCTCACGATCTCCTCATTTCTCCTCCACATGAATCAGTTGTCCAATCTACATCCCTATCGTATCTTCACTCTCGCTCCATAGTCGGGGGGTGCCAAACGATATTTCGACCAGATTCCCTTAAAAATCATACATGTGGGTCTCCCTCCCTCTATCTCTTCATCTTCTCACTAATTGCCAAAAGGAAAGCATAATTGAAAGCAACAACAATAGAAGATTTGGGATTTTTTTTTTGTTCTTGATTCGATGACAATAAATTGAGAAAAAGATTTTCTATTTTTTTGTATGAACAACTAACCAATCTAAATAGAAATTTGGGAAGGAGTTTGTATTAGACTCTTGATTAATTTTAGGAAAAAGCTTTTGTTTAGATTTTATTGGTTAGATTTATTGTGTAATTTTTGTTTGGGTAATGCTCATAACTTGCACTCCATGAAAAACTTGCGATATCTGCAAGTATTGTCGTGTTTAGCTATGTTATTCATGCACAGAGTGCTAACGAGGGAAGATGAAGAGTGAATATGATAGAAGCTTTTGATAAGTCTAGTTAAATTGTTGATATCCCGTTAATCGAATCTTAATTTTACTCTTTTGCTTACTTTTGGTTAATCTAGTAGAGGTTTATAGAAATCTAGTCTGGTAATTTTTTGTTCATGGGTATTTGATTTTTTTTTTTTTTTTATAACGGACCATTACGATCGTCCTCACAATCTTTGTCCTAGGACCTTGTGGAGGATGTAAATTGCAGGATGTACAGTGCAATGGCAGGACTCGAACCCGAGACCTCACGGAGGAACCGTCATCTCGAAGGTCGAACTTACCACTGCACCATTTTGAGTTGTGACTTCACGTAGATGCACATAAATGAATATAGTCTATATATTTGACATTGTTCTTTTCTCCTTTTATTCTTTAAAAAAATGATAGAAGCATCTTGACGAAGATAAAGATACTGGTCAGATAGTCAGATGAATTCTACGACCATGGCAATTCAAGAGCATTGGTTTGGTAGTCGAATTGTGAGGGGTAATTTAGTAATCTAACTATTCAAACAGATTTGAATTTGGGATATAACATAATTTCGTTAAAATGAGCTGTGCATACTACCACTGCATAACCGTTATTTTCAATACAAAACAAGGAAACAAAGCACTTCCCAAAAACAAACAAATAAGTCATGTTTGGGTTACCATTTAAACCAATTTATTTTAAATTGGTTTAAATGACAAATCAAATATGGTTTACATAAGCTTATATATCATTATTAGGTTCAATTTTCATCATTTACTTTATTTTTAAAAGACATTGTAATGAAGAGATGACATATCATTGATGTGGAGTAATTTCACTACGTCAATGATGTATCGACACATGACGTCTTTTGAGGGTTAAGACATAAGTTCACAAGTCCAATTCAACAACCAATCATACCTGTAGACTGAGGTTTCAACCCAATAGGGGGTGAATTGGATTTTTAATAAACTTTCGCGGAATAAACACAAGTTTATAAAAATATATAAGCAACAAGCAATTAAACAAGTAATGTGCTGTAAATAAAGAGTTTAAGGAGTAGAGAATGCAAACTCAGATTATAGTCGTTCGGCAATATCGGATTCGTTCCGACCCTACGTCCACTCTCTTCAAAGAACCTCCTTGAAGTAATCCACTAAGAAACTTAGTCGTACAACTTCACCGGTGTTGTACAAACCTTACAATCCCTTCCTCTTGGAAGCTATCCCCTTCCTCTCGGAAGTAATCCTCTTCCTCTCGAAAGTAATCTCCTTCCTTTCGGAAGTAATCCCTTTACAATAAATGTTGTAAAGTAAATGGTAGAGAGACAACAACTGAAAGCTTATACAACTAAATAATGTCTCTCTTTTAAAGTAAAGCTTGAAGAATGGCTCAGCAAGAATATTTCAAAGTTTTTTGTGTTTCAAATAGTAAATGACTTGATTGTGTGTGTTTTTCTCTTTTGAATATCTCCAACTCTCTATTGAATGCTCAATAGAATTGGTTTATATAGTCATCAATTAATATGGTCGTTGGGACTTTAATTTGAAATGATTGTGCCTTTAAAAGATCAGATTTCAAGTCTAACGGTCATATTTTTTGAACTACCAGTCGACTGGGTCGAGATACCAGTCGACTAGCTCCTCTTAAAAATTCTCGTTTTTAAAGCTTTTGGGATACCAGTCAACTGGGTTAACCTTACCAATTGACTGTACCAATCGATTGGGGACTGTTTGTCCATTTTACCAGTCTTCACTTGAAAGATTGATTCGGTTTGAGTTCTTGCACCTTGATCCTTGGTTGAATGCTTTTATTGCTTACTACACTTAGATTGTACTGTTAGTATAATAACAGTTATGTTTTGTCATCATTAAAATACAGGTGAGGGTCAACAATCTCCCCCTTTTTGATGATGACAAAACTAATAATGTGAAAATAGTTTAACAAACTAAGTGTTTGGTTTTTCAAAAAATCAGACAGAATTTCCTCTATTTTTCGAGTAAAACCACCCTGTAAACAAGCAAACACAGTTTATATATTCATTTAAACCAATCACAATCAACTTAACCAATCAATGAATTATTTTTAATATGCTTTGGAGCAGTGTTCCCCCTAAATCTATGCATTGGTTTCTGTTTTCTTAGATTTTCTTGTTTTCTTATATTTCTCCCTCGTTTTGACAACAGCAATCAAAGGGGCTAGAAACTAGAAAATAAGCTACTTAGCTACCATAATCATCTAGAGTATGCTTAAACAAACTTTGTATACAAAAATTTGGCTTCATTCGGAGTTCAAAAGCCTTCCTGAGAAGAACCGGAAGTTTTCATACAAACATAACCAGTTTCAGAGCATACAGTTGAATTAAAGTAGATAAAAACTATGCAAGCACATCACAATTAAAGTAAATAGATGCATAAAATATGTCTAATGAAGAAGCATCATCATATACAAAATGTCAATACACGAATGGGCTTCATAAAGCTATATATAAGACAGAAATACATAAGTATGTCTGTGCTACATGCTAAGAGCTGGAAACTACTATATACATCAAAATATCATAAAAAATACTCAAGGAGCGGGAGAGTCTGAGCTGTCACGAATGAGATCTCATATCTCAGCTAAGGAACTCTCTGTACACTCTCGGTGTGGCTCGAAATCGTCCCGTAGATGCTCGATGGAGAAGCTCAATGTCTGAAACCCGGACTGCATGATCAGTTGGAAGCTCATGATAGCCTGAAGTAGATCACCATACCTAACCTAACTAGTACTCGAGTCACCAATGGGAGGTGTTCGGGTATCCGTGTCCATGTCAGCAATATCAGCAGTAGCTTCCTCCTCATCATTGTTCTCATCCTCGCGAATCGGTATGTGCTTACCGGCCTTCGAATAGATGAAGCTGTCCCGAACTACACATCCTATCTTCTTCAGTGATGAGACATTGATGATATCCTTCGGCCCGATATCCTGAGCCTCAGAGGCAGGGAGAGGCACCCGGAAGTGCTGGAGTATGAGCGTAATGAGCATCCTATAAGGTAGACACCCGGAGTTGCTCACTTCGCCATTAATCATATTGGTGAGCAGCAGAGGATATATATTGAAGTGGTACCCTATTTTAAGGCACCAAATCAATATTGTATCTATCTCAGATAGATACCCCCAACTCTCGAGTCTCGGGTGGATGGTCCGACTCACTATCAGGTTGAACAATTTTTGAGTCCAGGGGCATATCACTACATGTGTGAAATGTAGTGGGTTCGTACACATAGTTAGGGTCGCCCCTGACTATCTGACAGGCTATCTAGACATCAAAATTGTCTAGTCATCCGTCCAGACTCCATTGGATCCCTCCTACAGGGATCCTTAGTATGCTCATGAGGAGGTCAGGGTTGACCTCAAACTTCAGACCCATTACACTGGTTCTGAATCTCAGAGCCATTTGACTAGGTTTCACCAGGTTCGCATAGAACTAGTGAATCAGTCGTGGGTAGTATTTTTCATGCACTCTGACCAGTGGGGTCAGGTGGATTGTCTCAAAGGCTGGCAAGATATCGAAGTTGCCATGACGAATAGAGTCAAAGTTGATGACTCTACCCGTCATGATCTTCTTGTGGCGGATAATGGAGTCATACCTTGCTTTGGCTGCAGGGCTGGAAAACAGAGACTCATCAAGCTCTGTTTTGGGCTTCTTGCTTGATGAGCCCTCCACGCTCTTTCCACGTGTATTTGAATCTATTGGTTTGGTAAACCTTGGCCTTGTTGACGCATTTGGTCCCCCGGATGTGTATTTTATACGGATTCGATCTGTCATTTTTGGAAAAATGAGGTTTTTGGAAACTAGAGATTTTGGTGAAAATAGGAGATTTCAACCATAGAAATTTGAAAATAATGTTTAGGATGATTAGATCGATGTGTTTAGGTGTTGTTTGGATGGTTTTTGGATCAAAATTGTAAAATTTTCTAGAGAGAGAAAGCTAGGTTGCTCAAAAATGGCGTAAAAATCAGAAGAAAAAAAATGAACAGTCTATATATAGAATCGCGATACCAGTCGACTGGGTCCTTTCGAAAAGATGAATATTTTTTATACCAGTCGACTGGGTCAATGTACCAGTCGACTGGGTAAACAGGCAGTAAAATACCAGTCGACTGGACCCTTAAGAAAATTTTTAGTCTTGAATCGTAGCACGAAATTTGTTTATCTATGACATCTTTGAGTGAAGGAGATATTTAAACAAGAATTAATACTCTTTCACTAGACATCAATTATGCAAATGATGAATGGATGAGCAATTAGACTTTCAGTTTATCATAATCCAGCAATCTCATTAACATTCTAATCTTACAAAAGCTAGCTTCATTAGAGGCTTTATAAGAATGTCAGCAATTTGATCTTCCGAATGTATAAATTCTAGTCTTATATCACCTTTTTTAGCATGGTCTCTTAAGAAATAATGTCTAATTTATATGTGTTTAGTTCTACAGTGCTGAATAGGGTTTTTGGTCAGGTTGATAGCACTAGTATTATCACAATGTATTGGGATACTCTTGAAGTTCATGCCATAGTCTTCTAGTTGTTGTTTCATCCATAACACTCGGGCATAACAACTTCCAGCTGCTACATATTCTGCCTCAGCGGTTGATAGTGCAACGGAATTTTGTTTCTTGAAAAACCAAAAGGTTAACATTGCACCTAAGAATTGGCATGTTCCACTTGTGCTTTTTCTATCTAACCTACATCCAGCAAAATCAGTATCTGAATAACCTACAAGCTCAAAAGATGAATCTATAGAGTACCATAATCCTATGGTTTGGGTTCCTTGTAGATATCTAAGGATTCTTTTTACTGTAACTACATGTGATTCCTTAGGATTAGACTGAAATCTAGCACAAATGCATACACTGAACATTATATCAGGTCTACTTGCAGTTAAATAAAGTAAAGCACCTATTATGCTTCTATAATATTTAGTATCTATAGATTTACCTCCTTCATCAAAATCAAATTTTGTAGATGTGCTCGTAGGAGTTTCAAGTGGTTTTGAGCTTTCCATTCCGAACCTCTTTAGTAGGTCCTTAGTGTACTTTGATTGATTGATGAAGATGCCTCCTTTTAGTTGTTTGATTTGAAGTCCAAGGAAGTAGGTAAGCTCTTCCATCATACTCATTTGAAATTCACCTTGCATGCACTTTGCAAACTCTTGACACATAGATTCATTAGTAGCACCAAATATAATATCATCAACATATATTTGGACTATTAGTGTGTCATTTTTGTGAGTTTTTGTGAAGAGAGTTGTGTCTATTCTACCTCTTACAAAATCATTGTCAATCAAAAATTTACTTAGTCTTTCATACCATGCCCTTGGAGCTTGCTTCAACCCATATAGAGCTTTAGAAAGCATGTAGACATGATTTTGAAGACTAGGATTTTCAAACCCAAGAGGTTGCTTAACATAAACCTCTTCTTCTATAAATCCATTTTAAAAAGCACTTTTTACATCAATTTGAAATAGCTTGAACTTATTAAAGCATGCAAAGGCTAATAACATTCGAATAGCTTCTAATCTAGCTACGGGAGCATAGGTCTCATCAAAGTCTATTCCTTCTTCTTGATTATATCTCTTAGCAACTAGTCTAGCCTTGTTTCTAGTTATTATTCCATTTTCATTCATTTTATTTCTATAGACCCATTTAGTTCCAATTATTTAGTGATTTTTAGGTCTTGGAACTAGATTCCAAACTTAGTTTCTCTCAAATTGATTTATTTCTTCTTGTATTTCAATTATCCAATCATTATCCTTTTTCGCTTCTATAAAAGTCTCAGGTTCTACTTGAGACAAATAAGCTACATAATTGCAAATATTTCTAATAGAAGAGCAAGTTCTTACCCTTTGTGAAGGATCACCAATTACTTGATCAATCAGGTGATAATTTACATACCTTCAATCTTTGGGTAGACTTGCCTCTAGTTGTCTTGTAGATGGTTGATCCAAATTATGAGTTTCCATCTCTTCATTTTCTTGAGGTGGATTCTCTGTTGGGTCAACAATGGGAGTAGGAGTTTCTGTTCTTGGAATAAAATATGCATCATCTTTAAAGGAAACTTCTCTACTACTAATTGAGTTAAACTCATCAAGAATTACATGTACAGATTCTTCTACCACTAGAGTTCTCTTACTGAAAACTCTATAGGCCTTACTAGATGTTGAATATCCTAAAAATATCTCTTCATCTGTCTTTGAGTCAAATTTACCAATTTATTTTAAATTGGTTTAAATGACAAATCAAATATGGTTTACATAAGCTTATATATCATTATTAGGTTCAATTTTCATCATTTACTTTATTTTTAAAAGACATTGTAATGAAGAGATGACATATCATTGATGTGGAGTAATTTCACTACGTCAATGATGTATCGACACATGACGTCTTTTGAGGGTTAAGACATAAGTTCACAAGTCCAATTCAACAACCAATCATACCTGTAGACTGAGGTTTCAACCCAATAGGGGGTGAATTGGATTTTTAATAAACTTTCGCGGAATAAACACAAGTTTATAAAAATATATAAGCAACAAGCAATTAAACAAGTAATGTGCTGTAAATAAAGAGTTTAAGGAGTAGAGAATGCAAACTCAGATTATAGTCGTTCGGCAATATCGGATTCGTTCCGACCCTACGTCCACTCTCTTCAAAGAACCTCCTTGAAGTAATCCACTAAGAAACTTAGTCGTACAACTTCACCGGTGTTGTACAAACCTTACAATCCCTTCCTCTTGGAAGCTATCCCCTTCCTCTCGGAAGTAATCCTCTTCCTCTCGAAAGTAATCTCCTTCCTTTCGGAAGTAATCCCTTTACAATAAATGTTGTAAAGTAAATGGTAGAGAGACAACAACTGAAAGCTTATACAACTAAATAATGTCTCTCTTTTAAAGTAAAGCTTGAAGAATGGCTCAGCAAGAATATTTCAAAGTTTTTTGTGTTTCAAATAGTAAATGACTTGATTGTGTGTGTTTTTCTCTTTTGAATATCTCCAACTCTCTATTGAATGCTCAATAGAATTGGTTTATATAGTCATCAATTAATATGGTCGTTGGGACTTTAATTTGAAATGATTGTGCCTTTAAAAGATCAGATTTCAAGTCTAACGGTCATATTTTTTGAACTACCAGTCGACTGGGTCGAGATACCAGTCGACTAGCTCCTCTTAAAAATTCTCGTTTTTAAAGCTTTTGGGATACCAGTCAACTGGGTTAACCTTACCAATTGACTGTACCAATCGATTGGGGACTGTTTGTCCATTTTACCAGTCTTCACTTGAAAGATTGATTCGGTTTGAGTTCTTGCACCTTGATCCTTGGTTGAATGCTTTTATTGCTTACTACACTTAGATTGTACTGTTAGTATAATAACAGTTATGTTTTGTCATCATTAAAATACAGGTGAGGGTCAACAATCTCCCCCTTTTTGATGATGACAAAACTAATAATGTGAAAATAGTTTAACAAACTAAGTGTTTGGTTTTTCAAAAAATCAGACAGAATTTCCTCTATTTTTCGAGTAAAACCACCCTGTAAACAAGCAAACACAGTTTATATATTCATTTAAACCAATCACAATCAACTTAACCAATCAATGAATTATTTTTAATATGCTTTGGAGCAGTGTTCCCCCTAAATCTATGCATTGGTTTCTGTTTTCTTAGATTTTCTTGTTTTCTTATATTTCTCCCTCGTTTTGACAACAGCAATCAAAGGGGCTAGAAACTAGAAAATAAGCTACTTAGCTACCATAATCATCTAGAGTATGCTTAAACAAACTTTGTATACAAAAATTTGGCTTCATTCGGAGTTCAAAAGCCTTCCTGAGAAGAACCGGAAGTTTTCATACAAACATAACCAGTTTCAGAGCATACAGTTGAATTAAAGTAGATAAAAACTATGCAAGCACATCACAATTAAAGTAAATAGATGCATAAAATATGTCTAATGAAGAAGCATCATCATATACAAAATGTCAATACACGAATGGGCTTCATAAAGCTATATATAAGACAGAAATACATAAGTATGTCTGTGCTACATGCTAAGAGCTGGAAACTACTATATACATCAAAATATCATAAAAAATACTCAAGGAGCGGGAGAGTCTGAGCTGTCACGAATGAGATCTCATATCTCAGCTAAGGAACTCTCTGTACACTCTCGGTGTGGCTCGAAATCGTCCCGTAGATGCTCGATGGAGAAGCTCAATGTCTGAAACCCGGACTGCATGATCAGTTGGAAGCTCATGATAGCCTGAAGTAGATCACCATACCTAACCTAACTAGTACTCGAGTCACCAATGGGAGGTGTTCGGGTATCCGTGTCCATGTCAGCAATATCAGCAGTAGCTTCCTCCTCATCATTGTTCTCATCCTCGCGAATCGGTATGTGCTTACCGGCCTTCGAATAGATGAAGCTGTCCCGAACTACACATCCTATCTTCTTCAGTGATGAGACATTGATGATATCCTTCGGCCCGATATCCTGAGCCTCAGAGGCAGGGAGAGGCACCCGGAAGTGCTGGAGTATGAGCGTAATGAGCATCCTATAAGGTAGACACCCGGAGTTGCTCACTTCGCCATTAATCATATTGGTGAGCAGCAGAGGATATATATTGAAGTGGTACCCTATTTTAAGGCACCAAATCAATATTGTATCTATCTCAGATAGATACCCCCAACTCTCGAGTCTCGGGTGGATGGTCCGACTCACTATCAGGTTGAACAATTTTTGAGTCCAGGGGCATATCACTACATGTGTGAAATGTAGTGGGTTCGTACACATAGTTAGGGTCGCCCCTGACTATCTGACAGGCTATCTAGACATCAAAATTGTCTAGTCATCCGTCCAGACTCCATTGGATCCCTCCTACAGGGATCCTTAGTATGCTCATGAGGAGGTCAGGGTTGACCTCAAACTTCAGACCCATTACACTGGTTCTGAATCTCAGAGCCATTTGACTAGGTTTCACCAGGTTCGCATAGAACTAGTGAATCAGTCGTGGGTAGTATTTTTCATGCACTCTGACCAGTGGGGTCAGGTGGATTGTCTCAAAGGCTGGCAAGATATCGAAGTTGCCATGACGAATAGAGTCAAAGTTGATGACTCTACCCGTCATGATCTTCTTGTGGCGGATAATGGAGTCATACCTTGCTTTGGCTGCAGGGCTGGAAAACAGAGACTCATCAAGCTCTGTTTTGGGCTTCTTGCTTGATGAGCCCTCCACGCTCTTTCCACGTGTATTTGAATCTATTGGTTTGGTAAACCTTGGCCTTGTTGACGCATTTGGTCCCCCGGATGTGTATTTTATACGGATTCGATCTGTCATTTTTGGAAAAATGAGGTTTTTGGAAACTAGAGATTTTGGTGAAAATAGGAGATTTCAACCATAGAAATTTGAAAATAATGTTTAGGATGATTAGATCGATGTGTTTAGGTGTTGTTTGGATGGTTTTTGGATCAAAATTGTAAAATTTTCTAGAGAGAGAAAGCTAGGTTGCTCAAAAATGGCGTAAAAATCAGAAGAAAAAAAATGAACAGTCTATATATAGAATCGCGATACCAGTCGACTGGGTCCTTTCGAAAAGATGAATATTTTTTATACCAGTCGACTGGGTCAATGTACCAGTCGACTGGGTAAACAGGCAGTAAAATACCAGTCGACTGGACCCTTAAGAAAATTTTTAGTCTTGAATCGTAGCACGAAATTTGTTTATCTATGACATCTTTGAGTGAAGGAGATATTTAAACAAGAATTAATACTCTTTCACTAGACATCAATTATGCAAATGATGAATGGATGAGCAATTAGACTTTCAGTTTATCATAATCCAGCAATCTCATTAACATTCTAATCTTACAAAAGCTAGCTTCATTAGAGGCTTTATAAGAATGTCAGCAATTTGATCTTCCGAATGTATAAATTCTAGTCTTATATCACCTTTTTTAGCATGGTCTCTTAAGAAATAATGTCTAATTTATATGTGTTTAGTTCTACAGTGCTGAATAGGGTTTTTGGTCAGGTTGATAGCACTAGTATTATCACAATGTATTGGGATACTCTTGAAGTTCATGCCATAGTCTTCTAGTTGTTGTTTCATCCATAACACTCGGGCATAACAACTTCCAGCTGCTACATATTCTGCCTCAGCGGTTGATAGTGCAACGGAATTTTGTTTCTTGAAAAACCAAAAGGTTAACATTGCACCTAAGAATTGGCATGTTCCACTTGTGCTTTTTCTATCTAACCTACATCCAGCAAAATCAGTATCTGAATAACCTACAAGCTCAAAAGATGAATCTATAGAGTACCATAATCCTATGGTTTGGGTTCCTTGTAGATATCTAAGGATTCTTTTTACTGTAACTACATGTGATTCCTTAGGATTAGACTGAAATCTAGCACAAATGCATACACTGAACATTATATCAGGTCTACTTGCAGTTAAATAAAGTAAAGCACCTATTATGCTTCTATAATATTTAGTATCTATAGATTTACCTCCTTCATCAAAATCAAATTTTGTAGATGTGCTCGTAGGAGTTTCAAGTGGTTTTGAGCTTTCCATTCCGAACCTCTTTAGTAGGTCCTTAGTGTACTTTGATTGATTGATGAAGATGCCTCCTTTTAGTTGTTTGATTTGAAGTCCAAGGAAGTAGGTAAGCTCTTCCATCATACTCATTTGAAATTCACCTTGCATGCACTTTGCAAACTCTTGACACATAGATTCATTAGTAGCACCAAATATAATATCATCAACATATATTTGGACTATTAGTGTGTCATTTTTGTGAGTTTTTGTGAAGAGAGTTGTGTCTATTCTACCTCTTACAAAATCATTGTCAATCAAAAATTTACTTAGTCTTTCATACCATGCCCTTGGAGCTTGCTTCAACCCATATAGAGCTTTAGAAAGCATGTAGACATGATTTTGAAGACTAGGATTTTCAAACCCAAGAGGTTGCTTAACATAAACCTCTTCTTCTATAAATCCATTTTAAAAAGCACTTTTTACATCAATTTGAAATAGCTTGAACTTATTAAAGCATGCAAAGGCTAATAACATTCGAATAGCTTCTAATCTAGCTACGGGAGCATAGGTCTCATCAAAGTCTATTCCTTCTTCTTGATTATATCTCTTAGCAACTAGTCTAGCCTTGTTTCTAGTTATTATTCCATTTTCATTCATTTTATTTCTATAGACCCATTTAGTTCCAATTATTTAGTGATTTTTAGGTCTTGGAACTAGATTCCAAACTTAGTTTCTCTCAAATTGATTTATTTCTTCTTGTATTTCAATTATCCAATCATTATCCTTTTTCGCTTCTATAAAAGTCTCAGGTTCTACTTGAGACAAATAAGCTACATAATTGCAAATATTTCTAATAGAAGAGCAAGTTCTTACCCTTTGTGAAGGATCACCAATTACTTGATCAATCAGGTGATAATTTACATACCTTCAATCTTTGGGTAGACTTGCCTCTAGTTGTCTTGTAGATGGTTGATCCAAATTATGAGTTTCCATCTCTTCATTTTCTTGAGGTGGATTCTCTGTTGGGTCAACAATGGGAGTAGGAGTTTCTGTTCTTGGAATAAAATATGCATCATCTTTAAAGGAAACTTCTCTACTACTAATTGAGTTAAACTCATCAAGAATTACATGTACAGATTCTTCTACCACTAGAGTTCTCTTACTGAAAACTCTATAGGCCTTACTAGATGTTGAATATCCTAAAAATATCTCTTCATCTGTCTTTGAGTCAAATTTACCCAAGTTAGTTTTATTGTTATTTAGAATAAAGCATTTGCAACCAAATGTACAAAAATAGAAGATATTAGGCTTTCTACCTTTCCATAGTTCATATGGAGTTTTATCAAGCATTGGTCTAATTAAAATTCTATTTAAGATATAGCAAAAAGTGTTCACGGCTTGAGCCCAAAAGTATTTTGGTAAAGAGTTTTCACAAAGCATTGTTCTTGAAAATTCTTCTAAAACTCTATTTTTCCTCTCGACAACTCCATTCTGTTGAGGAGTTCTAAGAGCTGAAAAGTTTTGATTAATTCCATGTTCATCACAAAATCTTGAAAAGCTTTGGTTTTCAAATTCTTTTCCATAATTACTTCTAATACTTGAAATACAAATTCTTTTTCATTTTGAACCTTTTTGCAAAAGTTTTCAAATCCTTTGAAAGCTTCATCCTTGTAAGTAATAAAAATAACAAAGATATATCTTGAATAATCATCAACAATAACAAGAGCATATTGATGGCCACCTAGACTAATGGTACTAATTGGACCAAATAAGTCCATATGCAAAAGTTCCAAAGGTCTAGTAGTTGAGACCACGTTTTTCGATTTAAATGATATCCTAGTTTGTTTTCCCATTTGACATGCATCACATACTTTATCTTTTTCAAAATTGATTTTAGGAAGTCCAATGACTAAATCTTTTCTTGAAACAATTTTAAGCAAGTTCATGTTCACATGACCAAGCCTTCTATGTCATAGCCATGGATTTTCACTAAATGCAGGAAAACATTTTTCATTTTCAGAATGCAAGGATTTCAAATCAACTATATAGACATTTTCATGTCTGTGGCCAACAAATTTTATCTTGCTGCTCTTGATGTCTATAACTAGACAATGAGAGGTCTCAAATGTGACTTTGTTTCCTTTGTCACAAAGTTGACTAATACTTAGTAAATTTGGCTTAAGGCCTTGTACTAGCAATACATTATCTAAGGTTGAGAAATCATTACCGACTTTTCCATACCCAATGATCTTTATTTTTGTGTTGTCTCCAATGGTGACAAATCCACCATCTCTTAGAGTTAGCGCCTTGAATACACTTTTATCACTGATCATGTGCTTTGAGCATCCACTATCAAGGTACCAACAGTTACCTTTTTCCTTGGTGTGAAGACATATCTATATCACACAAGGATATACAATTGCACTTTTAGGTACCCAAAATTTCTTGGGTCCTCTGGGGTTAGTCCAAGAAAACATAGTTCATTTTGGGACCCATACTTTCTTAACAGTATATGGTGATCTATAGACATGTTGATGATGCACAATCCTAAGATAATAATTATTGAAATTTCTAGGATTTCTTACTTGTGCATATCTATAATTCTTAGGATAGGAGTTCCTAGGATACATATTTCTATGGTAAGGAATATGAGTATGCATGTCATTTCCAAAAAATGTATGATGATGAATTCTAGGATACATGCTTGTATTATTATGAGTATGCATATTATTTCTAGGTTAGCCATGATGGTAATTCCTAGGATGTGCATGTGCAGAGTGCATATATTGATTATACACATTGTTCCTAGAATGCACATGATGGTCATTCCTAGGACGTGTATAAGCCCTTCTTGAGTGAGCATACACATAAGCATATGTATTTCTAGGATGCTTCATTCTTGTATATTCATTAGAGTTAGTATTTCTAGACCTACTAGCATTTATTGAGGGAGTGCTTTTAACCTTGCTAGAGGTTTTTGAAGTAGAGGCTTTCATGAATAAGCTCTCTTTTGATTTTTGCTTGCTTAATGGAGAATAACCTAATCCTGATTTTCCTCCACTTAATCTTTGGTAAGATAGCACTTCATCAAGCTTTTCTTTTCCAATCATAAGCCTAGATATAGTGCCATTTAATTTTAATATTTTATTCTTTAAATTCTCATTTTCATCTTTGAGGAAATCTTGAGAAGAATCATACAGCAATGAAGATAATTTATCTTTTTCTTCTCTAAGACTTATCATCTCCTTAGAAAGATATGATACCTCTTTCTTAAGAATTGAATTTCCAGAATCGAATTTCTTCAATTCATCATGCATTTCATTTATTACTTCTAACAGTTCTTCACTACTACTCACAATATTATTCTTAGAATAAAGAGAAGATGATACCTCATTTTCATCGTCGATTGCCATGAGACATAGGTTGGCAATTTCCTCGTATCCGACCTTATTGTCCGAGGACTCTTCTTCTTCGTCATCACTCCAAGTGGTTGCTATCATAGCTTTCTTCTTGAAGCTCTTATATGGTTTGTTTGAAACCGTACAATCAGCCCTGATGTGACCGGGCTTCTTGCACCCATAAGACATAAGTGGTTCCCTCTTTGAAGTTGGATCATTTGTGTAAGGTTTCTTGCTTTTCTTCAAGAACCTATGAAACTGTTTGGTGATTAAGGCCTTTAACCATCTTCCTCACTGCTCTCTGCTTCTTTTTCCGATTCCATTTCTTTGTTGCTCGTATAAGCTTTGAGAGCAATTACCTTTTTCTTCTTCTCATCATTATTGACAATAGGAGTCATTTCTTCCATTTCATATGTCAATAATGATCCGAGGAGTGTCTCGACATCAAGTTTGTCAAGATCTTTGGCCTCCTGAATGGATGTCTTCTTTGGTTTCCATGAAAGTGGCAAAGATCTTAAGATTTTTCTTGTTAGCTCAAACTCCTCAATGTTCCTACCAAGAAGCTTTAAACCATTTACAATAGTTGTGAACCGTGAGTTCATTTGAGAAATGGTTTCGTTAGGAGACATTTTAAAAGATTCATATTCAGAAACTAGCATATAGATTTTTGATTTTTTGACCTCACTAGTTCCTTCATACGTAATTTGCAATTTATCCCATATCTCTTTAGCCGAAACACATGCAAAGATTTTGTTATGTTCAAAAATATCTAAAGCACAATGTAAAATACTTATTGCTCTACTATTGAGAGACATCATTCTACAATTCTCATCATTGTACTCAGTTTTGAGTTTAGGCATTGTATGATTGATTTCTCCAATAGTAATTTCCTTTGACGGAATTCTAGGTCCTTCTTCAATGGCTCTCCACAAATTATAATCTTGTCCTTCGACAAAGATTTTTATTCTGTTTTTCCAATAGTTATAGTTGGAGCCATTGAACAAAGGAGGTCTAGTATAAGAGTGTCCCTCAGAATAGCTATTTGCTGCCATCGGATCAACTCAAGGATATTAAGCCTAAAAATTGAGAATGAGGCTCTGATACCAATTGTAGACTGAGGTTTTAACCCAATAGGGGGTGAATTGGGTTTTTAATAAACTTTCGCGGAATAAACACAAGTTTATAAAAACATATAAGCAACAAGCAATTAAACAAGTAATGTGCTGTAAATAAAGAGTTTAAGGAGTAGAGAAGGCAAACTCAGATTATAGTGGTTCGGCAATATCAGATTCGTTCCGACCCTATGTCCACTCTCTTCAAGGAACTTCCTAGAAGTAAGCCACTAATAAACTTAGTCGTACAACTTCACCGATGTTGTACAAATCTTACAATCCCTTCCTCTCGGAAGCTATCCCCTTCCTCTCGGAAGTAATCCCTTTACAATAAATGCTGCAAAGTAAATGGTAGAGAGACAATAACTGAAAGCTTATACAACTGAATAATGTCTCTCTTTCAAAGTAAAGCTTGAAGAATGGCTCAGCAAGAATATTTCAAAGCTTTTTGTGTTTCAAAGAGTAAATGACTTGATTGTGTGTGTTCTTCTCTTTTGAATATCTCCAGCTCTCTATTGAATGCTCAATAGAGTGGGTTTATATAGCCATCAATTAATATGGCCATTAGGACTTTAATTTAAAATGATTGTGCCTTTAAAAGATCAAATTTTGAGTCCAACAGTTATATTTTTTGAACTACCAGTCGACTGGGTCCTCTTAAAAATTCTCGTTTTTAAAGCTTCTGGGATACCAGTCGACTAGGTTAACCTTACCAGTCGACTGGGGACTGTCTGTCCATTTTACCAGTCAACTGGTATGTTTCATCCAGTCGATTGGGGACTTACTGTCCCATATACCAGTCGACTGGTATATGTACCCAGTCGACTGGATTGTCTTCCAACCCAGTTTTTTTGTATTAAAAAAAAAGTTTTAACTTTAAAATGTTTGACTAAAAAGTTCTGTTTAAAAAACATTTTATGTGTGAGCCATTGAACAAGCTATTACAATGTACAAGTGAGACTTACACTAGTTTTAATACCTTAGCCCTATACTAGTTCTTCAGTCTTCACTTGAAATATTGATTCGGTTTGAGTTCTTGCACCTTGATCCTTGGTTGAATGCTTTTGTTGCTTACTACACTTAGATTGTACTGTTAGTATAATAACAGCTGTGTTTTGTCTTCACTAAAATACATGTGAGGGTCAACAATACCCTTACACTTGGCATGGCTAAAATGGTATTTTCACGTCTAAGCACTAACCCTAAGATATTTTAGTCAACCACATTAATCCACCCACAACGTACATTTACATATGAATGATATTATTACCTTGACATTAAACTTAAGTAAATTAAAATAAATGCATCTTCAAAAGTAACAATTACAGGCAAAATTAAAATAACTAAATTAAAGTGACATTTAATCTTTTTTTAGCTGCAATTTTTTCAAAATTATACTTAATTTAGTTTGTTATTGTGTTGTTATACACATAAATATCATGTCTTCAGAGTTCTTAAGTTCAAAATATTTGGTGGGATTGATAACTGTACGTACCCAAAACTTGCTATTTACACAGTTTTGTCTGGATATGAAAATATAATATAAATCGAATTCAATATAAAAAGTATCACTCAATGCAGTTTATAATCGTTTTTTTTTTAAAGTGAATATATATTTTTTAGTTTTACAACTCAATTTCTAAATATTACTCATTTTTTTCTTTTATTCTTTCTTTATAAGATTAATTGTGGTAATTAATATATCTCATGTGGGTAGAGTTTTTTTGTGTCTTTGTGAAATTATGCCTTTTAACTTTATTTTTTTAAAAAACTTAACCATATATTAAAAATTTTAAATTATTATTCAACACAGTTAAATTATTATATAAAGCCCAATATATAAACCTACAAAGAACTAATATCAAAGGCCCAAAATAAAGGCTGCAGTAAAACAAAATAGTTTTAGTTTACTTAATTAATTTGGTACCCAACAAATTATAATTTCAAACTCAATTTATAGAAGTGTTATGTTCCCATGAACTTGGTTTCGTGGTAACTACCATGGAATCGGTGAACTTTACTGATAATTATAGGAACTGTAGTAGTAATTGAATATTTAAATATTTTATTTTTATTCAATTACTACTATAATTTTCTGTAATTATCAGTAAAGTTTCTCAATTTCACAATAGTTACCACAAAACCGGATCCAGGATCAAAATTCTTTATAGAAAGTGTGCTACAAATGCCTCGAAATGACGATTTGTACTTATCATCATATTAAGTAAATTGCTTCCCTATATGCAGATTGGGTTTATTATAGGATATATCCTTTAACTATGTACATATATAATTTAACTCTCTAAACTATTAATTTAACAAACATGGTTCTTAAACTATGAATTAGCAGTAATTAACTCTTTAAATCCATTTTCCAACGAAAATACAACAAGTGAGGATTATTCCATTTGATTATTACTCTGTGGTGAATGTTTGCTCTAAAAATTGGATCTAGGCAAATAATTGAACTAGTGGAATTCTTCTTTAAGTTTCTCACTTAGTTAAGTTTCTCGTCGAAAAATTGATTTAAAAAGTTGATTGCTACTAATTCATAGTTCAATGACTCATTGTGCCAAATTAATAGTTCAGTGAGTTAAAAGCTATGGACCCATAGTTTAAGTATCTGTCATGCAATAAACCCATATATGTATTTTTTTTTTAACAGTGCCTCATTTTATTTGATTCATGCTAAATATCAAAAAATACTTTGTTGTTGAAAATGAATAAGTTATCTCACATACCCTTCACATAGTATTGGATCCCAATACACATATTAATTATGAAGTATTAAATTCTCTAATTAAATCTAATAGATTTTTCACTTGTGTGCACAGATGTGACAAAAGTGTGGATTATATGAGAGTAATATGACAAAATGACTTTTTTTTTTCTGCGTGAGAAAAATCCGTTAGATTTAATTGGAGAATTTATTATAAAAAAAAGACTTGAGAATTAGATGAACGAGGTAACTTGTTACTACTTCAAAATTAAAAGGATAAATTATTTGATTTTAAAGGTTGAATGACAATTTATGATAAAAAAAACCCATAAAACAAGAATAATATTAATTAAGATTTTCAGAAGGCTACTAATCGATGTCCATGGAGAAAAAGAAGAAGAAGCTTTTGGGACATGGGCTAAATAGGAGCTTCAAGGACCTTATATTAATTGACATCATTTTCTTTGGCAAGACTAAAGGCCCATCAAATTAATTTAAAGAGAAAAGGCCCATTATTTGAAAATAAACTCCTTTTCTTTTCTTTTCTTTTTTTTTAGTTCTTCTCTTTTTGTTTTTGCCAAGTTAAGAACAGGAAAACAATTTGAAAAATGTGAGAAATACAAGTCAAAAGCAGAACTATAAAACACCTAAATGGAGGGAATTTATCCAAGATATATCTATAAATTTGATTAATCAGTTACAAAATTTGGATAAATTAAGGGTGCGTTTAGTTGTTAAAAATATATATTTATTTTTTATCTTTATTTTGCTTAGTTTTTTTTAATAATTTGTACATTTTTAATATAATTTTTTTTTAAAAAAAAAAACACTCTTCCAATAAAAAACCTAAATCTTGATAGCAATCACTTCATTGCAAAAAAAAAAAAAAAAAAACTCATCTGAGAACCTTGCTTTGTCAGGGGAAATGACCCTTCTTGCATTGGATGTAACATATATTGAGAACATTTGATATGCAGGGATGAGTAGATTTTGATGAAATAGTTTGCATATGAAAACAAAATCGCAATGTTAATTTATGCTTTATGTGTGATAAGTTAATATTTTTTTTATAAATTTGATAATAAAAATCTAGCTTCATTTGTCAATGAAATTTTTTCCCCGTTAACTATTGTAAATGTCGAAGAAGCTACAAATAATTTTATTTCCATTGTAAAGTCAATTTAAAATAATCAACTTAAAGTGATTAAAAATAAAAAAAAATTAATTTTAACCATTTAAATTAACATTAAACAATTACTGTAAAAAATGGATATAGTAATTTTTTTTTATAGAAAATATGGTAATCTATCTAGAAGTGGTCCCTTGACACCAAAAAAAAAAAAATATATATATATATATATATATATATATCTCTGTTGAGACATCCAATTAAAATGAAAGTCTACTTTAGATGTCTTAATCATCTTGACCATTAGTTAATTTAAGGCTTTCATTAATTAATGTCATTATAATATACTAATCACTTTAAGCCATCACCAATCAACTCACTGCCACAATCACTTGTAAATAACAAAGGAATAAGGTTTTTTAAATTTTGATTTATTTGAATCTTTTCACATTCTATTTGGTATCATATGCTAAAAAAATGTTTATAGTAAATTTTTTGGTGGAACAATGTGTTTATGTACATACTTTGGTTGAAAAATAAAGCCATTTCTTTTTTAGAATTTAGCATGTGTTTGCCTATTTATTTCCAAAATTATTAATTTGCTACTTTCATGGTGGCGTGACAATTGGGTCTAGAAATTAATGGAAAATTGCAGGTGATACCATATGACACGGATCAAGACAGCATGTGAATTACATTCCATTGGATGTTTGGAGTTGAAAGTTTTAATGCCAATACACACCTTTATTTTAGAATTTTTTTTGTTTAATTTATGTCCATAAAAAATACATGACATAATAGTTTATCTTATTACTGGAATCAAAAGTATTTGAGTTCGAATTTTTCTACTGAATTGAGTGAAACAGATCTTGTTCGATGATCTGACATAAACATTTGTGTCTAAATTTCATATAAAAACACTGCATAACATTAATAAAAACGAATTCTTTCCTCTTTAAACATTTGTTTAATTAAAGAATTTGTAGCTCTTTTAAAATATAAATTATATTAACATCTCAATATACGCTACGCGTGTGTTGATCTGCTCTTTTATGTGAGAGTTGGAATCAATTGAATTACATATGTTATCTTATTTAAATATTTAATTTATATATTTAAGTAAGAATTTATGAGATATTTTGAACGATGAACATCAAATGAGGATTATACCTTTATTAATAGTATAGGTATAAATATTACTAGTATGTATTTCAAAAGATGTAAAATATTCCATGTCTTGTGGAAAAAGTATATGGTGGCTCTTGGGATTAGAAAGCAGATTCTGAAATTATTGTGAAAGAGGAGACCATAAGGAAGTTTCTTATTCTTAAAAAAAGTTATAATTAATTGCGAGAAATTTAACAAACATTAAATAAAATAAAATGATAGATCAGTGAGGCACGAAAGATGGCGTGGGTGGAGGGAAGTCAGAGATTAGAACAATAATTTTATATAAAAAAAAGCACATAGAAAAATAAAAGGCTAGTAGTTGAAAAAAATGTATCTTTTATATAGACACATTGCTTCACGCATCAATGTAACATTAGAAAATTAAGTTTGATTTTTAATTATATTTTTTGAGTGATAAGTATTGATATTTTAGATGTTTCAAATTTGGCAATTGGCTCTCCTATCCCTTTCCCATTGGAGAGAGACAAAAGAGAGCAATTAGTGACCCAGTCAACAATTTTATGATTTAAATTTAAGGCATGGCGTCATTCCAATTATAAAATTTGGAATTATATGCCAATTCCTAATATCTTTTTAAATATTAATTCTCAATAATTTTGGATCCAAATTAAATGTGATGATTAATCAATCAATGTGAGGAAAATTAATAATATGGGGCTTGCTTTGTCATAAATTTTATAAGTAGAATTAGTTTTTTCTTGTTTGAAAGCAATGTTATATATATATATATATACACAATAATACAATGATTTAAATATAATATAATATCAATTATAAAAAAAATCATTAATATAATATTAAAATACTATCACATAGCCCGCATTAAGTCCATAATACTTTTATATTACTCAGTTAAAATAAATAAATAAACAATAAATTGAAGAAATAACTCACAAACCGGTGAAATTCAATGGTTGTGGCAACTGGGGTTTTGTATAAATGGGTGGAAATTGAACTTAAATTTATTTGTACCCAAGACTTTAGTCTATCTTTTTTAATCATTAAATCAATATCTCAACGGTGAAATCTGTTTTTATCATTATTATTTTTATATTTTGATGATTATTCAGTCACTCGAATAAATTAATTATTTTATTTAGTTAATTAACTATCATCAAACCAAATATAAATTACCCAAATTATCATATATTTATATTTATGTTTTAGATTCACTAGCTAGGTGATGTGCTAGTAGGTGATGATCAATGTACTTCATTTTTGTGTTTGACACTTTTACTAAATTAGAATGATAGATTATCGTTGATATATCTTTCATTCTGGTTTAAGTGGAAGATCTGTTTCAGTTTGAAATATTTTGAAACGATTTAAAAAAAAATGAGATTTATGGGATTTGGTGGCTTTTCCCTCAAAGCGAATTTTTTTAACCCGTTCTATAACCTATATATAAACACATTTGTTAGGTTTTAAAAAACATATTACTTAGAAAACTTTTATGCTCTTCATTTTTTATATTGAATTTTTTTACCACCGCCTGTAAACATAAACTTAATTAACCAAACTCTGTAAATCTTGTGTCTTTTATTTTTGTGTGATTATTTTGATTATTGGCTTGCTTTATTTCTTTTTGTTATCTTTTTCGATTACAACAATAATTAACATAAATTCTTTAATGGGAATTGTTTTTTTTAACGGGATGTCAATTTCTCATTGAGATCAATTAATAAATTATTTTATTTCTAGATTATTATATATGTAACCGTAGTACTATATGGTAGTTACATGCATTCTAATAATAAAACCAATTAATAATGGGCGATAAAGTCATGGCGATGGTATATGAAGGTTTGTTCATTTCAAGCTAATTAATCTGCACATGGTGCTTCAAAATCAGTTTTATATAATGTTTTAGAGAATTAATATTGTAATGTTATAGTTGATCCTTCCTTGCAATTTCTCAAACCCTCAATATAAACTTGATATGGCAGTAAAATTAGATTTATTTTTTAATTTTAGTGAGATAGAACCTAACTAATTAAGGTCATTTAACAATTTGACCTACATTTCAAAATAATTTTAATTTTAAAAAAAATTAAGTCAAATACTTTAAAAAAAATCAAGGTGAAACCAAATTTAAAAAAAATTAATTTTGTGTTAGTAAATGCATAAGCTCTACGGTTCTTTTAACTCCGAAAAATGTTTTATAAAAACCCGTTTCAACATTAATCCTTTTAAGTTTAAATTGCATCAAAATCAAACTGTAAGAGCAATACTTTTTGATTTTTCATAAGTTTTATTGTAGTTTAATTTTTAATTATCAATGACTTAAGATATAACCCATATGCATTTGACTTTTCTTAATAATTAAGAAAGAAAAAAAAAATGAGAATTGAAGACAGGGTAAAGGTGGGGAGGGTAAGTTAAGTGTATGCCCTTGACAGTAGGGAAAAACAATCCTACCAAAGTTGATCACTGGGATCGTCATCAAAGAATTATTTTAATGAGCAAATGATTAAGAAAATGGACAACTTTACTCTCTTTATCCTTCATTGAAGCAAAAATATAATGACAATGTTTGAGTGGGATTTAAGCTACTTTAAATCTATTTACTGAAATCCCTCTCAAATAATGTCAATGTGATCTGTTGATGCCCATTTTGAGACAGGCGATCCGACAATGGCAGTGATATATCTGCTAATATTAAAGACATCGGATACGATGGGGGCCTCCTTTATAGAGTATTTGTGATAAGGTCTGTTACCAACGTTTAATGGTAAAAAATAATGTAACAATTATTAGGTGTAAAAATGTCAGCTAAGTGTGGTAATTAGGTTTTAGTCAGGTTTAATATTTATAACGGAATAATTAATGTGATGATTAAAATATCTAAAAATAAAAATATTATTTTATTTATGTGTGCAAGTAAATGATTAAATACTTGATTGGGTTCATAAAGTTACACCTTAGCCCTCAAAAATGCCAGATGTGATAGTGTCATTGGTTGAGTAAAACTTCTTTACATCATGTGATCGAAATCAAAGAGAACTACTATGACTTTGGCTTGGAATAAGGGAGGCATGCAGCTGATTTGGGTGCTCCCTAATTGAGTATTTTAGTTCTTTAACTTCCATAACCATGAAAAAATAATAATAATAATAAATTTGCATAGATTATAAAGCAGCCTTTCGTGAGAGTATCGCTTTTTTTATATATAAATATAATCAAACAGGATTAGATCTCTAATTTTAAATGGACAACCTTTTTAGAAATTTAGCCAGCCCAAGTTAATTAACCATAAAATTTAATAACCCAATTAAAAAAATACTTAATTAAACTTAATAATTAACAATTAAAATATGAAACAATAGGATAAAATAAAGAACATGTTAAATTTAATCCACGTCAGAAATAAAATAGCGTATCAAAAAGAGAAAATTAAATAAACACAAAGTATTAAAATTTACATAGTTCGACTTCAACGGATTTACGTCCACGAAAGAAAACTCTACGAATAAGTTAGCTACAGTACAACGTTTTGAATGATAGAAAAGTTGAAAAAATCTCTCAACGGACACTATCACAAAGTTCCGTTACACCCTATCAAATAACTCAATCTTTAATTGTTTTAATATCTCAAGATTTAAGATAGTTATAAATAAATTATTTTTAAAATTTTATTTATGATAATGAATATGTGCATCCTTTTGATATAAACAATATGAGATTAAATTTATTTACAATAACTCTTTTTTCTAAAACAAAATTTAAAAGCTATCGGACAATAACGCATCTTAAACGCCGATCCCAATGGTCCAAGTCAAGACCCACAATTTTTTTTTTTATAAAAAAAAGGGTGTGACAGCAAAAAAATTGAGCAGTGTAAACAATAATCAGTCGGCTTAATTAAAAAATAATAAAAAAGCAGGTTATTTTCAAATTGATATAAAATAAAATATAGTAAGGGTTTAAGTCACATTTTCTTGCACGTCCTTTATAAAACCAAAACCCCCCATCTGTCTAACATGACGGCTCTTTTTCTAAAAAGGACCACCCCTTTCTTTCACCATATTCTCCCTATTTCTTCTTCTTCTTCATCATCTCTCTCTTTGTCTCTCTCTCTTGTTGCTTTCAAGCATCAAGCCACTATCTGTTAATTATCTGTTACAATCATCATCACCATCAACTAAAGATCGACGGCCGAGATTGAATCCACCCCCAATAACTTAATTCTTGGTGTGTTATACACCTAATACGGTACCTCAAGTTTTAATGATGGAAAGCAGATTCAACGCCATTAACCCATTTATGAGTGAGCAAGAGGAGATCGAAAACGTCGCCGAATCACCTCCTTCTACCACCTTTAACGACATGAAGATGGCTTCCACTTCCTCCCCTAAAAGAAAGTAAGTCTCCACAAACCATCAAAACCTTAATCATGTTTTGATTTGCCAAAATTCACTACTGCTTATCATATTATCTACAGTGTCATGTTTTGATACTCAAGGCAACGTAATGGGTTTTGTTACAGTAGGAGATCCATACAGAAAAGAGTGGTGTCAGTGCCAATCAAGGATGTTGAAGGGTCCCGCCTCAAGGGCGAGAATGCTCCACCGTCTGATTCCTGGGCCTGGAGAAAGTACGGTCAAAAACCCATCAAAGGCTCTCCTTACCCCAGGTACCCAGTTACTACTAATCCATGTTATTATACTGTAATATGGTGTGCTTATTTAAGTTACAAACCACCATCATCAGCCGTTGACTGAGATCACCATGATTGATTTTTTTTCCAGGGGATATTATAGGTGCAGTAGCTCAAAGGGTTGCCCGGCGAGAAAACAAGTCGAGAGGAGCCGCGAGGACCCCACAATGCTAGTGATCACGTACTCCTGCGAACACAACCACCCTTCTCCAGCTTCCAGAAACAGTAACAACAACAAACGCCAACCCAAACCCGAAACCACCACCACAGCGACTCCGCAGCCCGACCTGGAACCCGAGACGATGGAGGAGAAGTTCGCGGATCTCGGCGAGGATTCGTTGATTACCACCCCCACAAGAAGCGACGAATTCTCGTGGTTCGGCGAGATGGAAACGACATCGTCGACGGTGCTCGAGAGCCCGATTTTCGCTGAGAGGAGCTTGAGGGATGCTGACGCTGACGTGGCGATGTTCTTCCCGATGAGAGAAGAGGATGAATCGTTGTTCGCCGATCTCGGCGAGTTGCCGGAGTGCTCGGTGGTGTTTAGGCACCGCAACGAGGGACCACAAGTTGAGATCTGCTGACACGTGGCCCGGTTTGATTTGCCTTCTCCACTGGCAAATTGTCATATCCAACGGTGCGCATATCGTACGCCTCAAGATAACCCAAAAAATGAAAATTTCATTTTTTTTTCTTCTTTCTGAGGTTTTTTTTTTAATTTATTTTTTTAGTAAAATAGTTTCAATGCCTTGATTTCAGTGTAGTTAATGAATAAAAAATTGTCTGATTATAAGCTCTGTCGTGATTCTGTTGTAAATTAGCATCACGGTCGTCAATATTGAATGAAAATAAATTTTTTTTTGGTATTGAACTATTAATACAATTAACCACGTCAATTCAGATGCCTGATCAAAAATTCAAAACTTGGATAAAAATCAAAATCGAGGACAAAAATTTTCCAAAACAATTTATGCGTACTTGAATTCACATTATTATTTGGGTAGTAAAACTCCTAAAATCCTATATAGGTGATACTTTTAATTTATACTCGATTTTTTTATTAAAATTTAAATATGAACATAAAAAATAATGTGTTAGAAAACGAGCATTTTAACATGTACCTGTTGATCTGTGTTACTTATAAGACTTGACCTATGTTACTTATAAGATTCGACATGTATCTGCAACAAACTCAGTGTTTTTTTCTCACCTAAATAGATTTTTTTGAGCTCGAGCTCTATCGAAACTCTGTAAAAGCTTGATTTGATCGAGTTCGGCTCAACTGGAGCTCAAAACTTAGGCTCGAATAGCTTATCGAGCTGAGTTCAAACATTTTAAGGTTCGATTCGAAAGACTCTCAAACAATTCGATAAGATATTATCGAGCGAGTCGAGCCGAGCTCAAGCCAATATTTATTTAATATTTTTATTTATTAAAATTATAGTTCGGGTTCTAGTTCAAATAGACAATCCAAAGCTAAGGCTCAAGCTCGAGTTCGAATAAGTTCGATTGTTATCGAGCTCAAGCTTATTCATCTAAGCTCAAGCAAAACTCGAATACTTTAATATTGGGGATCGATTTGGTTCGAATCTACCCATATTTGCGATCAAATTATTGAAAAAAAAAATGCTTTGACTTTTAGGTGATTTATAGTTGTAAAATACTCTCTGAAATAAAAAAAAATTATGTTTAGTTAATATTGTGTTATTCTTTTAAAAAAAAGTAAAGTAAAAGATAAAATGGTATATTATAAAATAATATGATTGGAAAAATTTTAAAAACTACACACAAAATTTCGTGTATTATTCAATCAAAGTTTCACATGATCAATCTGGATAATTGAATAAAATTCCTATGCTAATCCATTCTTATATATTCTTACTTAGGAAGAGAGGAATTAAGAGAAAATTATACTATTTAATCATATATACCTTACCTAACAAATAAAGAGAGTAGTCGACCGGCTTTGAAATATTATTAACCCACTGCACTCTGCTAGATAATAATAACTAGCTGTGTAACATACGGGCGCACACACATGTTAATAAAATAAAAAAAGGCTAAAATTTTAGAATGTGTTTAAGATAAAATGATTGGTTAGATAAAGATAAAGAAAGACAGAAAATAATAGAATATGACTATAGTTATTTGTTTTGTGCAGCTTACTGCAGCTATAAAAGTCAATAGTGAAGTGAAAGATGGTGGAAGAGATAAAAGTGGAGACTCGATAAAGATAGAAAGTGAGTAGTTACTACATAAAAAATTACAGAACTTTTGTTTTTTTTTTAATTCTAATAACCATTTTACTCTCAAATTAATATCAACTTTTATTATTTTACTAGTTTAATGTACAGAAAAATCGCTTTTAAATGATATTATCACACATGATAATTTTTAAGGGTAAAAATAATTTTACAATCTAAACAGATCAATCAATCAAATCTTTATAATTAACAAGCAACATTAAGAAATGTTATGGTAATCTCACGTCAATATCATAGTACTGCTATAACACTCCAAGTTAAGGTAAACTCTGCTCCAAGAAACTCTTAACTCAAAAGATACATTGAATTCATTACTCATATCTCTTTATTTCACATGACTCTTTTTATTTCTCCAGAAACTTTATACTAATTTAAACATCAAAATTTTTTTTCAAAAATATACTATTTTAATTTCTGACATCAACGTTAATCTTTTTTTATGTAATTTACTAATTGAATTGGTCTCTATCAAGTAGGTAGAGATCAACTCAACTCTTCCATTTAATGATAATATTGGAAGATACAAGAGTGAGTCAAGAAATGTTAATTAAACCCTTAAAACTTTGATTAGTGATTCTTAATTTGAGTTTTGCTTGGATCTTGCATCTCCCCACTTACACGTATGTGGCATAGGTCACATGCCAAGTCACTAATAATAAAATAAAATACTATTAATTTCTTCTCTCTTATCCATTATTGCTTAGGGATAAATAAATCAAGACAAAATGCCAGCTTAGCCATCAGAAGCTAACCGTTAATGAAAGCAAACCCATCTGCAAAAACCAAGGTAATCTTCATTAATTAATTACAAAACCCAGCTAAGAAATGATATATAGCTAGAGGACAAAACCCAATTAATGCAGCACTTAGGGCCAACATTTTCTTGTCCTAAACTAGAATATTTTCTCTACCCCAAAAAAGTGAGGAATATTTCGACTAAGAAATTGAATAAAGAAAATGAAAGTAACACATGACAAAAATCCAATCTCAGTAACTAAAATCAGCACAAAATTTTTGACTAAGTCCATTACCATTGGAATATTGCTAAAACCCCAAAATGGGTTCAGATTTTGGTAGGTTAACGATCAACATCAAAATTTCCTGAGAAAATTAATACCAACCAGACAAACTTGCCGGGTCACACAATGCAAGACAAAAACCTAACAACTGGAATGAAGACAAACTGCTTAGCCCTTCAATTGGATTTTCATTGTGGGCAGATTCAATGGTTCACAGAAACCAGCAAGCAAAAGCAGCCTTCGTGAAGATCCTGCCACTGATATGAATATAAACAAGGTATTGGCCCTAATTTAGGAATCAAGATGTACTCAGCCTTAGTTGATATATGGTTTTTTTGTTTAATAATATAGTATTGACAAGGTCGGAGATGTAACCTTTAGACTAAACCTATGGTTAGACTAAACCTATGGTTAGACTAAACCTATGGTTAAACTGTTGATATATTATATGTTTAAATTGTTTGTTGGGCTTTGAAAAACGTTTTTGTTTTCATTTTTTAGCTTCAAGTAACAAAAACTGTTTCGTTTTCAACATTTTATCCATAAAAAAAAAAAAAAAAAAAAAAAAAAAACCTTTTTTTTTTTCTATATTTGTTCTTAATTTTACTACAAACATTTTTTTTTTTAATTTTCACCTGTACATTTTTTTCAACCACCAACCCCTTTTTTCTTACCTTTTTTCTACTAATTATCAATCCCGACCGACAATAAAAATTCACAACTAATATATTATACATGGCAAAAATCAAGTAGACACTGCCAACTAGCAAGGGACAAATAAGAGGGAACATTTTTTTTTTTTTGAGAATTACGAGGTAGCTTCTACAGGAAACTGAATGGAGGCAGGAATGACAACAGGGTCTGATGAAAATTATCCGTAAGCAGAGTTTTTAGCAAATCTGAGAACCAATCCACCTATTTGAAAGCAATACTGTAATAACATGTCCCTAACTAAGCTATCAGTTGGATAAAAATAGCAGTCATCAGGAAAAATTATGAATATAAAATATTGAATCGATCCCCCGCGCCTGTTTACTACCCTAGGCATCTGTAAGAAAATTTTACACAACCGTGTACAGAGAAACAGAGGTAGCAAAACAATCCCCAGCCACATCCCATTAACAATTTAATTCAGATTAAAACCCTAGTTTGAGCAGCACCCAACTCTCTTCACTGCTGAAACATCTTTACTGACATCGATTTTCTCTCCTTGGGAGGGAACAGCTGAAGCAGCTACATCATCACCTGCTTCCATAGCCTTCTTGCTCACAATACGGTAGATCTGAGTAAGAACTTCGGCAAATGCATTCTCCACATTAGTAGCTTCTAGAGCAGAAGTTTCCATGAAGTAGAGAGATTCCTTCTCAGCAAAGGTTTTCCCATCCTCAGTTGGGACAGCCACAAGGTGACGAAGATCTGATTTATTACCAACAAGCATGACTACAATGTTGGGATCTGTGTGATCCCTCAACTCCCTCAACCACCTCTCAACAGTTTCAAAAGTTGAGTGCCGGGTGACATCATACACAAGAAGTGCACCCACGGCTCCTCGGTAGTAAGCACTAGTTATAGCACGGTACCTATAAATGCAAAACGATAACCTCAGATATTTAAAAGACAACAGACTATCAAACATACAGTCAACCTTCCGAGTTATGCAATAACGTATCTTCATTTTTAAAAAAAGTGTTGTAAACACAATAAGAGATATCATCCATCTAATTTGGGAAAATAACCTGATGAAAGAGTGGAAGTCCCACGAGACTTTCTTGCATCAATTACACATGGGATTCACATTCTCTCCATTTTTTCTTTTCCTGCCTTAAAATTACCCTGTTCCCTCTAAACTTTTCAAGGATATTACCACCTTTCCACTAGTCAAATATCTTTTATAATGAAAGAGTGGAAGTCCCACAAGACTTTATTGCATCAATTACACATGGGATTTACATCCGTCAATCACTCCCTTGAAAAGTTGGAGGGGGCAGATGAAGTCCAGGAAAAAGTGAGACAGTGAATATTCGATAACTTGAGGTGATCAGAATACTACTTGTGTGTCAACTCACGTGTCTCACATGTACAAATTAGTTTCCAATTTAAGACAACTTACTTTTGTAAGGATGGAACTTGAAGCCAGCTCAAACTTTCTTTCCAATAATGCCCATATTCAAAAGTAATCTTCTAACTATTCAAATATAATGGACTAGCACGACAGCAATTTCAATAGATCTAGCTTTTGTTTTTTAATTTCCATGAAAAACATTTTAAAAGGTAATATAGATTGTAAACCCACTATCAATCAATGCCACTCCCATAGAGTTGCCATTACTACTCTACCCCTAGTGAGAAAAGACTATTGATCCTAGGAAGCCTTGGACCCAGGTTGGGGTTCATCTCTATCAAACTTAGCCATCAGAAAGGCGGGCATCTTTAGAAGACAAGGATTCTTAAATCAAACACCAAGGTTACTTACAATTGCACTTTGATAGTGACAGGAATTTCGACCTAGCCTCACTTAAAATTCTAGAATACTCCATATCTGAGAGCTTTTTCTAACAATACCTATAGTAAATTAATTTAAATGTATAGTACTTGCAAGATGGATTATTCTTTAGAACTACCAATGACTGCTCAAAGCTTTACGGGAAGATCTTGTAGAATAATGATATGCCCTGCCTTTTTGTTAAGAAACTTAGCATAGTTACTTTTTCATATTTTTTCACAATATATTCTCTCTTTTGTTTACAAGTAAAAGTATATTACTAAAAGGAACCAAGGGGATGCTAACCCATGTACAACTTATATACATGACAACAATTCGAGAAAATATATGATGTCATCCTCATTTCAAATAAAAAGGCCATTCACCCAAAAGCAGCTTATGAAACCATCTCTCCTTGATAAACAAAATAGGTTTTTCCTTCCCATTAAAGCCCTCCTATTTCTTTCATTACATACAATCCAAACGATAAAAAGAGGAATTGAAGCTAAGGCTTTCTTAATTTCTTTAGATCCCCCAATACCTCTTCAAGCCTACACCTCCTCTCCAATGACTTAGATGTCACCCAAGAGATACCAAGAACCAAGACAGCCATTTCCCATAAATGCCTCGTCCAATAGCATCTCAAAAGAAGATAGCTAACCGACTCTGCATCCTCTTTACGTAGATAGCCAACGTTGACTAAGACTTCCCCTTTCTTTTGAAGGCTGTCCATAGTCACAAAAAAATTTCCCAAACCGCCTCCCACGCAAAGAAGCAACTTTTAAAGGTGCTCAGGGTTTCCAAATAGCTCTCCAAGGGAAAGAGGCCCACCCTTCTAGAGTAGTATGCTCCCTAAGCGCTTGACAATGGGATTTTACATCAAAACTACCACTTCCTTCAAACATCAATTACATTTTCTTTCTTATTTAAGTCTAACCTAACTCCATTAATATTCTCAAAGAAGCTCTCTAAACTTGGGCTCTGCCAATCATGCACATTATTAATTAACCTCCTACGCCACCTTGCCAACCATCTCCGAAACACAAGAACCGACCAAAATATCCTCATTTCTGGCCAATGAAAAGATTTCCAGAGATTGCTACTTTAAAGGAGAAACTCCACACTAGAAGTCACATCATGGCCTTCTTATCCACTTCAAAAAACCGCTCTCATAAGGACCTCTTCCCTCCTTGGATACACAAACATTATGCTCTAAACTAAATTTAGTATAGATGACTTTCCACAAATTCTCTTCTTGAGCCATAAACCTCCATAACCATTTCCCTAAAAAAGCTTTGTTGAAATACTGGAGTAATTTTAAATCCAAACCCCCTTTCTTGAGTGTTGTTTAACAACATTTACTTCAACAAATGGTACTTGTATTTTTCTCCCATATTAACCAATGGAATCTTCTTTAAACAGCCTCCAAATGCTTTGCAACTGTGCTCGAAATAGAGAGAAGATATATAAAGTAATTGGAAGGTTAGATAGAGTGCTTTTAGTAAGTGTCAACCTCCCTCCTTTCGAAAGGTAGTATCTCGTCCACCCTGCTACTTTTTTCTCAAACTTTTCCACAATTGACACCCAAATACTCCTCTCTTTGAAAGTAGAACCTGAAAGAACATCTAGTTACTTCATGGGAAAAGAATCCAAATTGCATCTAAGAAAGTTAGACGAAAAAACCCCATGATCGACCTCACCTAGAGGAATCAACTCACTTTTTCCAAGATAACTTTAAACACAGTCACCGGCTCAAAACAAAGAAGAATACTTCTAAGATTCATGATTTGATCATCCTCCGCTCCACAAAAAAATAATATATCATCGATAAAGAGAAGATGAGAAATAATCACCTCATTACCACCACTACCCACCTTAAACAAAAAAGCCTTTCTCCACCGCTTTACCCAACATCTTACTAAGAATCTCCATTACAAAGATGGGTTTAGGGATTCTAAGAACCTCAAGAAAGCTTACTCTATCATCTCCCTTTTTATCTTTTGGATTGTTTGGAACAAGAGGTATCGTAGAGCTTTTGATGACCTTAAGAGACCTATTGATGTAATTAGGGTAAGGTGGCTCAATGCACTTAATTTTTGAGTCAAGGGGAATTTTTTTGTAAATGAAATAGATATAATAAATTTTGTGGAATATATCTCATATAGATAGTTTTTTTTTAACTTGGTGCGCTTTTCTTTCAACACAATTTACTTATAAAAAAAAATTTCCATTACAAAGATGAACAAAGGGGACTCGGTCCCATTACCTAAGGTCCCTAGAAGCAAGGAAAAATCGGATGGGCGCCCATTAATCATCATGGAGAAGGAAGAGGTACATATAAATTTTTTAAATAAATAAAAATATAGTTTAGAAAGGGACCAATGGGATGCCACCCATGTACAAAAGAACTATCTAAAAGATGGTGCTTCTGCGAAATTTAAAAGATGAATCCCATTTACAAGAAAATTCTCTAGCCCAAAAACGAGGGTGATAAGCCACCAATCTTTAAGAGAATCAATCCACATTTCCACACCATCAAAGCTTTCCTTTTTTTTATATTTGATAAGTGCCATCAAAAGCTCTCCTATTCCTCTCCAAGCAAGCCAACCTCCAAATGGAGAGTTGGATCAAGGCAATGATCATCTTTTTCTCTCTTGCAACTCAAATTACATTCCAAACCCAAACCTCTTCTTCAACAGAACCATTACTTACCCAACAAAGACCCAAATCTTGGAAATCCATATTCTAAAATTGTCTAGTCAATGAAAAACTTAATAATAAATGATGCATGGACTCATAGTCCTCTTTCCAAAGGTAATAATGATTCAGAAACGCTTTTCCCCTCTTTTGGATATCGTTAATGGTCAAAATCCTCACGCAAGAAGAGCATCTGGCTCTCTTGCTAAACAGCAAACCGATGGAAATTGGTGATTCAAGGGAGTATCCCTGCACCAGGAATCATGTCAAAGACGTATAGTCTCTCCTCCTCATGTCTCAAAAGACACCAAGGGGAGGTATAAACTTTTAAACCCATCTTCTCTGTAACACAATGAAGGGTATCTAACACACATGGTCATAAGCTTTTTCCATATCCAATTTACAAATGGCCCCCCTAACTTCCTTAAGATAATAATTCACCAGATATTCTTTTTAACACTATACATCTTTAATTAGTGGAAACAAAAATCATTATAGTGGAAATCAAAACATTCATAATAAAATCAAAATGACTGATTAGAGGAAACAGGGAATCATTGTAACTCCAAAACTTGAAATTCTAACGTCTTCTTGTTTCTAGCATCTAGTCCACATTTATTAAAGTGAAAACTTTTTAAACTAGATGTGTAACACTCAAAAAAAGCCCACATTATCTGTCTTTGATTCAAATTTCCTGTCGAAGTTTGGTTGTGCAGACACGTAAATATATTTATACACCATAACTTCTTTAAACTATTAATCACATTTTACACCATAATATGCTAAACCCACCTATCATATCACTTGACATCCCAATTTATATCATATAATCAGCGTAGACAAAGGAGAGCAGAACAACTTGCATAAAACTTATCCTATCTAGTACAAGCCAAACTACAGTGGCACGAAAGGTGGTATATTACACAATGTCATGTCTACCATTAGAGAAAGTCTTCTATTAGGAATAGGTTTTAATGTGATAATTTGTTTATACTAACATCTTGCTGGATTCAAATGTTTTAAGTTGCTTACTGACTTTAGTCTCCTGTTTCCTAGTAAGTACTGTTGTACTTTTCTTTTGCAATGAATTACTCTTATTCATCCAAGAAAAATGAAAGTAGCACAAATGCAAAGCTTCACAGCAGTTCATTTCTAACTCATTGCGATGTTACAGAACCAGACAGCAGAACAAACGCATACAATTGACACCACAAACGACAGAATATCTAGATCTAGTGGTCCATAAAAAAATCCATGTCTGATCTGACCAAAACTGAGACTAATATGAAACAAAGTAAATTTACTTGACAAACCTCAAACACTAAAGAGCCACAAAACCAGTAGAAACTATCTTTCTTGATACAAACCTCTTCAGATCTACTAATACTAAACCCATCTCAGTGACCCAATTAAATTCCAAAGCTCACCTATCCCTACAAATGAAACAGATCTGAAACGAAAATAAAAACCCATATATCTCATGCTTTCACTCAGTTAATCATAATACAATCACTGCTCTCTTGAAAACCAAAGTGACAACCGAAAATTTAGAGCTAAATTTACTTCTTTCTCAGTTTTCTTACCAACCAAGAAGCTGAAAACTTCAAAAGCTCACAAAATATATAAAAGAGACCCAGATCACAAAACATAAAAGACAACTCAACCAAAAGATCTGAAACTAAATCTCTCTCCTTCTCCTAACTTTTGTGAGCAACGAATCACCCAAATATCTCTTAAAACCACGCAAAATCTCAACAGAAACACCAAATACCAGACAACAAAATTCAGAATTACAGTGAAAAAGAATACGAAGAAGCTAACCTCTCTTGACCAGCAGTGTCCCAAATCTGGGCCTTAATGACCTTGCTATCAACATTCAAGCTGCGAGTAGCGAACTCGACCCCGATGGTGGACTTAGACTCAAGGCTGAACTCGTTCCTGGTGAACCTTGACAGCAAATTGGACTTGCCCACACCCGAGTCACCGATCAGAACCACCTTGAACAGATAATCATAGTCGTCTTCTGCTCTGTACCCAGCCATTTTCACTCCACAACTACAGCACTAACAGAACCTTTTCTTCTTTGCTTCAATAGAGAGAACAGAGAGAAACCGTGCTGTGTATTTGAAGTTTTAGGATCTCGCACTCTATTTTTTTAACAAAACTTTTTCCTTTATGCGTTTTCTTGAGTTTGGAAATGGGAGAGACTGGTGTCAGCACTGCAGTCTGCTTGGCTGGACTCCAGAGTGGAAATTGGAAGAATGGTAGGGATGTCTTCTTACATTTTTGAAAAGTGTGCAAGTTAGGTCCGTTACGCCCTTATCGAAATGACCATACTACCCTTTAGTTATGATGTTTATACTCTACATGTATGCTTGGGTGGTTTACTTTTGGGGTATATTAGTTATTTGGATGATGTAATTATGTTTCTTGGGTTGGGTGTTGAAAGTGGCGATTATGCAGAGGGCTATATGGAGGGAAAGGAGTCTTGGTAATAAGAGCGAATTTAGTGGAGAGTGATTATGCGCACGATCGCTGTCTTTGACTCGAGGCTAATCTTTATGGGCTTTTGGTAATGTGATTTTGTTATCCTTCGCCTTGATGATTTGAATTCTAGTATGTTTGCAACACTAGCTATGGAGAAATTGACAAGCGTGAAGACAATAAATAGATGCTAAAATCCCATGCCTAGATCTTTATAAAACAAATGAACAATTAAATCAAGTGGTTCCCTAAAACTTGAAAAGGTGCATATATGCATGTGTTATCATTTGTTTTCTTATCTCTTTTCAAATCATATCATATAACTCACATGACTCTAAATTTGGGTTCTCAAGTTGTGTTGATGAAAAGTTTTTATCGTTTCATGTTAGAATTGACCATCAATAATTATTTTAGACAACTTTTACCATAATGTTGGTCTTAAAAAGGAAGTTTTATAAAAATTTGCTTGACGATTAAAGAAAAAAGAAAATTTTCTTACTCATTTTCTCCCTAACCAAACAGAGAGAAGCCCCAATTTTCTTCATCATTTCCATTAGATACCGCTTGGGTTTCTTTTGGTTTTCTGCTGCTTTGATGGATGAGAGAAAGGAGAAGTGTTATTTGGGGTTTTTCTTGGGTTTTTTTTTTCTTTCTTAGATGCAAGTAACTGCACCATTCAAGCTTTTAGGAATAAGACATAGGAAGGAGAAATTGATGATCATAATCTTTGTTGTTATTAAACTTGGATAATGATACCAGATCAAATAAAAAAAGAAAAAAAAAACAAGTCAGCCAATCACCAAGAGAGTTTGACAATTCTTAACCAAACAAAGCCTTAGTTTATGATTACATACATTCACATCTTTATCAAAGTTCTCACATTTTCAACATTAGTCCTCTAGAAATGTTGTCTTTTTATAAATCTCATCAATCCCAACTTTATTATTATCATCATTATTTTTTGAGTGTTTTTTCTTGATGATCAAATGTGATTTGAGGCTCCAGAAGAAAAAAGAATTTCAGAGATTGGAAAAATTCTCTTTAGTTTTTTCTTGGTATGAAAAAGAAGAAAGCGAGAGTGGAGACTCATAGGTTCTAGGAAAATCATTGTATTTTGACAAGGCTAAGATGTGAGAGGTGTTGATGCTTAAAATATATTGCTGAACTAGAGGTCGGTGCTTCAAGGGGGGCCTGCACAAGGAAATAGGGGTGAACTATAGAGTCACCGGAGGAGAGGGGGTGATGCTTCCGAGGATACTTTGACGCTCTTGTCAGTGTAAGATTTTGGAGAAATGGGGAGAATTACGACACTAGCATTTTCAGTAATGAGCTTGAAATTGAAGATGGTTTGGATTTGCATACCTTGGGCATTTTATAGTGATTCAGAGGTGAGGTAGCCCACGTGCTATGGATGGAGTGATCTCAAAGATCTCGTTTCTCCGACGGAGGATCTAGTCGTGTGTTAGGGAATGGAGAAATCCCTGTGATTACGCTTACATGTCTGCACAAGAGAGTCCAAGAGTTGTGATGGGTCACCAACTGCTAGTCCATGTGTCATTATGTCTTTGGATGGGAATTGTCCATGTGTCGTCATGTCATTAGATAGGGACTATCCACATATCGTCATGTTATTGGACGGATGGTGCCCAGGTGTCGCTATGCTATTGGATAGATGATGCCCAGGTGTCGCCATGCTATTGGATAGATGATGTCCAAACATCGTTGTGCTTTTGGGGAGGGGTTGTCCACGTGCCGTCGTGTTATTGGATGGTGATTTTATTGGCTGTATCAGAGACCCCCCACTTTTTTGAGTATATTTATGTGCTCTAAGGAAGTTTGATAGGGCTTTAGCCTTAGGGGCATTGGTCCGAACTTTTGAAGAGCAGTCAATATGCTCAGCCTTAGAGATAGTGGTCCGAGTACATGAGCAATAATCATTATGATTGGCCTTATAGACGTTGGTCCGAGCATATGGGCAGCAGTCAATATGCTCGGCCTTGGAGACGTTAGTCCGAGCAGATGACCACCGGTCAATATGCTCAGCCTTGGAGGCGTTGGTCCGAGCATATGAGCAGTAGTCAATATGCTCGGCTTTGGAGGCGTTGGTCCGAGCATATGAGCAGCAATCAATATGCTCGGCCTTGAAGGCGTTGGTCTTAAGATATGAGCAACAGTCAATATGATCAGTCTTGGAGACATTGATCCTAGCATATGAGCAGCAGTTAATAAGTTCGACCTTGGAGGCGTTGGTCCGAGTATGTGAGCAGCAGTCAATATACTCGACCTTGGAGGTGTTGGTCCGAGTATATGAGCAGCAGTTAATATACTCGACCTTGGAGACATTGGTCCAAGCATATGAGAGCAGTCAATATGCTCGGCTTTGGAGAGTGTCAATCTGGCCCGTCCGTTGTTAGAGTCCTTAGTGGATTTTTGGGCTTCTTCTTTTGAAGTTTTTGGTGGACTCTTGGGCTTCTTCTCCTTTAGGCTCGGAAAGAATTCTTTGGTGTTGGGCTATGGATAATTATTTTTGACCTTTAGGCCCAAAAAGAAAAAATCTTTGGGCTGCTTCCAAAACCTTCTTACACGTCGCATACTGGGCCACTTAATGCGTGCAGCTGTTCAGAGTAAAAACAATTGTGTTCATTACTGATTTGTTCCCTTGGGGAATGGAACGATGCCTCGGTTACGCTAAACGACACTCTTTTGTGGTTGAGGGAGTCTTGCAAATGACACCTTGAGCAGGCAAAATATCGTGTCGTTGCGACTTAGGGCCCTTTGGAGAATGTGAAAGTAGCCTCGGTTACTTCAAACATCACGTCTCCCCAACTGTAGAGTTTAATTTTCCTCGTTTGTCACGCTCTTATTCCTATATAAGGGTGTTTATTTCTCACTTCTCTTCACCTCATTTCATTTGTAATCAAAGAAATTTTGAGAGCCCACTGACTCATCCCAAAAGTTTGAAAGTGCTCGGAGTTGATATTGGTGAGAGAGTTTTTTGGAGGTTCAAAGGCGCTCGAAGTTTACTTGGAGGTTCGAGAGTGTGCTTTCGTTGGAGGGGGATCAAGGTGCAGGCTGAGGAAGGAACTGCTCAGGCTTATCGAACTTTGGTGAGTTTTTTCTATCTGCTTAATCATATCTCCTTTAGAAATTGGAAATTTTTCTCACACTTCCACACCATTCAAATCTCACATCTTTCCTAGTTAGTCTAGTCAACAGTACTACAATAATAGAAAAATTATGAAAGAATCTTCTATAATAACTAGCTAACCCCAAGAAGATTCTAATCTCAGTCACATTAGTTGGTCTCTCTTAACTTAACATTGCCCCTACCTTTTATGGATCAGTTGTTATGCCATTTTCAGATATTAATACCCGAAGAAAGTTATCTCATTCAGCTAAAATTCACATTTAGAAAATTATAGCATACAATCTCTCTTTCATCAAAATTTCCAACACAATTTCTAAATGTTTTACATGCTCTTCCTTAGTCTTAGAATACACCAAGTTATTATCAATGAAAACAACCACAAGATTATCAAGAAATGGTTTAAACATTTTATTCATCAAGTCCATGAATGTTGCTGGAGCGTTAATAAATCCAAATGACATCACAAGAAACTTATGACCATAATGTATCCTAAAACCAGTCTTAGACACGTCTCCCTTCTTTATCCTTAATTGATGATAACCTGATCTCAGGTCTATTTTTTAAAATACTCTTACTCTATGAAACTTCTCAAATAAATCATCTATCCTAGGTAAAGGATATTTGTTCTTAATGGTTATCTTATTCAACTATCTGTAGTCTATACACAATCTCATCGTTCCATCTTTCTTCTTCACAAACACTATGTGTGCTCCTCATGGCGAAACACTAAATTGAGTAAATTATTTATCTAACATTCTTGAACTTTCAACTCTCTTAACTCAGTGAGTGTCACTCTGTAGGGTGTTATAGATATATGTGATGAACCTAGTATCACATCAATAGAGAATTTAATCCCCCTACTAGGAGGCAAACTAGACAACTCATCAAGAATTACATCAAAAAAAATCTTTCACTACTAAGATTTTTTCCAAGTTTATACTATCATTTCTAAAATCCACCATAAATGTCAAATATTGTTCACATCCTTTTCTTGACCATTTACTAGTAGTCAGAGCAAAATAAGATAGTTTGAAAGTATCTTATTTTCTCCCTAAAAGTTAAACTCCTCATGTCTATATCTTGAACACTATATTATTTCTAGAACAATCAACCCAAGCGTAATACATCGATAATCAATTCATTCCCAAATTAAATGAAAATATATCATATTTAAACTTAATAAATCAATTTCAAATTCTTTATCATTGATACAAATCACACAACCTTTGTAAACGTTTATGATTATCACTCTATCTCTAGTGAGAACTTTAACAATAATATTATACATCAAAGGACTAATACATGCATCAACAGACTTCATATGAATAATGAATGCAAAAGAATGGGTTACACCAATATTAACCAACATTGATATGTCCACATTTTCTACATACAAAGCACTTCAAATTAAGACAATTCTAGGATAAACATCTTATATGATTGCATCTATAACAACTTTTGTCTCTCGATCATACATCAAAATATCACTTCCCCTTGGTGACATACTTCCTCTGCCATGACTCCTAGTTCCCATAATATGTCTCCTAAATCTAAGGTTCCCACCGATGTTACTCTGAGTTATAGAAACAACAGATCATGCCTACTTCTGACTCAGTACTACAGTTCTTTGTAACAAAGAATGCCCCATTTGGGATGATCTCTCATCCTATACACTCATACTACCACTACCTCTACAACCTTCATGTCTAAGCTTCTTTAACCACTTTTTCTCTTTCCCTTAAATTCAATTACATCTTTCTCAATCCGAAGTGCTATATCTACTAACATAACATAATTCATATGCCTCATGTAAGATAATTTTGATCAAATCTTAAAATATAGTTCATCTATGGACCTCTTACACTTTTTCTCTTCTCTGTCTACCATTTTCGATATGAACCTTGATAAGGCCACAAATCTGTTATCATACTGAGCCACAATCAACATATTTTACCTTAACTAAATGAAATCTCCCTTCTACTGGGATTTGAAAGTATATAAGCAATATTTATAAAAGAACTATCCTCCTTAAACTTATTCCAAGTTAAAGGTCTATCAACATATGCACTTATTCTAGGAAGAGTATCCTCCCACCATTCTAAAGCTTCTTCTTCTAACTCAAATGAAGCAAAGGCGACCTTCTACTTGTCAGTCCCTGGTAAAGTACCAAATAATCTCTCTACATGTTTCACCCATAACTCAGGCTCAAAAGGGTTCATAGATCCTTTAAATAACAAAGCATTCAACTTAATATATCTAACAATCTCCCTGCATCTCGTGCATAAACTCACCTTTCCCCTTTTAAATGTTTATCATTACTAGATTTACAACAACCTCAGGCACTGCTCTAGCATGTTCATCAAGTCTATATTATAGACTATCAACTCTATCATTTGTTACATTCATTTTCTTAAGAGCATGTGCAATAGCTTATCTTAGCTCATCTCTTTCAACTTCAAATTCTCTCATACCTCTACTAATATCAATTATACTATCAATACGTTCCATTTTAGGAACCACAAATTCAAACTCAACCTCGATTTGTCAAAATATTAGGGGCTTACTACGCCCTCTCAAGTCAACAACTCTAACTCTAGCTCCAGCATGTCCACGTGTCATCCTCAGACTTTTCATTAAATATAATTTATTTTAATCTTCCACTTTCTTTTGCTTATGCAGTCTACAGAATCATAAAACATACTGCTCTGATACTAAAATTGTAACGACCCATCCCGAATTGGCCACCCCCGAAATGATGTCTTCACCTTTTAAAATCCCAGCACGACACATATATGCAACAATATAAAAACAACTTAATGATTTACATACATAAATCCTCAACCCTCAACAGGGGAGTTACATCATTTAGATATCAACTGAACAGTATATACAACATATTATGCATGAATATTTACAAATATTTTTTTTCTTTCTCATTAGTCTAAGGATGTGGACCATGTGGCTTATAGAAAATGATTTAGTCTGAATCTCTACTCACAATTCTATCTGTCCTGCCCACTACCTAAAATCATTGTACAATAAGGAGTGAGCTTCAAAAGCTTAGTGAATTAAACTTACTAGAAGTATTCAATTTGTCTAATTAGTCATTCAATATTCCTTCATCTATATCTCATATATTTTGATAATAACATTCTATTATCACTACTCATATCAAATCCTCATCCTTTATAAATCTATTCTTATCATATAATTAATCATCATCTTGAGACTATCAATTCTATCTCATAATTACCTCATTATGAGATTCACAGCCCAGATAAGTCTCATCATTTCATATTTCCATATTTCTTATCAGTATAATTGTCTCTCTGTGAGACTCATTCATCTATCAATAAATTTACAGTCATGAATAGCACTTTAGTATCTTAATAATAAATCAATATTTAAGACAAATACAGTGCATGAATTATTAATTGGGAATGTCTTCCCACATGTCGACATGTTTTAGCTTAGACCTGTTTCATTTTCGGTTTCTTTTATTTTCAGCATATATCGACTGTCACGGTTTTCATTTAGACCTGCTACCCTCTTGGATCTTTTATTTTCATTTAGACCGGTTGCTTTTCCGGTTCTTTTATTTTCATTTAGACCACCTGCCTTCTCGGTTCTTTTATTTCATGCGTATACATATGAATAATGATATGAAATATGCATATGAACAATAATATAGAAACAAGCATGTATTCAAACATTTAAAATAGCTATCCTGATTATTCTCAAATTATTATTTGAAAATTTTCACTAAATTATTCTCTTCATAAATCATATCAAATCATCAACCATAGCTCGTCAAGAATTTCACTTATCACATTTATTATTAAATCGACTCATTATTCCAATAATATTATTTCTCATAAAATAATTCTCTATGCATCCATTATTCCTATCACACCTATCAACCAACTTTCTTCTATCACCAAATCATAAGTTAATAATTTATTCAAATATTATCACCATATATTTCATATTTATCTTGATTACTTAATGTAAATCTAACTCACCATGTAGCATTTAGAGCTACCCATGGATTACCTCCTTGCTTTTTTTATGAAATATGCATATGAACAATAATATAGAAACAAGCATGTATTCAAACATTCAAAATAACTATCCTGATTATTCTCAAATTATTATTTGAAAAATTCCACTAAATTATTCTCTTCATAAATCATATCAAATCATCAACCATAGCTCGCCAAGAATTTCACTTATCACCTTTATTATTAAATCGACTCATTATTCCAATAATATCATTTCTTATAAAATAAATCTCTATGCATCCATTATTTCTATCACACCTATCAACCAACTTTCATCTATCACCAAATCATAAGTTAATGATTTATTCAAATATTATCACCATATATTTCATATTTATCTTGATTACTTAATGTAAATCTAACTCACCATGTAGCATTTAGAGCTACCCATGGATCACCTCATTGCCTTTTTTTTTGCTCTTCTAAGCAATTTCCCCCGATTTTTTATCATCAACACCTGACATAATCTTTATATTAAATTTTCTAATTTATTCTTCAATTCTTCCATATTTCATACCATTTGAAAATTCCCACATTGAATTCCGAGAAATTTCATGTATACTAAATTTCAAAAATAAAATTCAAGCTATTACCTTTTTATTTTTCTGAGAGCTTTTCATGACTCTCTGTAAAATTCTCCCGTAAATCCTTTCAAAATTTTACTCTTTCAACTTTTCTTTCGGTCCCCAAGTGTTTAAATAAATAGAGTAGTTTGTATTGAAGAAGGAAGAAAACCAAACAGGATATGATAAAATTAATAGAACAATTCAATAAAATAAAATTTTATATGATTTATTAACGGTGGCACTGTTGCATTTCATGCTCAGTGTCCACCATTCTTCTAAATGTAGATTTGTGCCATTTTGTGCAACACTTGGACTTTCATGTGTTGAACACTACCTTTTTTTTTCAAAAGAATTATTTTATTCAATAATAAATCTTTCACATATATATTATTTTAATTTCATGTTATATTTATCAAATTACTTCTTTACCCATACTCTAAGAGAACGAATATTACAGTTTCAGTCGGGCATGCTACTTACGGTATTGTGGCGCCGATGCATGGACACGGCTGAGAAGTTGGGCCGGTCCCAAAAGAAGTTAGATGAGAGTGGCAAGCACGTTTGTCAACTGCAGACCTCTCTGAAAGGAGCCAACCAGGCTAAGATCGAGGCCATGTTGGAGAGGGATGTCGCAGTAGCCTTAGAGAGGCGGCTCAGGGAGGAGGCCTACGAACATATTCTGAAGGCCATGAAGAATGCCCTATCTACCTTCAAGAACACAGCTTCCTACTGGAAGGCTGTTGAGAAGGTTTTGAGGCAGGCTCTGGCTGCTTTTAGGGACTCAACCTTCTATTGAGAGGCTGTTGAAAAGGAAGCCGGCCTGCAGTACCTTGAGGGCTTCTCAGAGGCCAAGAAGAAGGCTGAGGCCTTCTATCTTGAGGCAGACTTCTCAGACTTAGACCTGATCGACTCTTTGGAGGAAGAGTTAGCTGTGGCCAGTGAGGACGGTGAAAAAGAGGAGGCTACTCAGCCAGATGGTGGGGCCGAGGCTGAGGAGGAGGTGGCTGCTCAGCTAAATGACAAGACCATGGCTGTGTTTACAGGGGAGGCCACCCCCTTAGGGCTTGTTTTTGTTTTCCAATTTTTTGTATCTCAAGGCCAATAGTGCCTATATATAAATTTATTATGCGATTTAATGAAACTTTAAGTTTTCTTTTTAACTTGTTGCCTCTTGCTACAATTGCACTTGGGTTTTTGACATTACAATTTTAGTTAACCGAGGCACTTCATGGGCCATGCTCAAGGCACATACTATTGGTAGAACTTACGAAGGTTTTTCCCATTCCAAGTGCGGGGAACGGGTTTGCCACCTAGTTCCTCGAGCTCGAAGGTGCCGGATCGACATACCATTTTGATGTGATATGTGCCTTCACAATTTGGGACGAGTTTCCCCGTGTCTCATGGATGAGACACTTTGCTTTTTCGTAGGCCAAGGTTGTGCAACTTGAAGTTTCTGCTTCGGACCCGAAAGTTGTAATATTTGGCAGTCCTTTGCTGATAGGTGGCTAGTCGGATCTAAACCTTATCTCGAACTTTTTCGATAAGGTCAGCATTCATCCATATGGATTCTTCTTTGTTGTTGTGTTCAAAATTCTGTACTCATAGCGAAGGCACCCCGATTTCCAAAAGGATTATTGCTTTGGGGTCGTAGGCCATGAAGAAGGGGTTTTCTTCCGTGGGCGTTCAGGTGGTGGTTCGATATGCCCAAAGTAATTTCGGTAGGTGGTTGGTCCACTATTTGTCTGCCTCATCTAATTTTCTTCTGATGCCTTGTAGAAGTGTCCTGATGGTTACTTTGGTCTGTTCATTAGCCTGTGGATACCTAACAGCGGAGAATCAGTGTTCGATGAGCAGTTCTTTATAGAAAGCCTTGAACCGAGTGCTGTCAAATTGTTTACCATTATCGGTCACCAGTATGTGGGGTACGCCAAAGCGGTATACTATGGACTTCTAAACGAAACTTCAAGCGTAGTGATCAGTTATGCTAGCCAGTAGATCTGCCTCTACCTACTTGGTGAAGTAATTTATTGCCACGATAAGGTGCCTTCATTGGCCGGGTGCTCCAATAAAGGGACCAAGGAGGTCCATCCCCCATATGGTGAAAGAAAGTAGGCTCGTGATCAAAGTAAGAGGGTTCGTTTGTCGGTGGCGTACCAGAGAGTACTATTGACAACTTTTGCACTTCTTGACCAATTCCATGGCTTCTTTTTGCATTTTAGGCCAGTAGTAGCCCTGTCGAAGCAATTAGAAGGTCAAGGCTCAGTCTCCAATGTGATTTTCATAGACTCCTTCATAAACCTCTTGGAGGGTGTAATTGGCCTCAGTGGGTCCCAAACACCTCAGGTTAAGTATCGTGAGGCCTCTCTTGTACAACTGATCATCTATGATTGTATACTGTGATGCTCGAGAGATAATCTTCCTAGCTTTTCTTTCAGCTCAGGGAGCTGGCCGTCTCATAAACACCAGAGGATAAGATTAACCCAGGTTTCTCCAACAGTCACCAGTAACACAAGGATCTCCTTAATGCTTGGAGCGGCGAGTGTCTCGAGGTATACAACTTATTTTGGCTTCGGCTGGCGGGAGGAGGCGAGTCGAGCTAGGGAATCCTCCTTCGAGTTCTTCGCCCAATGGACCTATGTTATCCGAAACACACTGAATTTGGCGGCGAGTTCCTTGGCTTTCTCAAGGTAGCGAGCAATTTTCTCTCCTCAGGTTTTGTACTCCCCGTTAATCTGATTTACTACCAGTTGTGATTCGTTATATGCATCTAAGGCCTCGACGGCTATCCTCTTGCCTAACTTCATTTCGGCTAACAAAATGAGTTTGATCCCACTTTCGGCGCTGTTGGAGGAACTGTCAATATGGAAAGTCCACTTTGGAACTTGTCCAACTATCTCAGGGTCAGTGTTTGGGTCCAGTTTCCCTTGGAGTGTTGTCTTTACGATAATGTTCGCGAGAGCCTGAGCCTTGATGGCATTGCAGGGATGATACCAGATGTCAAACTCACCGAGCTCCACAGACCACTTGATAGTACTTATCTCAGTGGTTGGTCCGTTAGAAGGTCGATGATGTGCACTTGAAAGTACAGCCGAAGTTTTCGTGTTGTGACTAGGAGGGTGTATGCTATCTTTTCAATATGGAGACACGTGTTTCGGCATCATGGAGGATTTTGTTCACATATCATACAGGCCTTTGGGTGCACGCTTCCTCTTGGATCAGTACAGAGGCCATTACTTCTTTCTCGACCGATAAGTACAAGAAGAGTTTTTCGCTGGTGACAGGTTTGATCAGAAATGGGGGCGAGCTCAAATATTCTTTCAACTCTTCGAACACCTTTTGATAACTTCAGTCCGAGCGAAGTCTTTCACTTTTCTGATGGCTCTGAAGAAGGGGAGGCACTTCTCATTGGATTTCAATATAAAACGGCTGAGTGCGGCCACCCACCCTGTCAATTGTTGCATTTATTTTACTGTTCGAGGGGGGGTCATACCAAAGATAGCCTCAATTATTTTTTGGGTTGGCCTCTATTCCCCTTTAGGTCACCATGAAGCTGAGGAACTTACCCCTGATGACTCTGAAGGCGTACTTTGCAGGGTTCAGCTTCATCTAGTGGTGCCAAAGTACCTTGAGTGCTTCCTCTAAGTCAGCTTCATGTCCTTGACCTTGATGCTATTGACTAACATGTCATCCACATAGACCTCTATGTTTCTCCCGATCTGTTTGTGGAAGATATTGTTTACCAATTTCTGATAGGTTTCCCCGGCGTTTTTAAGTCTGAAGGGCATGATCTTGTAACAATATAACCTTTGGCTGGTGAAAAATGTCATTTTCTCTTAGTCGGGCTCGTGCATAAGGATCTGGTTGCAGTAAGAGTAGACATCCATGAAGGTCATGAACTCGTATCCTGAGTTTGCATCAACCAGCTGATCAATCTGTGGCAGTTAAAAAGCTATCCTTCGAGTAAGCTTTTTTTAGGTCTATGAAATCGATACAGATTCGCCACTTCTCGTTGGGTTTTTTGACCATCACTACGTTGGACACCCAGTCGGGATAGTCTGTCTCTCGAACAAAGTCGACTGCAAGTATTTTGTCTACTTCAGCCTTGATAGTTGCCTGTCGTTTGGGGGTGAAAAACCTCTTCTTCTGGGTGACTGGTTTATGGCTTGGATCAACGTTTAAACAGTGTACAATGACCTCCAGGATGATTCTAGGCATGTTCGAGGTCGACCATGCGAATAGATCTTGATTCTTTCGGAGGAGGGAGAGTAAGGATCTTTTGGGGTCCTCGGGGAGGTTGAAGTCAATATGGACTATTTAGGAGGTGTCTTCACTGAGGGGGACTGATGTTAGTTCTTCTATAAGTTGACATCTGTGAGTTCTCACTTCATCCCTCAAGTCCTCTACTTCAAGAGGGAGGGCCTCTGTCCTCTTCTCTCATCTCACAGCGTTTAGGTAACAAGATCTAGAGACTTGTTGGTTCCCTCTGACTTCAACTACCCCATCGTCGGTGAGAAACTTCATCTTTAAATGGTAGGTGGAGGCGATTGCTTTTAGTTTGTTGAGGGTGGGCTTGTCGAGGATCATGTTGTAGGATAATGGTTACCTTACTACCAAGAAAGTAATATGTACAATAGTTGCTTGTGGAGCTGTCCCCACGGTGACTAGGATAACTATACTTCCCTCAGCGAACACCAGGCTTCTAGAGAAACCGTAAAGCGGGGTGGAGATTGGTTCCAGCTAAGCATCTTCAAACTATATCTGCCAGAAAACATTGTAAAACAAGATGTCGACTGAGCTCCCATTGTAGACCAAGATGCGTCTGATGTCGTGGTTGGCCACAAGATTGGTGATTGCCATGGCATTGTCATGCGGGGTTTGTACTCCTTCTAGATCATCGTCTATGAAAGAGATCGTTTGGCCTATTTTTTTGTGTTTGTAGAGCCCACTAACCAACTCCACAGACCCAGCGTATGCCTTTTCACTGTGTCCTGAGTTACCCCTGGCTGTAGGGTCTCCGCAGATTGTCTTGATGATCTTGGTTGCGGTAGCCTCCGGGCCTCTCTGGCTGGGCCTTTCTCGGTTTGGCCTCGAGTTCCTCTGGGGGGCTTGGCATGTCTGATTTTGACTGGACAGATGCTCAGGACTTTTCTTGGGCTGTTTGAGCATTCTTCTCTATCGCGGTCTGGAGAACTCTTTCAACTGCCCTTGCTGATAAATGCCTAAATTTCTTGTTTTAGGGCGAGGTATTCTTCAGTATTATGCCCATGGTTTATGTGGAACCGACAACACTTGCTTTGGTCTCCGCTGAGGTGCAACAGCCTTAAGGGCGACTGGAGGATCGTTCTGTTTTAGAGTTGCATCAAGAATTGGTCCTAGATGCGTTGAGCGGAGTAAAGCTCTCAAAGTTACTATTCTCATAGAGGGGTCACTTGATTGGTCCATTGTGAGAACTGATAAGTCCTCTTTTCTCTGTGTCCCTTTTTCTTTCTCTTCGGAAGGCTTGGTCTTCTTCCACCAACATGAAATTTTTGGATCGAGCCAAGATCTCTTTCATGTTGTTAGGCAGTCGCCTGGTGAGCTTGGAGCTAAAGATTCTAGATCTTAGCCCGTTTATGAACACTAATATCTGGACGTTGGGGTCAAGGTCAGAGATCTCCCAAGCGGCGGCATTGAACCTTGAAATGTAGGCCCTGAGTCTCTCCCCATCTGAGGTCTTCTTGGGCCCCTTGCTACTGAAGTGCGAAGGCATAGCTTAGCCTTTTGAAGGTGCCAATGCTCCCCAATTTCAATCGGGAGTACCAAGTTCCTGCGGTTTTCTCAAGTGTTAAGGGGAACGCTCGGTACATGACAGGATTGAAATTTGGATGCAGCATCATAGTGGTCTTGTAATGTTGAAGGTGATCTAGGAGGGTCTGTCGAACTGTCATAGGGCTTGATTTGAGGCATTCGGAAGTTCGACGGGAGCGGGGCTTCAAAGACTTCTTGAGTAAATGGTAGATCCTGAACATTGAGCTCATCTAAGATGCTGTGGTTTTGGCATTTGAGTGCTTCGTTGATTCTTTCCTCCATTTCCTTGATCTGTCAGTCGAGGCTGAAGTTCCTCTTAGGGGAGGGGCTTCCCTTAGACTTGATGGTGTGGGGTGGTGATGACTTCGCCGTGGAGCAGTTGTCGATGGGGAGCCTATGACCAGCAGGGCTTGTGCTTCCATAATTTTGTCGAGGAGGTGTGGGCGAGGGCTGGCAAGCCTCTTTCTAGAACTCGACGGCGAGGTTAGTCACCAAACGCGAAAGTTCCACGAACTACGCTTGGAGCATGGGAATAAGGGGATGCGTTGAGGCGGCCCTTTGGAGATTTTTCGACGGGTCAATCTCCGTGTAGTGAGGGTGTTGCGTTTCGGGATTGTGTTGCAGGTTGCCGCTAGAGGACCTATGCTAAGACATAGTGGGGAGTCTTGACCCGGACCGCTGGCTATGGATATTGTTTTGTGTAGGTGTGGTATTGGTCCCGATGGCTCCTTTGCCAATGTTCCTTGTGGTGTTTTTGGGTGACATGGCAACATATGAGTTCTTTAGCTTTCTTCACTTTTACTGTTAGCGAGAGATGATGGTTTCCCACAGACAGTGCCAATCTGTTTATGCCTAAAATATGTTGCTGAACTGGAGGTTGGTGCTTCAGGGGGGACTGCACAAGGAAATAGGGATAAACTAGAGAGTCACCAGATGAGAGGGAGGTGATGCCTCTGAGGACATTCCGACTCTCTTATCAATGTAAGGTTTTAGAGAAATTGGGATAATTACAATATACTTTTTCAGTAATGAGCTTGAAATTGAAGATGGTTTGGATTTGTATACCTTGGCCCTTTTATAGTGATTCAGAGGTGAGGTCGCCCACGTGCTAGAGATGGAGTGATCTTGGAGATCCCATTCCTCCGGCGGAGGATCTAGTCGTGTGTTAGGGAATGGCGTAATCCATGTGATTACGCTTACACGTCTGCACAGCGGAGTCCGGGAGTTGTAATGGGTCACCAACTGCTGGTCCACGTGTCATTATGTCTTTGGATGGAACTGTCCATGTGTCGTCATGTCATTGGATGGGAGGGGGGACTGTCCATGTGTCGTTATGCTATTGTATGGATGGTGCCTAGGTGTCGCTATCCTATTTGATAGATGATGCCCTGGGTGTCGCCATGCTATTGGATACGTGTTGTCCACATGTTGTTGTGCTTTTGGGGAAGGGATGTCCATGTATCGTCGTGTCATTGGATGGTGATTTTATTGGCTGTATGTAGAGAAAACTAATGTTTGGGAGGTGAGAAAAAGAAAGGAAAATTTTCCTTTCGCTATGCACTTCCTCCAGATTAACTAACTAATGATTAAGTTACTAAAATTTAAAGAAAGAAACAAACAAGACTTATTTTATATACTTGAAGCTGCGAATCTGAGCTAGAACAAAGATTAATCAAACAATAATGTACTTATTTTCCTTTCATTTTCTCAGCTCCCAAACATGAAATTTTATAGTTTATATAAGGTAAGGCAAGGATTTAGGAAAAACGAAAAAAAAGAAGAAAAAGAAATACAATTTTTTTTTTAATTCCTCTATTTTTTTGAATTTCTCTCTCAAAATGGAGGTAACTAAGGAGTACTTCAATATTTTTTTATGAAAATTTTAAATTATGTACTATATCTTTTTAAATTATGTATTATATAAAATATTTTAAAGAGATTTTATTAATTATGTAAAAATTATGGATTTTATAAATTTTTATATTTATATGTTATTTTAATTTCATGTTAATTATTTACAATCGTTGTTGTTATTAAACTTGGGTAATGATACCAGATCAAATAATAGAAGAAAAAAACAAAAAAAACAAGTCGCCAATCACCAAGAGAGTTTTGTCAATTCTTAACCAAACAAAGCCTTAGTCTACGATTACATGCAGTCATTCACGTCTTTATCAAAGTTCTCACCCTTTCAACATTAGTCCTCTAAAACTGCTGTCTTTTTTTAAATCTCATCAATCCCAACTTTATTATTATCATCGTTATCTCTGTTATCTTTTGAGTGTTTTTTTCTTCTCAATGTCCAATTCTGAAATCCCATCATCTTCACCTTCATTGCCTGATGAGTCATCTTCTCCTCTTAGAGTTCAAGTTGTCTCAAAATGGGTATCGGATAAGCTTCTTCAGAAATTCTTTGATGTGTCTGAATTTAATTTTGATTATGAGCAGAGTGGATTATGGTCTCCTCCAATTAAAAGAAATGTATTTTTGAGCTCGCCCGGTGGAATTTTCACTGAACAAGAAATGCTTGGAAAGCTCAGAAATGTTATGGATACTCGTCCAAGTAGAAGACGCAATGCCTGTTTCAATGTATGTTGATACATTTTTTTACCTTCTTTTTTCTGAGAGAATAAAGGAACTTGCTTGAAGGAATATTCATTGTTTATATTGTACTGCGTTGTTTGTTTTGATACTCAGAACTTTCAATTTTGCAGGCATTTTGGTGTTCTTCAGGAGAAACAGAGAATGCTAAAACCACCTTCAGCTTATTTCCATGGATGGGTGTTGCAGTCAACAACAAAACAGAAAGAACGAAAAAAAAGGGAAAACCCAAAATTTTCTCCTTCTTTATATGTAAATTATGTCATTGTTTCGAAGATATATAATGAATCCATTTTCATTCCCATTTGGTGTTTCTATATTTTAAGCGTCTGTTTCTTTTCAAAGCTAACACTAATTTATTAATGTATCCAAAAAAAAAAATTTAATCTACTAAGTTCCCCAAAACTGAGTTCTTTATTCAGTTTAATGCATATGCTGGTGTTTTTCAAGCCTGCAATGCCTCTGCTTGGAGCTTTTTGTTTTGAATCTTGAGAGACACTTGCTATTTGTTCATTCAATGAAAAGACTAATTACTTATAGCCAATATTTCTGTCCAAACATGGAAATGGCCCAAAACGCCACACTGCGTTAAAAAAACTATTTGTTACCACTCGAGTTTCTCATAATTACTATTAGAAGTAAGATATCATGGAGATTAAGTTGGATAAAATAGTTGGTTACCTATCCCTGCTCCAATAAAAATGATCTACTATTTAATTTTTAAATCCCCCAATGGAAAGAAAAATCACTGATGTATCTGTAATGTTTTGGTTTAATGATCAATAAATGGTAAATAATTACAACAGCCTTCTGTTCTCCCTAGAGGTAAAAAGAAACTGTAAAATTAGAAAAAACAGGTTACCTTAAATCCCAAGTTCATCCTACTACAACTACAAAATTGATTTTTACTACATAGTTATAAAGATGGACCAAGGCAGCTGGATTTATACAAATTTAGTTACAGAACTCAATTCATATTCTGAACCAACAGTCACATGTCCATGATGTGCACCACAGGTTTAAATAAGCACCAATCTACAAAACTACAACTCATGCACTCAAGTCTGTTTGTGGGGTCCTAAATACTAAAAATGTTTTGCATGCCAAAAAAATGCAAAAGGAATAACAAACAGCTCAACTTATCACCATGCATAACATAAACCAAAAAAAGAATTTTAAATTTTTAGAATCTGTCAACACTCAAGCCTGCATCACAGATTCACAGACCTCCAAAGCCAGCTGATACCGCTGCTCTCTGTTTCATTCAAGCTTTTTCAGGATCCAATTGTACCCTCATATTGAAACTAGATACCCACTTTGCAGGATAACAAGGTGAGGGAAGTTGAAAGGCAATCGTTTGATTCCCTTTTCAATTTTTTTTGGCAGATTAGATTAGTACCGTGTTCCCCTGAAGCAAAGGACTTTCACCAAGTCCTATGTATGGGGCTCTGAGCCAGCTCCCAGGAAATTGAAGTAAAGAGAGAAATAAAAGGATGAAATCTTTGGTTTGAATTTGACTGACTGACTGAAGATTTTGAGGGAAAAAAGGTAAATTTTCAAAATCAAAGTTTATGATTAGAAAATTTTCCTTAATTCTAATGTTTAAGTCACATGCTATCTTGAAAGTCTGTAATTTTATTTTCATGACTTTAATACTACTGTATTAAGATTATACTTATCAGGCAAAATTTATGTTCCTTGTAAAGTAAACCCCCATGTAGTTGCAAGTTGCAACACATTATATGTGAAGATGGGCAATGGAAAACGAATGGTTTGGCAGCTTGCTGATATTAATCGAAGTTTGTGCAGCAACAGGCTTCTATCAAGATTCTTTATCCTCTCTTTGATTTTTTACCTCTCGTGTTCCTTCTTTCTCTTAACACTTTTTTACTTTTTTTATAATTACAAGAAAAAACAATATCAACAACAGCTTAATATTGAAAGACACGTATGCCTCGGTGATTTGCGTTTTCATTGACAACCTACAAAATATTTTATTCTTGGTGAAAATGATGAAATAATATCACCCAAAGAATATTCTCTTGGTGATAACTAATTCCCCGCTCTGTTAATTTTTTTTAAATTTCTCAAAAAATATGTAATTATTTTTTATTGAAAAATATTATCACGAAGGGAAATTGTTCTCTTTGTGAAAATAAATAAATTAAAATACAAATTTTAAATAATTTGTGTATTTAATTTTCAGAAAAATAATTATTTCCTAAAGATTTATTTTCTTCGGTGATAATAAATATATTAAAAATTAATTGAGTATTTATTTATTTAGAAAAATTAATTATCACTGTGCAATTTACTTCCCTCAATGATAATTTACAATATCAAGCAATAATTAATTAGGTTTTAGGGTTAAATTTAAATTTAAATTTCCCATTTTCACATTGGTACTCCAATGATTAAAGAATTCATTTAACTAAATGACAAATTAATATAAGATAGTTAAATAATTTAACTAAATATTAGTAAAAATATATATATAATGTCAAAAAATATAGTTAAAATATAGTAAATATGACTAATAATTAATAAATTTTAAAATGCAATTAAATATTTATATAATACTAAATATTTAAAAATAATAAAATTAAGTAATATAATATTATTATAGTACATATATAATATATAAATAATATTTCTAATATAAGATAATTATATAATAAAATTATGAATGATTAAATATATATTAATAAATAAATAATAGATAAATACAAAATAATATGTTCAATATAAATAAATTAATATGATTAATTTTATATATATTTTATTCTCAAACATATTAATTTTAAAGTAAATTCCATTTTACGTTCTTCACATTTGAGTTTTGTCTCATTTTTGTAGGAGAATATGGCTGTTTGGGTGAGGAGAAAACGAGAGAGAAAATTTTCTTCTTCTCTCTGTACATGAAAAATGAAGCCCCTTCTAATATTTGTTCATAAATTATGTGTTGTGTGTGTAGGTGAGTCTGTGAGTGTGTGAAAGAGATTTTGGGATTTGTTGCGTCAGAAAATTTGGAGAAGAGAGGGCACCGCTTGTCCGGGTCCTCTTCTGTTTAAAATGAAGGATCTGTTGAATTCGTGAGATGGGAGGAAGTAGAAGAAAACCCATTTGGGGTGATGATACAGAAATGCTCCCACTTATACCAAATTTATGCCGCGTGGAGTTTTAACGTCTCAAATCAACGGGAATAGACAGAAATGCATTATAGGAAAAGGAAAAAAAAAACAGGTAAAACAAAAACATAGGTAGGCAGTTCTGAAATAATTAGGATTGGTTGCGAAGTTGAATAGATAAATCGGGGACAAAAGACCAATATTCAACGATCAGGAAAAAAATTAGTAAAATCTTCAAATTAGGCTAAAGAATTGCAGGATTCTTTTAAGTATAAAGATGTTTAGTATACAAAACTGCAGAGTTCAGACAAAATATTCGTGGTATTATCTCCTTGAAGCTGATGACATAATAATCAAGCTTAGCCTCCATACTCCAAAAATATAAATTGAACCATGAAGAAATTTGTCTCTTGGTTGGTGGTTACATGCAGGCATGCACATAATGAGAATCAAATGAAAAAACAAGCAGGGAAAAAATTGCAAATTGGCATGGTCTTTGTTTCAAAAGAAAAAAATACAGCGAACCCAATTCATCAACCTGATTTCTTGCTTCCATGAGAAAACTACAGAAGAAAATCATATCCTTCACTAAAAAGAATAATTGCTTTAAGATTCTCTATAACAAAACAAGGACTTCAACATCAAAAATACTTCAATGCGTTTGCCGGGACTCGAACCCGGGTCTATTGCTTGTCTGAGTTGCTAGAAACCAAAGTCTGAACTAAATGACGCTGATGCTGATTTGAGCAAACCTCAAAGAGGGAGTATCCACTTCTCGTCGTCTACAACTTTCTAGAACTCTGGTTGAGGTGCCTTGAAACATTACTTATCATGTTCAACGCTGTTCATTTATTTACACTTATATCACTTGCGTACGTGATGCCATTACTTAATCCCTTTCTGTTGATGACTATGTGAAATTGCCATTCATATAGGCTTTGAATTTAGTGTTGCTTCTTTGATTGAAATCCAATTCTTTTGACCTTGTGCTCTTTTTTTTGTTCCTGATATGATAAAAGAAAATGAATTATTGTTTTTAATTGTGGGTTTTTCATTACTTGCCTGAGCCGTCGATGTGAGTATTCAATGTGACTTAGGTGAGTTTCCCCAAATTTGTTTGGTTACTAAGAAAATCTAGGAAAAGAAATTATTTTTCTCCTGTTATATGAATCCAATTTTCATTTCATATGGGAAAAGCCATCTTTTTCTCAACAATGTCTTTGCCATTTGATCCAATAGAGATGAGCATGTATTTGTCAAAGTAAACCCCACTATCTCCTACTTTAGACACAGATAATATCCAATGAAGCCTAATTATTGTCAAGATCATCTTTGTTGCTTTAGTTCATCATGCAGATGCAGTGTAGGACCATCCAAGTCTGGAGGTGATTACTCCATAAATCAAGCATAATGATTGAGTTTTCAATGTAATTTTCTGGAGAACACCACCTGTTAGGAATACACACTCAGATATTTTGTCAAGGAAAAGGGCAGTAACTGCCACTTACATAAATTTATATATAGGGGAAAACATGTGTAGAATGAAATAATTCATTATATTGGTGCACGTAGAAAGAAGGAAACCTTTCATATAAACATTTTTGTGTGGTAAGTTTCACTGTTGTGATCTCTTACGAAGGCTTGCAAGTGCTTGATTGTAAATTTGTTGAACCCAGCTTGAAATGACCTAATCTTTCGAATATATTTGTGTTACAATTTCCGAGAAAGAATTTTGGGGCTTGAAAGTTTTGAAACTTGTTCTGGAAATATGGAGCTTTATGAAATTAGAGCATGGTAACACTTGTAAATCAGAACTAGTTCCTTTTGCTAAAAACTTGGTTCTATTTCAGTTGTGGTAGCTTCCTGCTAAGTTTGTATCAATTCTTCATTTTGGTTAATAAAATCTACCTATATCCAAAAAGAAGAAAAAATGACTTTCCTATAGTTAGATAATGCAAAAATTTTGAAAACCCATGCATTGTCACAGTATTGCGCACGCAACATATAAGCTTACTCTAGTCGAAACTATAAGGTTAACTTCCTTTTTTTTTTAGATAAAAAAAATGTTAGAAGAGAAAAGTTGAAGTCTTTATCAAATTAGTGTGGGTGTCTCCCAATCTATATCACATACAATACAAGTGTTAGTTAATATTAAATTATCGATCAAAATCTACCTCAGCTCATTCACTCTTAACGATAAAAACGAAATTCAACCCCTCTATTTAGTTAATGAATAGTTTGAAAATTTTAAAACCATAAATCTACTTCAGCTCATTCACTCTTAACGATAAAAGCGAAATTCAACCACTCTATTTAGTTAATGAATAGTTTGAAAATTTTAAAACCATAATGTATGTATATATAATAAGAAAGAAGATGGTAAAGCTTTTTGAAGACACAGAATCCCTGAGACTCTGTTTTTGAAACTTTATGATGTATAAATATTCATATTTCATCAAATATTCTTCGAGTAAATTATAACGGCAAAGAAAATTGTTAACTAAAAAGAAACCTTAGAGGGGTGAATTGAGATTTTAAAAACTTTTTTACGTGCACAAACACAAATTAGTCACAAGATTAATCAAACAATAGAAAGAAAGAAAAATAAATGACGTTTGCTGGAAATTAAAAGAGAAAGAGAAAAAAAGGTGCGAACTCGATTTGTAATGGTTCAACAATATCATAATCACTCTCGACCCTATGTTCACTTTCTTCAAGGATCCTCTTTGAAGGCTTCACTAGATCAAACAAGCAACTTCTAATGTTTTGGTAAAACCTTTACAATATTCTCTTATGAAAAAAAAAAATTCTCTCAAGTGTTTAACACCTAACCAATTACAAAAGTTACACCAACTATTTTTCTTTAAAAGATTAAATATGAATGAGAAGTTTTTGTAGAAGAGAGAGTGCAATTAATACTTACAACTCAAAGAATTTCTCTCTCACAAGAACAAAACTTTAAGATGGCTCAAGAATAAATTTTGAAAGCTTTGAAGAATAATAAATTAGCTCTAAATGAAATTGTACGTTCTTGATGGTTAAGTGCTAATTTATGATGGGTGTTTATAGTCTTAACTCAATATAATCGTTAGAACAAGAAATAACAGTTTGAAGCATTAAATGCTCTATCATGTGCCTCAATTTTTGAAAGCTAGCTGTTATTTTCGAAGGTCCAGTCGAATATGTTTTTGATCCAATTGATCGTACCTTTTAAATTTGAAAAAAACAAAGCTTCATGGACAATATACAGTCGATTGTGATCATGTCCAGTCGACTGGAGGAACCTTGTTGTTCCTCATACAGTCAATTAGGATAGACTTACAGTCGACTGTCTTAGCTATTTTGGAAGATTTGAGTTAACTCCCGAGAAGACCCTATAGTCAACTGTGATCACCCATAAAACTATTTTTCTTATAACAAAATTGTACCAACTTTTTATAAAAGATATTTGTGTTTTAAACAAGATATTTTGAAAGCAGATAGAGTCATTTAAAAGTTAAGTAACTGAGAGGGAGAGTATATAAAATTTTAACTACTTTAAGACACCTAAACTTGAAAGACTTCAATTTTAAAAAAGTCTAGAAAGATTGAAATAAGGTGCACGCGAGGCAACGATCATGCGCGTGTGCACAATTGCTTGAGTGCGTCTAATATTGGTACAAATTTCTTTAGAAGATTAAGAACTTAGACAAAAGATAGTTAGTAAACTTAAATATAATTTTAACATTATCAAAATCAAACGTGGAGTCAACAAAAACACAGTTGTTGTCTCAAGGCAGACACCTGAGCTGTTGACATGGTTGAATGATTCAAGTTCCTTTTGTAGACATTATGCCCAGAATGCAACATCTTCTTTATTCTCTTCAGACCATTTAGCCAAAAGAAATTGGGGGACGTTCTTTTGTTTTTGGTGAACGTGTTCTTTTTTTTCTACTATATCGTGTTGGCAATTCCTATCTTTGTATGTGTAAATTAAGTCAACATTGTCGACAATGGTATATATATATATAGAAAAATGACTTTTTAAACATGGTAATGGGTTCAATTGTTCATGGGACCCATACATGCAAATACATAATAACTTAATTATAATGTGAATCACAAGAAATGTAAATTACAAAAGTATCAAATATAAGGTGTCACCATGAATTTGTGAACATTTTTTTAATATTATATATAAGGATAATTGCATTGTCAGCTCCTAAAATATGACTGATATTTAGCACTTAGGTATAAACTGATATTTGCCACTTCCATCTGTTCAAGTCCTCACTCCTATAGTGGCGTGAGACATGCCAAAAGTAAATTCCATTTAAAAGGAAAAGAAAATGGAGAAACAGCAGATGAACTGAAAGGAAAAAGAATATAGACCCACATGAAGAATTTGTCATCAGAAATTATTAATTAGTACTTTTTGGTTATACTGTATCTTTTTTTATTGGGATAATTTTTCTTTTGCCTGCCTTGTGAGGTCTCCTTTGATAGTTGTTGTTGACTTTCTCTATAAAAAAAACAAATTACATTTCAATATCTCAAATAATGCACATGTCATTAATATTAAAAAAAAAACAGAAAATTGATGCACATGTCAAATACACAAAACTCCGTATTCATGAACTTGTATTTTCCCAATTTGTTATAGTGTTGAGAAAGTACTTATAATTAAGAAAATGAATGTTAAAGTAGTCAAAACCTTATTAATCTACTTCTTAACACTTTTTTTCTAAAATAATGGTATAGTCCAATCCAAAGTATTTCACATCATATTAAAAAATATAATTAAGTGTTTAGTTGCTAAGTATTTCATTGACTTTTCGATGCTAACACATCGGATATTCTTCCCTAAATATTTGTTTTCTTTTTATTATAATTTTTGATAAATTATTAATGTTGTTCTTTATATTATTAGTACTCACGATAATCAATATTTAAGCAATCAAACAATATTCTCGAGTTGTTTGGGTCGTGGGTTATTTCGGATCGAGTCATTTTAAGCTCGGATCGTATCGGGTCTCGGATCATATAGAAACGGGTATGAGAAGTGAGAACATTAGGAAATAGCACGTGGAAGCTAGTTTAGTTGGTAAAGTTGTTCGCCATTGTATAAGAGACCAGTTTTCAAGACTCACTCTTTAACAGAAAAAATTCTTGCATAGCATAGTGCCATAAGAGATACATGGCACAAGCGTTCATTTTATGCATGAATGAAAATAAAATATTTTTTTCTCTATCTTCTCATACCATTTAACGGTGAGAAAAACCTTTGTGCCATGCATCTATCATGGCACTGTGCTAAACAAGAATTTCTCCTCCAACAAGGGAGGGAGGAATAAGGGATGGGACAGGTTATGTAGGCCATTTTTTTTTATAAAAAAAGAACATTAAGAAATAAAATTATTGTTCGAAATACAGTTATATTTCAAAACTCAAATACCACTTTCCTACAATGAGTTATACCTACAACTATATATGCATATATACGGTCGTACATGCCTACAATTATACCATAAACTTACAGCTGTAAGCTACTGCGGTAGTCTACAATCATATTTATTACATTAAATTAGTCAGTTATATTTTCTTAATTGCTAAATATTTATTTGGTTGTTACTAGCCATTGCATTTCTACATCCATAAAATAAATGTTTTGTTATCTCACCTCTCCCATAAATAGACTATCTCTCCTCACTTCTTAACATACAAAAATTCATAACTATTTTCGTTATTCTGATTACTTTTCTCATAGCAAACAAGCAGTCTCGTTTCTATAATTATTTTCTATTCATCCGAAAGAGCGGATCTGAGCTTTCAGTCAATACCTTAACATTTTTTGGTGCACATCTGCAGAAGACACGGTGGTTGAATCCTGAAGAGTAAACCACCACTAACCTATTGCATCAAGTCATCGTCTCTGAGGGTCGCGAATTACTCTTAAAGACAGTGAACTCACATGCCTCTATTGCGATAAATATATTTTTTTTTTATCTTATTCTTCAATTTTTACAGTAATTATAACCAAATTAAGAGAAGAAGATTCATATTTATCGCTTAATAAAAAGCATTTATTGGCATTTTCCTAACCAATGTCTAAGCTCCAAGAGGAACTTTTCAATATCTAGCAAGTACAACTGGAATTCCATAAGTTTATATTTAATCAAAAGAAAAATAAAATAAAAGTTTCATAATAAACTAATTACAAATTAATTAGGACTTGTTCATGCTCTTAATTAAGATAAGTTTGTATAGCTGGTAATCGAAGAAAGGCCGGTGAAGAAAGCGTGTATTAATAACGAGTACATGCTGACAGCCAACATTGATGGATCGGCTCAAAAATATTTCGTAAATTAATTTCAGTTTTGGACTTTCTTTTTTGTCTCTTTTGAACGGGTTAAGGGTATCAAACAAACAGTATTTTTTTGGCTTTTCTTGTATGCAATACGTACTGAAAAATCACGTGAGAAGGAGGAACTCTTAGGAGTGCAGGGTACACAAGAAAAATATATGCCCAATATAAATTTTTTTAAAGCAATACTGAAAACAAAGCCATGTACATGATTTATTCCATTTTGTTTTGGACATGTTTTCTAATCAATGCTATGGACCACTAGCCTAGTCTTTTTGAGTTAAAAGAGAGAAGCAATTAGTACATCATTGTCACTTTCCGTAACTGAGTACTATACCTAAATAAATATTGGACTAAAAAAAATGCATGAATCTTATCTCTTTTTTTCCCTTCCATTAAAATTCTCAAACACATTCACAAGAAATTAACTTTTATCAAATTAATTTGAGTTTTAATTGGATTTGAAAGTTTTGATTTACAATTTAAAAATTTTAAAAGCAAAATATTGTTGTATAAAAAACTTCTATGATATTGTGGTTTAGACATAATTCAATTAATAATTATATTTATATTTTTAAAGAAATAAATCTCAAGTTGAAGTCTCCAATTTCTAACTTTTTTAAGGAAAAAAAAATTGTTTGATCAGTAGTGGATTAAATCGGAGATGAGGGATTTTTTAAGTTTAATAGTAAAATGAGATCACGGGTCAGTTTATGCGCATTGTATTAAATACATTTTTTCGAGCAGGTCAAAAGCAAGTTATCCACGTTCGACCTAAAGAATTCGTAAAAAAATCCTTATGATCTAATCATTTACGAATATAAAAATTGAAATCAACAATACTTATTAAAATTATAGTTCAAACTCGAGCTCGAGTTCTAGTGGACAATCCAAGACTCGAGCTTAAACTCAAATAGATAATTTAAAGGTCAGGTTCAAGCTCAAACTCAAATTTAAATAAACTCGTTTATTATCGAGTTCATATACCTTAATATTCGGATTAGATTCAATTCGAATCCACTCTTACTTATGTCTATACTGCAAAATATCTGTCATTTGACTTGTGATTGAAGAGAAGGATTTCACCAACATGGTTAACTCATTAAAATTGATTTAGTAAAAAAATTATGACGAACCCATATATAAATCGAGGGTCACATGGCCTAGATAGGAGTCCAAAGCCAAAGGGTATGTACTATGTATACATATTGAATTTGGTTCAAAAAGTCGACGGCGCATGGAAGTGCCAAGAAAATGGTGGCCGGCGGCTTATGACCCCACTTCTCACCTACCTCTCTCTCCTTCCACGCGTCCTTTCCTGACTCCTTTTAGTATCCAAAATAAATACTCCTGCTATCATTATTTATTCGTTAATGTGTATCTTTAATACATTTTTTAGAATTTTTCATAATGTTTGAATCTAAATTCAATAATTTAAATTAATAAAAAAATTTATAATTTATAATTTTTTATTAATATTATTATTTTATTAATTTTATATTTATATTAATATTATTAATAAAAAATTTTAAAATTATTAATAAAATTTTCAAACGATCTAAACAATTAAATTTACACACGAAATCTTCAAATTTTTTTGCTCATTATCACTAAGTCAAAATCTCTCTCTCTCTCTTTCTCTCTCAAAATTCTTAAAACCCTATTTGATCTTTGAATAATTAGCCACATCCCTAACTCGAACCCCACGCTCTCTTGCGTTCTCTCTATATATATACACCAAAACCCTCTCTCCAAAAGGCATATCAACTTCTACTAAAAACCATCTTCTCTCTAGCTCTGTTTTCATCTCATAGCCCCAAATACTCACTTGAACAACAAAACCCAGATATCATTTTCTTTCTTCTCTTCTTTTTTTATACATTTGAATTGTGGGAAAAAGAAAAAATTAACCATGGCTCGTTTAAGTAGTGCGTTGGTGCTCATACTCTTTCTTGTGCTTGCCTCCTCTGTTTCCAGCTTAGAGTCAAGAAAGCTATTGAACAACAAGAAGAACAGAGAAAATTCCTATTTGTTTGGGAGTTTGGTGCTTAGTGCCCTTCCTAAGGGCTCAGCGGGATCTTCTTCTCCAAGCAAGAAAGGTCACCATGCGTTTGATAACGAAAAGCTCTTTGCTAGGCATCTCGCTAGAATGGATCGGATTCTTGGCTCAGTTCCCAGCCCTGGAGTTGGCAATTGATTAATTTCTTATTATATACTCTTCATGTTCTTTCATGTATCTTTGATACACGCATATACCTTTTTTGGTTATACTAAATTTCTAGATTGATTTTCATTTTGACAGTTTTTTTTTGGATTTTTATTTTTATTTTGGGGAGGAGGCAGGGGAAGAATTAGAGAAAGGAATGTAGTAGCAATTGCAATGCATGTATAGAAACTAAGGAATTTTGATTGATTTTGTTATTTCATCCCTTTTAGATCAATGAGTACTTTGGAATGGACGTTGTAATAAAGCACTCTTTCACGTAAAGAGTTTTCTAATTCCCTTTTGGCCTTTTGGGATATGAGAAAAGTTACATTTAGAGACTGCAAAGAAAAAATTGACATGTTGAAAGTAGACTAAAGAGCACAAATTCTTGTTTGTGACATGTAAAACTTATTTTTACACTGAAGTGAAAATTTGATTGGTAATTTTTGAAAACTTTATTGATAATGTTAATTGAATAAGAATCTCTCAAAGTAAGAATTTCTCGACTTAGAGAAGATCGAGAGAAATTTTTGTTTTCACCGGATGTAAAACTCATTTTTACATCGAAATGAAAACTTGATCGATAATTTTGAGGAACCTCACTAATAACATATGTACATACTCAATTTGTATTACCAATGAAGTTTTAAAAAATTATCAATCAAGTTTTTGCTCCAATGTAAATATGAATTTTACACTTTATACATGTAAGAATATCTCGAAGATTGGCAAGAGAATATGATCACGTTGATGTCTACTTTGTTGAAAAATTTTTGGTTGCATCAAGTGCAAATCAAGAGTTTTACACCAGTTGAAACTTGATTAGTGATTTTTGATAATTTTACTAATAATAATAACTGAATATATACAAATATTATTAATAAAGTTCTCATAAATTATCAATCAAATTATTTTTAAAAAAAACTCTTGATTTGCCACGTGTGCAACCAAAAATTCATCTTGTTGTCATGTAACGGGATTCCACATGGCTCAGATTTAGTAAAAATAAAAGTCATCAAAATGGGTCAACAGAAAACGCGTTTTTCAGACTTTTAACCCATGTGGGTTTCCTTCCCATAAAGTTGATAATCTTAAACTACTAAAATCTGTTAATAGTATACAATCAACTTAGATCTTGATAACTTCTTTGAAAATTGACCTGTGTATTTAGTTTTATAAATAATTATTTTTTTCACATGTGTTTTTTGAAAAATTGTATAGATATAAAAAAAAAATTAGATCCCACACTAGGAACTAGAGAGACCCACCAATTCCATATCTATGGCCATATCAGTGTTGTATGGTTAGTTATAAAATTGTTTTATGGTTTTTGAAATGGTTTGTTGTATAATTAGCTTAATTTTGGAGTGCTAAATACTATAGAAATTAATTAGCTATCTTGTCCCGTTTGGCCAAGCTATTGAAACAATTTATGGTTTAGGAAATGGTTTTTGAAATGGTTTATAGTAAAATTACTTAGCATTTAGTAAAATAATAATGAAAACAGTTTTTTTTAGAACAAATTCAAATTTTTTAAAAATAAAAACTGTTTCATAAATCACTTTATAAATCGGTTTCTTATGAATGTTCACCAAATATAATTTTTCTTTATAAAAAATATAAATTATTTCATAAACTCTCTCAAACAAATTAACTCAATAATCACATATTTTTTTTGTGAGCTCATATTTTGAATTTGATCCTAATTAATTACTATCATAAAAAAAAAAAACTAGTTATTTTCTTATCTTTAAGGTAAATTCCGATTACTTTATGCAATATTTAGTGCAAATTAATTCATTTTCTTATAGAAGATATGGCAATTGCAAAATTTATTAATCCAAGTGATTTTGGTTACATGTTATTATCAACCAAAAAAGTAGAATCATTCATACTCGTAAAACTAAGGGAAGGGGAATAAAGGAAAAAGATGTGCATCCAAGCCATCAAATTTGACTAGGATCGTTGGAGAAAAATTAAGGTGAAATAAAATAGAAATTAAATCAAAATAAAATTGAGCTTGAATTAAATTGTAATTTCGATTATTGTGCTTGGTTGTACATCCATAATAACTTATTCTATACTAATTTCGATGTTTGGTTGAATGAAATTGAATGTTAAAATAATAATAAAATTTATAAGAAAAATATATAATACCTACAATGGTAATATATTTATTTTGATAGAAACATACTATATTGAGAAAACTATATTATTTTGAAATAGGACAAGATGTAAATAAAATTAATCACATTAATTATTATATATATTTATTTATTTATTTATATCAAGCATATTATATTATATGTTTATTTATAATTAATTATAGTTTTATTATGTTATTATAATATAAATATATAATTTTGTATCAATATGAGTATATTATATAAATATCTTATATTTGTTAATTATATTAGTATTATTATTTATATATTTTATTATTCTAAATTCTTAACTAGTTAGTCAAAATATCAAAAAGCAAAAAACTGGGTGAAACACAAATATTAAAAGACAAAAAATTTGAAAAACAAATATATATATATATATATATCTCGATTCATTAAATATAACATTATCGACCAAAGACATGAATCATCATATTGGCCAAAGACGATCCGAGCAGCAAACGTAACCTAGACTTTCCTTGGACCAACACAAGGGCTCCACAAACCGACAGTCAGTTGAACATAGCAGCGCACATTGAAACCAAAACGTTTTGCATCTGTTTCTGCTTTACTCCACCGTCACAATAGTCAATAGCATTGACAAATAGCATACACGAACATTACAGTGAATTTTTGACTCAAATCAAGTAATATTATTCAATTATTTCCTTTAATTCAGAACATAGTTGTACTGTCACCAATAAAACATGTTTAACAACAGTCCTTATGTACAAGTGTGCAACAGTGCTATATTAATTTTTATTAATCAAATAAAATGATAGGAAATGTTTCAATTTTTTTTTCAAATAATAAAGAAAGCCTGTATCATATTTTTTTCCCTTTTTTTTATCATAATGATAGTAATTAAGATATATATAAGGAATTAAAGATAATCATGGTCACTCAATCTAAATTAAAATATTCACAAATTAAACTCGTTATTAATCACTCGTTTAAGTGAAAGTTTATAACCCAATTTTGTAAATTGTAACCAAATAGGTGTAAAACTCAATATTCGAATTGCTTTTAAGAAATGTTTAGTAAACTTAAGCGTCCAAAAACTCGAGTTCACAACCATAATATAAGAAATACAAGATAATATTGTCGAGATCCACCGATTGTGAACTTAAACAAATGAAAAAGCTTAATCTCACCAAATCAGCCACGAGTCAAGGCCACCGAATGAGCAGCCTACCTTAAATCTTGGACAGTTACTTGACCACACGTTTGTCATTTTCGTGCATTAATGTCAGAAAGGTATATTCAAAGATGTTTCATTTACGTTGTATTGGTTGTAATGTAAAAAGAATTTTCATGTGAATCTTATGTGTTGAAGAGAAATTTGACCCGTTTTCTAGCATTCTCTCAACATTTTTGCTCTGGATTGTCTGGTCCTTGCTGGTTCATTTCACCTATAAATATATTTTTTTACTTATAATTATTTGAACGTTAAAGAGTAATTTGATTTTTGAAAAATTTATTTCTCAAAACCGAGGAAACTTTCCAAAATTCAAAGATAGTATATATATATTTTAATGAAAACTAAAATCTCAAATTTGAATTTTTTCAGAGAAAGTAATAACTTTTTTCTAAGCAAAAAAAGGTATGGAGAGGAAGTGGCCAACCCCATACCTGCTGGGGAGTTTGACAAGAGAGGCTTAGATGGCGAGACTGTAGAGTAGCCCTCAAGACAGGCTGAATCAAAGTCTGATCCCAACACTACCAAACGCACAACGAAAATTTAAACTCAAACAATGGATTTAAATATAACTGTACGCGGGTCGAGAAACCATTGAGCCATTGATCTTGATGGTTTTAGAAAAAGTAATAACTCAATTGTAAGGAAGAGGGGCTCTTTTATTTGGTTTTCCATGGAGAATTAAGTACTAGATTTTTTTGTTGTAAGTTACTAAATGACCTTTTGCCAAGACAATTATTTTGTTGGATTGTTTTAACAAAACAAATTAAAAAATATAAATTAATTTTAATGTAGATTGGCTTCCACATTGATATTTTGAGGATGGAAAATGATGGGTAAACTCTTTGGGAACACTTCACAAGTTCACAACAATAAAATCTTAAAGATCAATCTACATACATAAAAGTGCATATAATTTTAAACCCATACTTTAAGGAGATTAATCTTCAACAATAACTTTATTTTATCAGTGATAGATCACTAAATATATAATAAACTTATAACTTTTTTTACAAGGATAATAATCCTTGTATAAGTTTGATCCTAATTATCACCATCTCAATCAAAATAAGCATAATGTGATAGTGTATCCGCCTAACGAGGTTTTAAAGTACGTAGTCAAGGTTGAGACTTTTAGACTACAAAGTCTCAGGTTCTAATCCCACAATATTTGAGTTATTTATTCAATTTATATATAAGTTATTTTTCTCACCTTAAATGAATTGTAATAGTATTGTGGACATTTATATAAATAATGGGATAGTACGGATTTAAAGTCATACTACTTGTATACAATATCGTTTCAAATAAGAAAATATTAAATGTGATAGTGTGTCCATACATTGAATTGGAAAATTATATATTAATTGACTATCCTAACTAAATTCATTCACCTAGATAAGATCGATGGAAATGATTTGCGCATATATATATATATATATGTTCATTCCGCATTAGCTCATAACTATATAAATATAAATAAATAAATGTGCTATGTACATTCCATAAGATATTAATATCCCAAATGTAAGCAGGAGAAAAAATTGAATCTTGATAAAGAATTCATGGAAGAATTCCAATTATCATGCAGCTGGGTTTAACGCTATAACATTTTCATGATGACCAACATTAGGCAAGGGTGTTGGATACATATATGGAGGAATGTGGTAACTGGCGAGTTGCAGTAACGGAAGCCATGGAAATTAGGAAATTTGCGAGGATGAAGAATAAAATGATTAAAACTAGCTATGAGATCGATATATATGATTAATACGTACAGTAGTAGTATTTAATTTTAGGGTTTTGTTATGTGAAAAAAGAAAATCATCTGGAATTGTTTTGACCCTTTTACCTAGAGCGTCCGTTAGGCCATTGGCTTCTCTATAACAGTGTTCAAACTTGATCCAGAGGAAGGAATCCAGCAAGCACCTGCATTCAGAGATCCAACACACCATGAGGACGAATAGTTGTCATCAGCTCTCTCAATAAGCAGGATGACACTCAAAATCATCCATTTTAAAATACCCTGTTTTTTGGGCATAACAAGACCATCACGCAGCCCACATAGCTCAGCGAAACCACTATCAGTCACCCGAGATAAATTAATCACAACAACATGAAAGCTATCAATTGGCCTATTAGCTCAGTTGGTTAGAGCGTTGTGCTAATAACGCGAAGGTCACACGTTCGAGACCTGCATGGGCCATTTTGTTTTTACCTTTCCCATTTCACTGATTTTTTCCAGTCTAGTTTCATTAACCATATTCACTTTGATATTACATATAACTCACCAAATCTCCTCCATTCCAGAATTTTTTTTTCTGTGCTTAAACACTTCAACAGCAGCTATCTCATTAGAAGATTGAATGAGCCTGCATATATATATATATATATATATATATATATATATATATATATATATATCAAATGATTTCAATATAAATGATGCCATGGATTATAGAATGAGAAAAAAAAGAAGTTTCTGTTAAATTTAAATAAAAAAATTAAATAAACCTACGCAAAGATGCAAGAAGCTAGAAGTTGTGGGAAACTGAAGAGCTCTTCCATCTCATCATACTTTTCAGCTAATGCATGGCGAATAAGGGTTCTTCTATCATATTCAATGACCTGTTCAAACATAAGAATATATAATTTAGCAGAAGTTGCATTATTTGATGAAAATTTGTAAAATATGGCCTAATTTCTATAGGTCGAAATCCAATATCAATAGAGCATTAACTGGAACTAAGGATAAGATAAATGTAACGCAGTGAAACAGAGCGGAGAGTTTTATCTCTTAGTAATTTTGTACTTTATTCGATTATAATGAAATCTCTTTTCTCATCATCCACATAAGTTATGTGTGTTCTGTTTCTTTAATTTTCTGCGCTAGTCTAAGCAGAAATACTTCGACTAACATATTGAAAAAGAACCTCTCAGTACTTCACCGCCCTTTTTATCGTCTTGGCTTTCTATGCATTGAGTCTCAACAGCTATGTTTTTCTTAGTAGTTTTATAATTCTAGGTAGCATCAAATTTCTTTACTGGCAAAGGAACCACAAAAATCTAAACCAAAACCAAAGTATTAACAAGCGGAATAAGGAATGAAATAAGAGAAACTATTGAACTATTAATGTAAATTATATAATGGAAATTTACGTTGAAAAAATTGTCAAACTAATGTAATTTACCAAGGATAATAATGCTCCAATCAAGCAGCAACAGCAAAGGCAACTATGGAAGCCCATCTAAAATCATTTACTAGATTTCCTAACACCTGCCATCCAATAATCAAACAGTGCAAGTAAGAATTGTGTTGTCATTAGGAACATACCCGTTTGTGTTGTCAAAATCTCCCCTTTTGCTCTAGACCTCAAGGGTTTAGATTTGACTTGTGTAGATTGTTTGTCTAATTTATATATTAGTTTATTTTTTCACTTTAAATAAATAATATGAATATTAAAGGTTTTTATGTAAGTTATGTGATAATATAAGTTATATTGTATTCAAATCAATCAACATTATAATATAACAACGTCAATAAAATAAAAAATTGAGCTTCTTGGTACATCTCTATACAAATCCTACAAGAAAAAAGGGAAATAAAGTAAACAAGAATTCCTGGTAAACAAGGAAAATAACATCAATTGGATCTTAAGTTAATTAACTTTAATTTGAAAAATCAAGAACGAAATTGGCCTATTAGTTAGTTGGTTAGAGCATCGTGCTAATAAAGCGAAGTTCTTAGGTTTGAGACCCACATGGCTATTTTTCTCTGGTTACTTTTTCACTTCAAAAAAGTTTTTAAAAAAATTATTGATAATTTTGTTTTATTTAAAAAAAGTGAGAAACTTTCATCCATCTCAAAAGTTTTCTCTTTATTGATTCAAATCTATCAATTCAATAATGCGTTCATATTATTTATTTAGATTGGTTTCTACATTGATTCTTTCGAGTGGAACTTCCTTTTTACTTAGGTGTGGAAAATTATGGAAAAACCATTGGTAAACAACTTGGGAATACATCACAAGTTTCACAACAATAAACTTACAAGGAAAAATCATAACACATTAATATCCTGAATATAAAGGGGAAGAGGAATTTAAATCTTCATGTAAATAATTCTTGAAAGAACTCCATTTATCGTGTTGGGTTTCACGTCGATCACAAGATCATTTGTTCACGTTGACCAATATTTGCTTTGGGTGGTGGATACATGTGAGTTTTTGTTAACATACAGGTTGCAGTAGCCGAAGCCATAAAAATGAGGAAAACTACGAGAGTGAAAAATAAATAGAAGTGTTAATGATTAAAACTAGACATGTGATCGATATGATTAATATTTAATATGGGGTTTTGTTCTGCAATAGAACTTCGTAATTCAGAAGGGCTTCTTATAATGATATAATCATCTATTTTTGGTGAATCTATTCATGAGCATATATGTTGTAGTTTGGTGTAGCTAATTGTAGTTTCATAATTTTTGGCTGGTTTTGGAAACAGTTTTTAGTAAAACGGTTTTCACATATAGTCTATTTGTAATTTCAGAGTTTTTTGTTGTCAAAACTCAAAAGAGTTATGAAAACAGATTTTGATAGAACAGTCATGGATAGATAAAAACTATTTAGCATTTGATAAAATAACTGTGAAGCTTCTGCATTTGACATAAATTTTGTTTATCATGACTTACATTTTATTCTTTTAATTCTTCTGAAAAAGATTTTTTTTTTAATATCTTAATAACTTTTTGAAACCGTTCTGAAAACTCTATCAAACAGTACAATGAGACCATAATATGACTGGAATTTGAAATAAAACCTCAGCCAAGGAAAATTTGTCATCCAACGAGTCACCGCCAAAATCTAACTAAATTGAGTTTGTTTGCTCTGAGGATATGGTTTTGGTTCAGTGTGGAAATTTTTTGTTATATAAATGTAAATTTGTAAAGAAGTGTTAAAAGAAAAAGGAAAGTTAATTAGAAAATAAGGAACATATCCTGGTAAACAAGGAAAAAAAACCCTTTAAAAAAACTGAGTAAACAGGTAATTAAATAAGGAATCCCAAAAGAAAAAGGAGTCCTGACAGCATTGCAGAATTTACAGTACAGAGTGGCAAACCTTTAGATAGAACTTTTGTAACAAATCTGTTTCTTGTTATGTGGTTGAAGGAAAACTGTATCTTCAATTAATTAATTTTAATTCTAAAACTTAAGTATCAGTTGGCCTATTAGCTCAGTTGGTTAGAGTGTCGTGCTAAGGTCGCACGTTCAAGACCTGGGCCACTTTTTTCAATAAGCTAGAACTAGTGGGAATCTGAAAAACTCTTCCATCAATTTTGGATTTGGTGAAGTCTCTGATGAACCTAGAGGCATTTTTAATCAGTGTTGTAGACTCAAGCAACTGTTTGAATGATGTAGATTGTTCTAGTAGACTGAGAAACTGATTGAGCCTGCTCGTGAACCTGGATAGAAATCCTCTCTTCCATTTCGTAAGTCTAACCAATCGAATCACGTAAATTTTATATATTTTATTTTGCGTGATTATTTTGATTACTTTTATCAATCTCGTTACAACACAAGCCATTGCTAAGCTTTTAGGACGATCGATACCCCTGACCTTACAGGGCTCCAAAATTGCCATTCAAATACAGATCATCAAATAAATTATAGAAAATAACAAGTAATTAAATTTTAGCTTAAAAATTTATCATTATAGTTTCTTTCTTGTTCAAACTGATTATGCTGTATATGCAAAAAAACAACAATAAGTAAATGCAAACCGGGGATGCAAGATTGTTGGCACCACCAGAAAATGCCATTGCAATAGCAGCAAAAGCTCCAAATATTAGAACCCAATGAAAACTCTCCTTCCATTTTCCAACTACTCCGATGGCAAAATCAACCAGAATTTTCTCCTTCTTCGAAGACATTCTGTCAAGTATGGTCTTAATTTTACCAAATTATGCTTGAGAAAGGATGACACCAGAATATTTGGAATTTTTACATTGGATATGTCTCCAAGCAGTTGATTGGTTTTCTCCTTTTTTAGTATTTCAATTGTTTTTCTCCTCATTTGTTCACCTGTAAATGATTAATTAGTGTGCTGTTGTTCTTGTTAAATCCATGAACTCCCTTATCGGTCATTGGAATATCCGATGTTTTGGCCTTAAGCAAGGATGAAAGATCCAGAGCTCACATCCTCCATTATTAGAACTGAAAACTTGGACTTTACCGAAGAAAACAAAGAGTGTACAAGTATATGAACGCAAAGAAAATTTTTCTTTGGTATATTCAATATAGAATATACATTTTTAATTGATCTACAAATAACAACCCATCTGCCTTTTTGCTATTGCTACAAATAAGAATATCCTAAATTAGATCGTTAGTAAAGTTTGAACAATGGAAATAATAATAAGAATTATTTTTAAATTAACCCAAAATAATTTAGCCATAATGGAATAAAGGATGGGTTAGTCAGACAAACTAGCATATGGATTGTTCCTTTTGCTAGGAATATTAAAATCTCATCCAAAGCAGAATCATACAGGTTGATGCTGATTAAGCATAACTCCCAAAGATGGCTGCATTGTATGTACCAAGATCATTGATTCATTATTATAAATGAAAGTTGAGAACTTTATGAGCTTTGTTTGACTTCTTTAAAAGGAAAAACTCCATGAAAAATGTAGAAGGAATCAAAATATGGACTTTAATTTTGTCATGTGATTATTTTGGATATGCCCCATGATAAGGAATATGCCAATGGTTGTGCATAGGCATGAGGGGCATTCACGCGTTCAATTCAATTGTTTATTATGGTATCATTTGATAACTTTTTAAATCTTATTTAAATTATTTCAAATCAAGTCAAGTTAATCTATCAGTCCATTTACATTATACGTTTGATTTAAGCAACTTTGTTTAAATTCATATTTAAAAAAACTCTCAAACACCGTCTATAATGTGTTTGAAATTTTGGATTAAGAAAAATGGAAGCAAAGAAAATAAAATGGTATTTATACCTCTTATTTGGGAAATTTTTAAATGAGAAAAAAAATACAGTGGTACATATACCTTTTTATTTTTCTTTAAAACCTTATTTTTTGCCCTCAAATTTAAAAGATTTGGAAGGAAGTTGTACCTTCTCTTATAATTCTAATTGTACTTATCGTTATACTTTTTAACTTTCATATCAATTTTTTTATTAATAAAAAGTAAAGAAGTAATGTACTATATACATATATCTTTCTCTTTCCTCTCCTCATGGTTCTTTTCATATCTATTATTTTTTTTCCCCCACCAATTTCAAAACAGTTTTAACTTTTAAGGTATATTCAAGAATTTTTTGAAGGTACAGTAGTCATGCTTTAGTCTCAGTCATGAAAGAGAGGAGAGCATGTTCAATCCAACTTTGCTCCTTAGCACTCCTTGAAGTGTGCTTGATTCTTTCACTTTTAATAAGAGATTAAGTTTGTATAGAAATTAAAGAATATCTAGAGATGGCTTCCACCAAAATTTTGAAGGATATGATTCCACGGAAGAGGTAAGTGTAGGTTGCATATTGCAACAGAGATACGGAAGAGGTAAGTGTAGGTTGCATATTGCAACAGAGATTAATTCTTTTATCGTAAAATTTATTAAGTAAAGCATACGATAAATTGTTTTTATATATCGATTTGGACTTCTTAAATTTTGAGATTTAATGGAAACCATTTTATAATTAAAATTTATGTGTATAACATGTTTTACTTTACAATTTTTTTTTATCGTAAATGAGTTGATCTCGTTATAACAAATCTAGCATTGAAACTAAGTGAAAAATAAAGTTTTGTAAACAGAGTAAAAGAAATATTTACGAAAGGAATGTCACTAATTTTTTTACGGATTTTATTTGGAGTGTGAGTTGCGGATACTTTAAAATCTTTCAAAAATATAATTTAATCTAAAAACCATTCAAAATTATCTGCCAATCTAAAAGCATTAATATGATTTTTTAGAATTTGGAAAACTTATCTATCATCAAAAAAAGGTTTGATGGGAAATTCTGATACGGATTTATTTTAGCTTTTTTTTAATCCCCTGATCGGAGGTTTTAGATGATCGAGCTTGAATCATTGGGATTATGTGGTTATGTATTTGTTAGCTATCCATTAGTCATGAACAGATAACGTTAAAGTTCTTTAAAATCCAAAATTCCAAAAGAAGTTTATGGATTTCTTAATTTTTAATTTTTAAATAAATAAAAAAATAGGTGGCGCAATACCATTGGTCAGTAAACAATTTCAAGAAAAACTCTAAATAATTTTCCTCTAATATTTTGGATACTTCTGTGTGTACGAAGAAACCTCAATGTTAATTTACTAATTTCTTACATTTTAAATATATAGTTAACTTTGCATATGCTTTTCTTAATTTATTTAACAACCAAAATGAAAAAAAAAAACATATTATTGGTCGAGGAAGTGTTGCATTTTTTTTTTGTAAATGAGATTTATTGGATTTATGGGTTATTCAATAGAAGACGGACATTTCCTATTTTTTATCTTTTTCATTTTAAGTATGAATGAAGTTTAATCTATATTTCTTGGCAAATGAAATGTTGCATTTGAAAATATAAAAAAATTTATATTTGCTTGAATAAATTTAATTGATAAAAGGAAATGAGTATAGGAGAAGAGAATTTTTATTATTTTTTCACTCAAAATTCCTCCATATCCACTCTTTTTAACGAGGAATTTTTTACTACACCAAGTAATTTTTAAAAATTATATTTAATATACATAATTTTTCGTCCTCCAGACATGGAAATATTAGGTAAAGACACCAAATGGGTCAAAACAAGCCCGCCAAATGTTCTGACCAAACTGGTCACAAACAACAAATGTTTTATACTTTTAACACTGATCTTCCACTATTGCCACCAAAACCCAAAAACAAAAAATTCAAAAGACAAAAGAAACCAAAATCCCCCACAAGGACGAAAATGACATTACAGTACCCCAAAAAAAAAAAAACATTTGCCTCCAACTTTAACGCATACCATCAACAACCAAACAACTTATATCCAAAAAAACACCAGAGAGAAAAAGTAAGAGAAAGCCCCGACCACGTGTTGCAATTACCATCAAATGACGCATATGATGACCTCATCAACTTGCCACATCATCATCAAAAGAATTCCACCTTATCCTCTGAAAAACCTTTAATGCTCTCGTGGACATATCAATGGCTAGGTTTGGTTCAGGTACTCTCATGGACCCCACACGTAGGCAGAAGTTTCAGGATTTTTTTATTAAATCAGATCTAAAATGAATGGTTTGAGATTAATTCGAAATTTTATTAATAGTTTTAAAAAATTTATTGATAATATTATTTTTTAAAATTTTATATTTAAATTAATATTATTAATAAAAAAATTAAAATTATTAATATAATTTTAAATTAATTTAAAACTAAATGTTTAAACTTGATCAAGACAGAAGTTCCCTGTTGCTGGAACGTGGCATGAAACATTTGGCAGGTTGTTAATAATTGAATGGGTTTTTTCAAAATATAAACACATTTGATGATATGTGAAACGTGGGGGTTTGATGAACGAGATTTTTTTAGATGATTTAGGTTTAAATTATTTTAAAATTTTTATTAATAATTTTATTAAAATTACTGATAATATTAATTTTTAATTTTTATATTTATATTAATATTATTAATAAATTATTTTAAAATTATCAATAAAATTTTTAATTAATCTAGTTTTAATTGTTTAAACTTGATTCACCAAACAAGTTTTGATAGTAGATTGGCAAGTGGTTAGGTGAAATGATGGTGGGTCCAGAGAGCATATGATTCTTCCTTGTGGCAATGTTGTACGAGTGACACGTAGGCAGCTGCTTTGGGAGGTGGAGTAAGAGCGCGTGACCAGGAGACTCGAACAATTCCAGCTTGCATTACTCGGCAGTCTACTAGGCCGACCTTATCCTCTTCTTTTCTTTTTTTTCCTTTTTTATTTTTTTTCAAAAGAAAGGAGAAGCATTGTACATCGTATAGAGAGGAAAAAAAAGAGGAAAGAAAGACAGAGAGAGAGAGAGAGCCAAAAACCAAACCCTAGGTTTCTTGCTTCAACAAGGTCAAATTTTTAATTTCATTTTTAGATCCAAACTTGACGAAAGTTTCTACTTTCAAAGCTGAGGTCAGTTTTTTTTTTTTAAAGCATCTGTGCATCTGGTGATGTAGCTTGCGTTGGATTAAGCTTGTAGATTGTATTTTTGGCTCAGTTTTGTTATAAGAATTGTGTGAATGCAGCTTAAGTGCATATGGATTGTATTTATTGATAGATTTCCATTTTAGGATGTCATTAACTACTGTAGATTAATGTTTCCTTGCATGAATTTGTTCATTTACTGCGATTCTTGATTGGCGTAAGTGTAATTTAATGTTATTTGCTTGATACCCATTTCAGATCCTGCCAATTATAGTTATTTTCCAGAGAACAATCTTGCGTCTGGGTTATAATTCTGAGATCTTGTTGATAGATTCTTCAGCTAGAGGGTAAGAGCAAAAAGCGGTTAAAGATGATGTCTAGATCGTATACCAATCTTTTAGATCTAGCTTCTGGTAATTTCCCTGTAATGGGTCAAACTCGCGAGAAAAAGCGATTACCACGAGTAATGACTGTTCCGGGGGTCATTTCTGAGCTTGATGATGATCAGGCTAATAGTGTTACCTCAGATGTACCGTCCTCAGTCATTCAGGACCGTATAATCATAGTAGCTAATCAACTCCCAGTTAACGCAAAGCGTAGGCCTGACAATAAAGGGTGGAGTTTTAGTTGGGATGAGGACTCCTTGGTATTACAGTTAAAAGATGGTTTGCCTGAAGATATCGAAGTTCTATATGTCGGATCATTGAAGGTTGATGTCGATTCGAGTGAACAAGATGATGTATCACTGCTTTTGTTGGATAGGTTTAAGTGTGTTCCGGCATTTCTTCCACCAGACATTCTGTCCAAGTTTTATCATGGGTTTTGTAAACAACATTTGTGGCCACTTTTTCATTACATGCTTCCATTCTCGGCGAATCATGGGGGAAGGTTTGATAGGTCTTTGTGGGAGGCTTATGTGGCAGCAAATAATATTTTCTCACAGAGGGTGATTGAGGTTATAAACCCAGAAGATGACTATGTCTGGATTCATGATTATCATTTGATGGTGCTGCCAACATTCTTAAGAAGAAGGTTTAATAGATTGAGAATGGGGTTTTTCCTACATAGTCCCTGGCCTTCGTCAGAGATATATAGGACTTTACCTGTTAGAGAGGAGATCCTTAAGGCACTTTTGAATTCGGACCTTATTGGTTTCCACACTTTTGATTATGCGAGGCATTTTTTGTCTTGCTGTAGTCGCATGCTAGGATTGGAGTATCAATCAAAGAGGGGTTATATTGGGCTGGAGTATTATGGAAGGACTGTTGGTATAAAAATCATGCCTGTTGGAATTCACATGGGCCAGATTGAATCTGTGCTGAAACTTGCAGATAAGGAATGGAGGGTAGGAGAGCTCAAACAGCAGTTTGAAGGAAAGGCTGTGTTGCTTGGTGTTGATGATATGGATATCTTTAAAGGTGTCAACTTGAAGCTGTTGGCAATGGAACAGATGCTGAAACAGCACCCAAAGTGGCAGGGAAGGGCAGTATTGGTACAGATTGCTAACCCGGCTAGGGGAAGGGGAAAAGATCTTGAGGAGATACAGGCTGAAATACAGGCGAGCTGCAAGAGAATCAATGAAACTTTTAGTGGACCTGGTTATAAACCAATTGTCTTTATCGATACGCCATTATCTCTTAGTGAAAGAGCTGCATATTACACAATTGCTGAGTGTGTTGTGGTCACAGCTGTTAGGGATGGGATGAATCTTACGCCCTATGAATACATTGTGTGCAGGCAGGGGGTGTCCGGATCAGAGTCTGGTTCAGAATCTAGTGGGCCCAAGAAGAGCATGCTAATAGTGTCGGAGTTCATTGGATGCTCTCCTTCGCTTAGTGGTGCAATTCGGGTCAACCCATGGAACATTGAAACAACAGCTGAGGCAATGAATGAAGCAATTTCAATGTCTGATGCTGAGAAGCAGTTGCGTCATGAGAAGCATTATAGGTATGTCAGCACACATGATGTGGCATACTGGTCTCGGAGCTTCTTCCAAGATATGGAAAGGACTTGCAGAGACCATTTCAGAAGACGTTGTTGGGGAATTGGTTTGAGCTTCGGTTTTAGAGTTGTTGCACTAGATCCTAATTTCAGAAAGTTGTCTATTGATGCCATTGTTTCTGCGTATTTGAGGTCCAAAAATAGGGCTATACTATTCGATTATGATGGAACAGTTATGCCCCAGAAAGTCATCAACAAGACACCAAGTCAGGAGGTTATCTCAATCATAAATACTCTTTGTGGTGATGTTAAGAATACTGTTTTTGTTGTGAGTGGAAGAGGAAGGGATAGTTTAGGAAAGTGGTTTTCTCCATGCAAGAAGCTTGGAATTGCAGCCGAACATGGTTACTTCATGAGGTATGCTATTGGCCATGTTTGGGGTTCCATTTTAGCCAACTTAAAGCTCCATTTTAGCCAACTTGCTTTAAGTTGGCATAAATAGAACCCCAAACATGGCCGTTATCTTAATCTTTTTTCATTTTGATGCTTGTTTGGTATTTGTACCCACTTATAAATTGCATAACATTCCAGGTGGTCTGCGGACAAGGACTGGGAAATCTGTGGGCAGAGTATTGACTTTGGTTGGATACAGATAGCTGAACCTGTTATGAAATTGTATACAGATGCCACTGATGGTTCTTCCATTGAGACCAAGGAGAGTGCCCTGGTCTGGCACCATCAGGACGCAGATTCAGGTTTTGGGTCAAGCCAGGCCAAGGAGATGTTAGACCATCTTGAAAGTGTGCTAGCAAATGAACCTGTTGCTGTGAAAAGCGGTCAGTTCATTGTTGAAGTGAAGCCACAGGTATATCTCAGCTTTGGTTCTAAATGTCAAACAATCCATCTGAATGTGATTTCTTGCCAATTATGATGCCTCATAATCCAAGTGTTCCAATTTCAATACTAACAGTGGCAAAACTGCCTGCTACATGATCAACAGAAGGTGATAGAATAAGTCTTTGACAATGCACTCTCATTAGTCTCATGCCTTGAGGAGAGAATCCTATATACTTAGCAGATCACTACACTGTACCAGTTGAGGGTTCTTATAAGCAAAGCATTAATGTTTAAATAGGAAGAAATATAATTGGAAATTATACTCTTTATTCCTATTCAGTATGAAATCATGTCATCGATGCAAGGAGAAAATTATTACTCTTGAAAATCGCCTATCCTTGCATGGACACGAAGTTCACTCCCTGAAATATGAACCCTTTTCCTTTTTGAAAGTTAACATGTTGACCACCACTTTATATTGATGTATTTCTTGTTCTGCTATAGGCACCTTATATAACACGTTATTGCTTGTTGAGCACTGTACTTTTTCTCTTTATTACACTAAGATGTGATGTCTGAATCTGATTTTTACTTTTGCTTTCAGGGAGTCACCAAAGGTTTGGTTGCAGAGAAGATTTTCACATCAATGGCCAATAGTGGAAGGCAAGCTGATTTTGTACTTTGTATTGGTGATGATAGATCTGATGAAGACATGTTTGAGATCATCGGCAGTGCAATGTCAAATGGTGTCCTCTCCGCTAATACATCAGTATTTGCCTGCACTGTCGGGCAGAAACCAAGCAAAGCGAAGTACTATTTGGATGACACAACTGATGTTGTAAATATGCTTGAAGCTCTTGCTGAAGCCTCAGACCCCTCACCTGATGCGGAAGACGTAAAAGCAAGCTCCCCCTGAAATCTTCATGTATGGCCTTATCAGACTTTGAAGGCTCTGTCATCCAGTTGAGAAGGGTGAGGTACCTGTCATTTTGTGCTCTGTTTGGGTGATGAGGTCTTCTGTCTGGTCGTTTGTTGGCCAAATGAGAAACATCAGGAGCTTGCAGTTTTCCCTTGACATAACAATGAGGTCTTGATAGCAAGGAGAATTGGAATTTACTTGGGAAGTAACTTACTGGATTTATTCATGGAGACTGACATGGAACTGAAAGAATTGCTCGAATAAGGGAACTTACTGGATTTATTCAAGGAGACTGACATGGAACTGAAAGAATTGCTGTAATAATTCTATCATCTACATTTAATGCCCCAGTGCTTGCTTTGATCAATCATCGAATACATCATTTTGGTGGCCTGCCTCACGTGCATTATAGGCAGGTAAACAACTATAATGGCACAAAGATGAGAGTCCTCTTAGTAACATAAGCGGTATTAGCTGTGATCAGTAAGTTATCCTGATGAATGAACAGTATACGTCTTTTAGTTTTTTATCGGTTCAATTTTTGAGTGAATTTGTTTCTCTGTTATTTGGATCAATACCTTAGCTTATTGAATATGTAAATTTTATAGAAAAATTAGCAATTATGGATTTGAATTCTATTGGACAATGACACTAGCAATTATGTGTACCATTGTCATGGCTATATTCAAATTAACTAAAATGTGATGGGATTAGCGGATGCAGACAAGGACGACTAAAATTTTTTTTTACCTAATTTGGAGATGATGGATAAATAAAAATATTGATATTTTTTGTCCTAAAAGGAAGAGGTATGAAGAAAAAAGAAAATTATAAAAATAGCTTAATTGTAGCTTTTATTCAATCATGAAGAATTGTAATTTGAACATATGAATACATTTTTTATTTTTATTTTTTTAAATAAACATTAAAAAAATTCTATTTACTTTTTTTTTTCTCTTCTTTGCTTTTCATTTTTCTTTTTGCAACAATCATTGTCTTAGTTATTATGATGCTAGTTTTCTATATTCATAGGAATTAATGGGAAAATGGCAATTTCCATGAACACCTGTTGTATTTCTTCATGAGATTCATTGTTAAATTGGAGCTCCTTATTACATGGTCATGAGCTTCTACAAGTTGTACATAGCAGAGACTATCTCAATTTGGTGGGTAAATGGAAATTGAAATGTGCTCTCCAGCATGCAACTTCACAGTTCTAATGATTATAAAGTTTATTCATGAAAAAAGAAATGTTTGTTAATCTAGTTTGATTTGGTGGTGTTCAGCATTTTGGTGAGATCATGTATCATTTGTTAGCTGAGCTCGATATTGTATCAGCGTATCAGGTCCAGTGTTACCTATTAGATTTAGAAGGGTGCTTATAATTCATAAATTTTATGAATCCCATTTTTGGGACATTTTACCCTCCGACCACATTATTTTTCTCTCTTTTTTCCTTCTTTAGGTCAGTGGAAATACTAAAAGGGCGAAAGACAGCTAAAATCACCTAGTGGCCACTGAAGGAGCTTCTAAAGTGAGTAGTGAGACAAATCAAGAGGAATAACAACCGACAAGTGAAAGGAAGTATTCCTCTTTCTTTTGTTGAGTGCTTGTAAACTGATTAGAATTTTAGTACTGTCATCATCAATCAACTACCTTTGAAGACATTGGATTTGATAAACCAGTCTTCAAACATATTGATCACCATGTACCACACAAGTTCTTGAGGAATTTTTATCTTTTGCTAGAAATTATCCTAATTACTTGAGGAAGTAAAGAGAGAACATTAACTTGAACTCGTGAACCCTAAGCTACAATAATTCAGATGCCTCCAGAACCATTTGACCCTGCAGACGTTGCATAATGAGCATTAGTGATTTAAATTCAAAGAGATGAATACAGACATATATTATGCAATAAGATCAGCTTTAAGGTTACCTGCTGGTGCCTGAGCATGGTTGCCAACAGTAGAGGTATCCATTGGCTGGAGCGGAGTGAAGAGACAAGGCTGCATTTACAGGTAGCAGTACAGTTAGTTCCCAATCAAATGCATAAAAACCAGCGATAAAAATATCAAGAAATTATATAGTTTTCCAGATTGTGACAAGATTGTAAACAACTGTTGCAAAATCTTTGAACATGTAACATTAACAGCAGAGGTCTCACTTCTCGTCGGTTTAATGACTTACAAGCAGCAACGGCGTGCTTGTAAATGAAATCTGCTGCTTAATTCCAGCTGATGACATAGGCATATAGCATACGTTTGGTTGAGCAACACAAGGGGTAATTAAAACCATATTTCAAAGGCATAGGTGAGGGTGCGGTGGATAGTGATGAAGGGAGGGACTGCATGTTGGGAGATGAGACAAATCCAGGTGAGCTCATTGAATTGAAAGGAGATGAGGAACCGACTCTGATTGCAGGGGATGGTGCTGCTTCAGACGCACAAGGCGTAGTCCCAACATGGGTTCCAGCAGATGTTGCAGCCAACATCGAAGAACAGAATGGAGTAGGTGTTGCTCTAAAAGCTGAAGTGTTACAGAAGGAAGTACCAAAAGCAAACTGACCAGAGCAAGGACCACCCGAAGTTGAATTATATTTATATTATTCATAGAAAGCCAAACAGAAACCAAAAGATACCATCAACGAACTCAAAAGGAAAAAAACAGCAAAATCTATGTTAATATATTCATCAGAATCACAATTTTTTTTTTTAATGAATGGAAAAGGAGCTTGTTATTTATTCTTGATAGTACGGCAAGAATATGGAGCTTGGCTGGGCATTCGATATAGAATCCTAATGGCCACTAATTCACAACATACCTTTATCCCCCGATTGATAGTCTTCCCACCTTAATTCTTCTGGGCTTTTATTTATGTAGATGCACATGGCTGATATAGAATCAATATTTCCAGCAGGCAATTTAGCGCCATCTACTTCTTTGGTTGTAGTATAAGCAGCTATTCTACTTCCTCTTATGTTGTGCACCAAAAGTAAAACCAGTGCTTGAAGTCGTAGTATGATTCCCTGCATCATAGTTTGAAAGAAAATCAGCAAAACAAGAATTAAGAAATCAAAAAAAAATCTAGTGCTTTCTCTTCTTTTTCTTCTTTTTTTTGGTGTAAGCATGACTCTACTTCCTCCACATTGCCCACCAAGAGTTGACTGTCTGAAACAGTTGCCTCCAAGTGTTGCAGTCCTAATCCGGATACCTGCAACACAGTTTGGCAGATAATCAGCAAACAAGGGATATAAATTGTCATAAAATCCTAAATATTTTTCATATCAACAGAAAGGCGCCTCTTTGTTAATTCTTGATGGTATGTTATGACTTTTATTCCCCAACTGGTAGTCCTTCCTTCTTAGTTCTTTTGGGCATCTATTTGTGACAGGCATGGCTGATTTAGAGTGGCCTTCTTCTTCTGCGGTGGTATGAGCAACTATTCTACTTCCACTACCTTGTCCACCAGAAGTTGAAGGATCAAAGCCACTTCCTCCAAATGTTGAACAACCCTGTGTCCCAAATGTAGATGGAGAAAATACGTTTGCTCCATATGCGTCAGCAGATTTATGAAAGCTGGGAATGCAACCATCTCCAGTTGTTGGCTTAACAGAATAAGCAGAAGTGAATGGACTTGAAGCACCAGATTTAGACGCAAGAGAACTTGAAGCACAAAATGCCCTAGTGCTTGAAGCACCAAAATCTGATACCAAAGTAGATTCACTGAAGGCAGAACTGGAGTTAGGACTGAATGTTGGGTTAGTAGACAAACTAAAAGCTGGGATGCTTGAAGTAGGACCAAAGCCAGCACAGAATAATGATGTAGAAGGAGCACCAAAGGCAGGAGCACTTGAAGCACCAAAAGCTGATCCCAAAGTAGATTCACAAAGTGAAGCTAGCACTGAATATTTGGGTAGAAGACGAACCAAAACCTGGGCTGCTTGAAGCACGACCAAAGCCAGCACAGAATGATGATGTAGAAGGAGCACTTGAAGCACCATGCCTATATCCATGGGAACTTGAGTGCCCAAATGCTGGAGTGCTTGAAGCCCCAAAAGAAAAACTGCTAGATGCTGGGGAAGGAATCTCAGATCCACAAGCTGGTGCAACGGACACACCAAAAGAAGCAGAGGAATCAAACGCACGCTTCATCCCAAGAATAAAGGATCCTGCAACAAAGGCACAAGTCAAAAGATATCAACCACAAACAATCAAGAACAGATCATCTGGAAAAAAATTAATTTGAAATATTTAGACAAAAGTGAAATTACTAATAGGATTTGATGAGCCAAGTTCCATAGTGTTACTTAGAGGAACAGGAGGAACAAGAACATGTGGGGCATATCGTTCAACAAGGCATAAGTGCATTACAAAGGTCAGATTGTGTTGAGTTTCAGCCATACAGGTCAGCCTAGAGCTTTATCTTCCAAGGAACACAGGTTTCATGCTCATTGAGTCATTGTTCATTTAATCACCCCTCTTGTGCACATTTCTCTAATCATGTTTTAAATTTATTCTTCCTTGGCAATTCTTAAACAATCATGCACTAGGAATACATAATGTTCTACTTCAATCCATTAAAACATGACTGATTAAATTGCTCTGACTTCTTGAATGTGCAGATATCAATAAGCTGTTAATATCATTAGCAACATTAATAAAGATGCACATATGTAATCAAGATCTGTTTAGATGACTCCAGGATTATGCAGCTCTAAGTTTCTTCGTTAAATTGTTATGGTTAATAGGTCATCTCAACTGCCAATCCAACTGCACTTCGGCCGTTCTTTTCTTTTAAGACACACACATGAAGACATGCTGAAGATACACCCACACTCAATGGACTAATTGACACAAGGGATGCTGATACTGTCAACCTATCAGTACGAAGTACAAATTCCATACGTTATGAATATTTGGATAAAACTCAGGGATCAGGAGACCATGCAATAATTAAATCATGAAACTGGTAAACAAGAAATACGAATATAAGAGAAACTATTCATTTTACTAAAAAGGTGGCGAAGAGTGCATAAAAGCGGGCTGGCGAAGCAAACATCAAAGTTTCAAATGCAAGACGAGTAAACACCTAATAAGAACATACAATGATTACTGCATCCATAGTTCTAAATTCTTGTATAACATCTTGAAGCTGAATTAAGCTCTAAAGCACCATAAAATGCTTAATATTCAATCGAGGAAAGGCAAAGAAAAAATTGAAGTGAGACTCACCAAAAACTCAATAATAACATATAAAGCTAGACAAATTTCTATAACAAATCACAAAGAAAGAAGTTAGCATTAAAACCATAATATGCATCAATCCAATATATTAATAACGGTATATGTGTGGAGTCAGTGAATCAAACTACTAAGAATAAAAATCAACACAAGAAACGCATATGTAATCATACGTTTATGTGATTATAAATTGAAAATGCAGTAAATAACAGAACGATCCATATACAAGAAATAAGAACTCATCTTCCCTAAATTATAATGTACTAAGAAAACAGATTTTCTCGTACTAGAGACACAAACAAACATCAATTCCATCACCTAAATAATCAAAATCAAAATAATTTATGGTATTAATCCAAAAAGACAGTCAACAAAATATTCCATTTGATTCAAAAAGAAAATTAGAAAGATTATATTATTAGTTAATTATTGTTTTGAAGCAATGTAGGTGAAATTAAATAAAAAAAAAAAAACACTTTCACTTTGTTAAAATTGAGTTCTGATTATCTCGGAGAACAAGAAAATATTTGTAGAATCACGAAAGGAAAAGCACCATGCCTGATGGTGAGGGCATTGACGAAGCGTTCTGCATCAATGAGGTGAGGTGTAAGTCTCAAGATGTTGGGACGTAAGTCTTTTGAAACATTTGAGTGTTTTGAATAAAATAATATTAATTAAATTATAAAAATACTAGAAAATTGAAATAATGTAAATAAATTAATTATCAATCAACTTTAATAACTTAAGACTTAGGAATGAATATTTATCAAAATATTTCACAAACACACGCTAACATCACAACCACAATATTAAGTGTTTGTTATTTACACACTTACAATGATATAACAAATTCACATACATCTCATCTTTCATTAATAAATCACACTCCAAAATCCAAATTCTAATTTTCAAATTGACCAATCAATTAATCACAAACACATTTCAAATTCCAACAAACACAAAAAACACAATGTTAGGTGTTAAATGTTTACTACTTATTGTTTACACAGTTACATTGATATAACAAATTCACATACATAAATCTATTAAAAGTAACAAATTAGATAGCATAACAAATAAAATCATTCAATGGGCTCTAGAACACTTTCATCATCATCTTCATCAAACATATCTACGCTAGTAAAGCTTCTTGAATAAAATCATGGGGGCATATCTTGTGGCATATCTTCCACAATTTGGTCAAATCTAGTTTGCTTGACTCTTCTTCGATCTTGAGTCTCTTGACCTACATAACAAATTACACAATTTACATAGCATTATAACAATATTTGATAATGAGACCAATGATTCCACATATATGTGACCATCTATAATAATATTTTTTTCATACTTATTTAACCTTATCTTATGTGTTTGTTTGTTTGATGATCCACAAGCAAAAGAACCACATTCTATTGTGGGAGCGGGTATCTGAGTCTCCTCTCTCTGCAAAAGTTCAATTGGCACAGTCCTAATGGCATCAACATCAAATAATTGTTCTTCTTCAAGCCAAGAAGGATCACTAGGGAGAAGAGACAACTTTTACTCCGTTATCCACTCATCATCAGAGTCAATCTCCTCCACCAATATAGGATCAATTTTTTTGCCTTCTTCTGATACTTCTTTCTCTCAATGCAGTGTTGTACTTAACATAAACCAAACCATTTTGTCTTTTGTGTTCAACCATATTCCTCTTTTTCATGTGGATCTACAAGATCAATTTTTTATCAACATATAAGTTTCAGTTTTACAAGATGAGAAGTACTAAATTGTGAAAGTGAAATAAATTTTACCGACTCAAAGGTGCTCCAATTTCTCTCACACCATGAAGCATTACAAGTGAGACTAAGGACTTGAATAGCAAACTTTGTCAAGTTAGGTGTGTTGCTTCCAAAGTGCATCCACCAATCAGCTACACAATTAAACTAATTCCATAAGAACAATACTAGGCTATGACAAATGACAATACTAACTAGCACATTAATTGATAGTTTGATACTGTAAGTCTGTAACAAGATGTTTTAATCATTAAATTAAGAGAATTATAGACCTTATGGTCTTAAATCTTAAATATTAAAAAAATCATTTAACGAGCAAACTGAGGTTAAGCAAGTATTAAGATTGTGTGTCTTAAATAGTACCTGGAGAACGCTGAATTCTTGTATCGATTGCAATTTTGGTTCCAAAGTCTCCACGTGCATAGTCATATAGGTCTAATTGAATATCAACTGAAACACGATCTTCTTAACTCATCATCATTTCCATGCATTCAAGCAATCCCTTCCTCAATATCTGCTCAAATTTGAGAAACTTCCCTGTATAACGTAATTGAGGATTTAAGTAAAACCCAATAGCATGTAAAGGTCAATGAAGTTGTTGATTCCATTTATCATCTATCCTCTTCAAAATTGGCCCATACTTCTGTTTATTTCCTCCACAATTATTAACAATCTTTTCTTTTGTAGCATCCATAAAATTGTAGATAAATCCCATTGGAGGCATCTCCTCTGAATCAACCTCTCTCAAAACAAAAACAATAGGAAGAATACTTTTGATACAAAAAAGTAATATTATGCCAAAAATTGGGATCAAACAAAATGCTTGTGCGAGCTTATGTACCCTCATTCATCTTGTAATATCTACTAAAGCAAAATGTATCTGAAGAAAACATAACTATAAGAGCTTGTTCTTGCTTATAAACGCTTTGAAGTGTAAGATAAGCAGTTGCAAAGAGTGTTAGTATTGAGCGAACAAGCTTATGATCTTTTGTGTATTTCCTCATTAAGGCAATAACCCACGCATGTCCATATATGAACTTTACAACTTGCTTAGATTTTGCAATTGTCTCAGCATGAACCTTCAACTTTGCAATGTTATCTAGCATGAGATCAATATAATGTACAACACATGGAATCTAAAATAATCTAGTCCTTTTCTCCATAAGTCATTTCCCAGCATTCACAAAATTTGAACCGTTATCAGTGACAACTTGAACAACATGCTCTTCTCCAATTTCCTCAACCACCTCATCAAAATAATTAAACATCAACTCACATATTTTAATAATGTCAGATGCATCAACCGATTACAAGAACCATGTACCAGCAGGACTATTAACTAGAAAGTTGATCAACTTATTATCTGTCCAACCATCAGCCATTATAGTGCATCCATATTGTTTCCATGTCTTCTTGTGCTCCTCCATCAGTTTGTCTATGTCAGCAACCTCTTCTTTAAGAATTGATGTCCGCACCTCATGCATAGCAGGAGGTTTAAAGCTAGGCTTAAAATTAGAAATAACCTCAACTGCACTAAGCCAATAGGGGTTATTCATCAAACTAAAAGGGAGTACTTCATTGTATATCAAGCGTCCAATTTTTCTACACATATATTTTCTTTCTTTTTTTTTCTTTTTTTTTGGATACCGGACCATTACGACCGCCCCCACAATCCTTGCCCTAAGACCCTGTGGAGGATGTAAATCGCAGGATGTGCAGCGCAGTGGCAGGACTCGAACCCGAGACCTCACGGGAGAACCGCCACTGTCATTACCACTTGAGATCCCATAGTCTCCAACTGATGAAGAAGATAAACTCTCACTTCTTCCTCCAGGACCCATTCCAATCTCTTCAAGCATCTCATTCTTTTTTCTTTTAGTTGATTTGAAACTAGCTAACATTGTTACAACTTCTTCTTTGACATTTCGAAGAACCTTCAGACGAGGTTTCATACCAAAATGGGTGCCTGCTAAATGTTGCTTTAATCGATTTTTAGTCCCAGAACAATGCTGATCACAAAATCGACAATAGAAATATTTTTCTCCAGGAATTTCCTTTGCATACTTCCATGCAGGATCTTTCTTCAAGCCATGACTATTTTTAGGTTTACACATGCTTCCTAATTCAATTTACACCGTCAATAAGATGAAGAGAAAATAAGTATCAATTAAAAACTAGAGCAAAAAAACTACTAACATTAATGCAACTAAAGTAGAGCAAAGCAAACCATAATAAAATTTTATTATAAAAAATAAAACTAGAAAGTTAAACATGTCCCAACTCCTGTTTAAGAAATCAAATCATCCAATCTATAAAGTTAGTAACTTAGTATATATAAATTAATGTGGTACCTTGACCATTTGAAAACATGAGGTTTGCTAATTAAAAGATAATGCATTGCATGTTGTATTCTTGTATCCAACTTGGTAGTCTAACACAAATTGATTGCATATTGTACACTTGTCCATGATAAGAAGAATCCATAAATGTCTCAAAATTTTATACTTATTACATGTTTAATTGTTTATCATTGAAAGCCTAGTAATGGAACTATGAAAGTAAGTTACAACTCATAAATGTCTCTAATCAGTTACTAGAAGAATATCCATATTAGTTACTGAATTTCAGAGTAACAATGAAAATAGTTGGTTTCAACTTTCAACTTTCAACAATATAACATACATCTGTTAAAGATCACCTTTAGGAAACTGGACAAAGTCACACAACCACAAAAGATTCAAATCCTAATCATGTATCTTGAATTTTTTTTGGAGCCAAACAAAGAATCAACATAAATAAGGATATATCTATCATGTACAATGAAGAATCAACATAAATAAGGATATATCTATCCTGTACAGTGAGGAATCAACATAAATAAGGGCATATCTATCTTGTACAATGAGGCTCTTAGGAAAAAGGAAACTAGTAGTGCATTTTTTTTGTAACTTAAGACTTAAGACTTAAGAAGAAAAAAAAAACTACAGGGAAAAAGGAAACTAGTGGTAAAGTTAAGAAAAAAAAATGTTGTAGTTGAGGACTTGAGGTAGCATGTTTAATCACCTCCGAGAACTCATGGTTTGAAATATCATCAATTGAGAGTTTGAGACCTCCTTTTTTGTCTAAATTTAATTTTTCAAACACGAAATCAATGGTTATTGAGTCAATTTTGTTATGAACTCATAATTCATAATCATTAAACACTACCCCTGTACTGATTTTTTTACCTATTACATGTCAAAGACAAAGTCACAAAACTACTCAAAAGAGAGCCAAAGTGCCAATCTACTGTGAAATCATACAAAAATAACATACCTTCTTACTGTTACCTCTTTAAGGATGAGTAAAAATCCCAGTTCCTAAGTTCCCAATCAATGATCATGCCTGAGAGAGATTAATTTTGAGAGAATGTAAGAGTTAAAAATCACTAGAAAAGCCGAAATAAAGATATGAGAGAAGTAGAAAGTTAGAAGCTAAAAATTTCAATGACTTACCTAGTAATAACTATTTTGTGAAGAAGTCAAGAAATTGCAAAAAACCCAACACCGTTGAGGAAGCTAAGCCCAATACCATGCGTGAGAGAGATTCATTCTGAGAGAGTGTAAGATAATTGACAAGTGAGAAAGAGAGACGAAGGCTGTAGAGGCTTACGAATTCCAATTTTTGTTTTAGCTGTTTAGGTCTTATTGTCTTAGGATTAGGAATCATTGAATGGCTTCAGGGAAGAAAAAAACCTTAAATTGGTAAGTGATAATTGATACGGTGTAGTTTTGATAAATAAGGTTGATTTAATTTAAGGGAAATGATGTTGTTTTGAGTTTGCTGATTTTAAAAAAAAAAAAAATCATGGGGCGTAAAAGACTCACCTAGTACGCCCAGACCCAAGAAACGCACGCCCAATAGAGAAAACATCTATCTTTTCACGCCTCGAGGTGTTTTTATGCTGCCTCGCCCCTGGGCGCACCCCAGACCCGCCTTTTAAAACACTGTCGCTAACTCACTTAAAAATTAGAGATATCATATCTTACTAAATACTTTTTTTAATAAAATAATATATTTCATGATAAGAAAATTCATATTCAGTGATCAAACAATATATTCAACTATGAAAAGAAATCCATTAAATATGAGTTTTTTTACCACTAAATATATTGATCTACCACCTCGCTATCACTGATAGCTTTTAATGACTAAAATATGAGTATCAGCTACTGATTTTGTTAATTGTTATTAGGCTACGTGTCACTCTCTATCTGGTTTGGTCCAACAAAATCAATCTTAAATCGGGTCCACATAAGAATTTCTTGTAAGACTAGAGTTAAGTTAAGAGATTTGAATGTATTTAGATTTTGGGATGTGAGATGCGTGAAAGCTTAGCAATTTTTCTCTTTTTAAAGTTGAATTGAAAGATAAAAAAACTAGTGGATTTTGTTAGTGAACGTATGTGTTGTCCCGTATTTGGTTTTAATAATGACAAAACACTACTTTAATTGCACTAATAATTTTATCTAAGTGTTTAAACGGTAAAAGCATTCGGTACGGAAACAAGATGCAAGAACTCAACGCGATTCAGACACCAAAACAAGACAGAAGATCTATAATAAATATTAAGTAATTGAAACAATTGGAAATCTCTTTTATTCAATTATATTGCTTGATCTGTGGCTAAATTTACAAAATACTTTGACAAAACTAAAATACAAAAGGTTTCTAAGTCGAAAACTATATTTGAAAAAGTAAACTGGGTTGAAGGACAACATAGTCGACTAGGTCCATATACCAGTCGACTGGGATATAGGACAAGAAGTTCCTAGTCAACTGGTGTTGAGGATCTAGTCGACAGGTAACTTCACCTAGTCGACTAGTCCTTTCCCTTAGCCTAAAAAGTGAAAATTATTCACTTGACCCAGTCGACTGGTAATTCAAAAACTATGACCATTGAGATGCGGGACTTGAGCATTTAATGCCCCAAACCTACCAAGTATGTGTCAAACAGCCATATTGATTCAAGGTTATATAAACCCACTTCAATGAGCATTTAAAACAAGAAGAGAACACATTCAATTCACAAGATAGCTCATTAATTCTCAAAAGCTTTGAAAATTTTATTGTTGAGCCATTCTTCAAGCTTGTTTTTGAAAGAGAGATATTGTTCATTTGTAAAAACATTTATTGTTGTCTCTCTACCATTTACTTTATAGCAAATTTCATTTATTGTAAAGGCAAATAGTTAGTACAACTCTTAGAGTGTTTAGGATTAAACACTTCATTGTAACTTCCGTGAGGAAGAGATCGGTTGTAAGGTTTATGCAACACACGTGAAGTTGTACGACTAAAGTTTTAGTGGATTACTTCAAGGAGGTTCCTTGAAAAGAGTGGACGTAGGGTTAAAAGGAATCTGATATTACCGAACCACTATAAACAGAGTTTGCATTTTCTCTTCCTTAAACTATTTTACTTTCAAGAATATTATTTGTTTATATGCTTTGTGCATTTAACTATTTAAAAACTTGCAAAGTAATTAGTAAAAGTTTTTTAAAACCTAATTCACCCCCTCTTGGGTTTGAACATCGGTTTACAATTGGTATCAGAGCTTTGTACTCAATTTCAGGCTTAAAATCCTTGAGTTAATCCGATGGCATCAAATAGCTATACCGAAGGGCATTCCTATACTAGGCCTCCTTTGTTCAATGGCTCCAACTATAACTACCAGAAAAATAGAATGAAAATCTTTGTCGAATGACAAGATTACAATCTATGGAGCATCATTGAGGAAGGACCAAGAATTCCTACAAAGGAAATAACTATTGGAGAAATCAATCATGCAATGCTTAAACTCAAAACTGAGTTCAATGAAAAGGATTGTAGAATGATGTCTCTAAATAGTAGAGCCACTAGTATTTTACATTGTGCTTTAGATATTTCTGAGTATAATAAAGTTTCTGCATGTGTTTCAGCTAAGAAGATTTAGGGCAAACTAAAAGTCATGTTGAGCCTTATCTAATTTTAATAATGACAAAACACTACTCTAATTGTACTAACAGTTTTATCTAAGTGTTTAAACGATAAAAACTTTCAGCAAAGAAATAAGATGCAAGAACTTAACCGGTGTCAGGCGCCAAGACAAGATAGAAGATATAGAATAGGCATTAAGGTATTGAAACCAACTGTAAATCTCTTATGTTCAAGTACGTAGCTTTTCTTATGGCTCTTTTTTTACAAAAAAAAAAATTTGACAAAACTATTAATTCAAATACTTCCTAGTCAAAAATAGTTTTATTACATGAAAAACTGGGTTGAAGGGCAACCCAGTCAACTAACTCAAATGTATCAGTCGACAGGGGTATGGGACAAAATGTCCCCAGTCGACTGGTGTAGAGCACCCAGTCGACTGGGCATCTAGGATAGTGAGCTCCCAGTTGACTGGTGCTTAGGACCTAGTCGACTGGTACTCTCCCACAACCTAAAAGTGAGATTTCTCACTTGACTCAGTCGATTGGTAATTCGAAAATTTGACTGTTTGAGATACGAGACTTGAGCGTTTAATGCACCAAACCTACCAAGTCAGTGTCTAACGGCCATATTGATTCAAGGCTATATAAACCCACTTCAATGAGCATTTAAAAAAAAAATAAGATTACACATTCAATTCATAAATTTGCTCATTAATTCTCAAAAGCTTTGAAAAATTTATTGTTGGGCTATTCTTCAAGCTTATTCTTGAAAGAGAGATATTGTTCATTTGTAAAAGCATTCGTTGCAATCTCTCTACCATTTACTTTACAGCAAATAACGTTTATTCTAAAGGGGAAAGAATTGTAATAACTCTTAAAGTGTTTAGAATTAAACAATTCTTTGAAGCTAGCTTCCGTGAGGAAAGGATTAGCTTTCGTGAGGAAGGGATTAGCTTCCGAGAGGAAAGGATTGGTTGTGAGGTTTGTACAACACCCGTGAAGTTATACGACTAATAGTTTTAGTGGATTACTTCAAAGAGGTTCCTTGAAGAGAGTGGATGTAGGGTCGGAAAGAATCTGATATTGTCGAACCACTATAAACTGAGTTTGTACTTTCTCTTCCTTAAACTCTTTTACTTAAAACACAATACTTGTTTGTATACTTGTGCATTTAAATGTTTTTTATACATAAACTTGCAAGTAATCAGCAAAAGTTTTTAAAAACCCACTTCACCCCCCTCTTGAGTTAGAACCCCAGTCTATAATTGGTATCAGAGCCTCGTTCTCAATTTCATGCTTAAAATCCTTGAGTTAATCCGATGGCATCAAATAGTTATTTTGAAGGATATTCCTACACTAGGCCTCCCTTGTTCAATGGCTCCAACTATAACTATTGAAAAAGCAGGATGAAAATATTTGTCGAAGAACAAGATTGCAATCTATGGAGAGTCATTGAGGAAGGACCTAGAATTCCTACAAAGGAAATAACTATTAGAGAAATCAATCATATAATGCCTAAACTCAAAACTGAGCTCAATGAAGAGGATTGTAGAATGATGTTGCCAAATAGTAGAGCCACAAGTATTTTACATTGCGCTTTAGATATTTTTTAATATAATAAAATTTCTGCTTGTGTTTCGGCTAAGGAGATTTGGGATAAATTGCAAGCTACATATAAAGGAACTAGCGAAGTTAAAAAATCAAAAATTTATATGCTAGTGTCCAAGTATGAATCTTTCAAAATGTCTCATAACGAAACAATTTCTCAAATACCCTCACGTTTCACCACTATTGTTAACGGTTTGAAGCTTCTTGGTAGGAACATTAAGGAATTTGAACTAACAAGAAAAATCTTAAGGTCTTTGCCATCCACTTGGAAAGCAAAGAATATGGCCATCATGGAGGCCAAAGATCTCGACAAACTTGATGTCAAAACACTTCTCAGATCACTATTGACATACGAGATGGAAGAAATAAATCTCGTTGTCAATGATGATGAGAAGAAGAAAAAAGTGATTGCTCTCAAAGCCTCTATGAGCAACTAAGAGGAAGAAATGGAATAAGAGGTGGAGAGCAGCGAAGAAGATGGTTAGATGACTCTAATCACCAAGAGATTTCACAGATTCTTGAAGAATAGCAAGAAACCATATACAAATAATCCCACTTTAAAAAAGGAACCACTTGTGTGTTATGGTTGCCAGAAGCCCGGTCACATCAAGGCCGATTGTACAATGACAAGCAAACCGTATAAGAGCTTCAAAAAGAAAGCTATGATTGCAACCACTTGGAGTGCGGACGAAGAAGAATAATTCTCAGACTATAAGGTCGGATACGAGGAGATTGCCAACCTATGTCTAATGGCAATCGATGAAGAAAATGAGGTATCAAATTCTTCCCCTTCTAATAATAATTTTGTTAGTAGTAGTGAAGAATCAATAGAGGTCATAAATGAAATGCATGAAGAATTGAAAAAATTCGATTCTAGGAACACCATTCTCAAAAAGGAAGTGTCATCTCTTTCTAAAGAGATGAAAACCTTAAAAGAAGAAAAATAAAAAACTATCTTCCTTGCTTTATAATTCTTCTCAAGATTTTCTTAAAAATGAAAATGAAAACTTAAAAAAGAAAATAATAGAATTGAATGACACTATATCAAGACTTATGCTTGGAAAATAAAAGCTAGATGAAGTGTTATCTTGCCAAAGATTAAGTGGAGGAAAATTCAAGTTAGGTTATTCTCTATTAGGCAAGCAAAAATTCAAAGAGACCGTATTCATGAAAGCATCATGTGTGAATGAAGCCTCTACTTCAAAGACCACTAGCAAGGTTAAAAGCACTCCTTCAATGAATGCTAGTAGGTTTAAAAATACTAATTCTAATGCATATACAAGAATTAAGCATCCTAGAAATACTCATACATATATGTATGCTCACTTAAGAAATGTATATACACATCTTAGAATAACCACTATATGAATCCTAGAGATAATATGTATACTCAAAACTTGCACACTACACATGCATATCCTAGGAATTACCATCATGTGTATCCTAGAAATAACATGTATGTTCACAATAATGCAAGCATATATCCTAGAAATCACCATCATACATTTCCTTGAAGTGACATACATGTTCATAATTTTCACAATAGAAACATGTATCTTAGGAATACTCATCCAAGGAACTATAGACATGCACAACTAAGAAATCATAAAAATTTCAATAACTATTATCCTAGGATCATGCATCATCAACATGTCTATAAATATAGAACATCTTACATTATTAAGAAAGTATGGGTCCTTAAAGGAACCGTATTTTCTAGAACTAACCCCAAAGGACCCAAGAAATTTTGGGTATCGAAGAGCGCAATTGTGTATCCTTGTGTGATGTAAATATGTCTCCATACCAAAGAAAAAGGTAACTGTTGGTACCTTGATAGTGGATGCTCAAAGCACATGACTGGTGATCGAAGTGCATTCAAAGAGCTAACTCTAAGAGATGGAGGACATGTCACCATTGGAGACAACACAAAGATAAAGATCATCGGGCATGAAAAAGTTGAAAATGATTTCTCAACCATTGATCATGTATTATATGTGCAAGGCCTTAAGCCAAACCTACTAAGTATTAGTCAACTATGTGACAAAAGCAACAAATTCATATTTGAAATCTCTCATTGTCTAGTTGTAGACATCAAGAGTAACAAGATCAAGTTTGTTGGCCATAGACATGAAAATTTCTATATAGTTGATTTAAAATCCTTGCATTCGAAAAATAAAAAATGTTTTCCCGTTTTTAGTGAAAACCTATAGCTATGGCATTGAAGACTTGGTCATGCGAATATAGATTTGCTTAAAATCATTTCAAGAAAAGATTTAGTCATTAGACTTTCGAAAATCAAATTTGAAAAAGATAAGGTGTGTGACACTTGTCAAATGGGAAAACAAACTAGAATTTCTTTTAAATCAAAAAATGTAGTCTCAACTACTAGACCATTGGAACTTTTCAATATGGACTTATTTGGTCCAATAAGTACCATTAGTCTAGGTGGCCATCAATATGCTCTTGTTATTGTTGATGACTATTCAGGATATACCTTTGTTATCTTTATTGCTTACAAGGATGAAGCTTACAAAGGATTTGAAAAATTTTGTAAAAAGGTTCAAAATGAAAAAAGAATTTGTATTTCAAGAATTAGAATTGATCATGGAAAAGAATTTGAAAACCAAAGCTTTTCAAAATTTTGTGATGAAAATGGAATTGATCACAACTTTTCGGCTCCTAGAACTCCTCAACAAAATGAAGTTGTTAAAAGGAAAATGGAGTCCTAGAAGAATTTACAAGAACAATGCTTTGTGAAAATAGCTTGCCAAAATACTTTTAGGCAGAAGTCGTAAATACCTCTTGCTATATCTTAAACGGAATATTAATTTGGCCTATACTCAACAAAACTCCATATGAATTATAGAAAGGTAGAAAGCCTAATATCTCTTATTTTCGTACTTTTGGTTGTAAATGATTTATCTTAAATAACAATAAAACTAACTTGGGTAAATTTGACTCAAAGACCGATGAAGGGATATTTTTAGGATATAGTCTTCAACAAGAGAACACTATTGGTAGAAGAATTCCTACATATAGCCTTTGATGAGTCTAACCTAATTAGTAGTAGAGTAGTTTCTTTCAATGATGATGCAGATTTCATTCCAAGAACAAAAACACCTACTCCTATTGTTGACCCAAAGGAGAGCCCACCTCAAACAAATCAAGAGATAGAAGCTCTTAAACTTGACCAAACATCTACGAGTCAACAAGAGGATAATTTTCTCAAAGATTTGAGGTATGTAAATTATCACCCAATCGATCAAGTGATTGGTGATCCTTCACAATGGGTAAGAACTCATTCCTCTATTAGAAATATTTGCAATTGTGTAGCCTATCTATTTCAAATAGATCCTAAGACATTTGTAGAAGCCGAGAAGGATGTTGATTGGATAAATGTCATGCAAGAAGAAATAAATCAATTTAAAAGAAACAATGTATGGAATCTAGTTCCCAGACCAAAGAATCATACTATAATAGGAACTAAATGGGTATTTAGAAATAAAATAGATGAAAATGGAATAGTAACTAGGAACAAGGCTAGACTAGTTGCTAAGGGATATTATCAAGAAGAAAGAATACACTTTGATGAGACCTATGCTCCCGTAGCAAGACTATAAGCTATTTAAATGTTATTAGTCTTTGCATACTTTAACAAGTTTAAATTATTTCAAATGGATGTAAAAAATAAATTTTTAAATGGCTTTATAGAAGAAGAGGTATATGTTGAGCAACCTCTTGGTTTTGAAAATCTTAGTATTCCAAATCATGCCTACAAGCTTTCTAAAGCTCTATATGGGTTAAAGCAAGCTCCAAGAGCATGGTATGAAAGACTAAGTAAGTTTTTGATTGAAAATAATTTTACAAGAAGAAAAATAGACACAACCCTCTTCACAAAAATGACCCATTACTAGTCCAAATATGCTGATGATAACATATTTAGTGCTACTAATGAATCTATGTGTCAAGAGTTACTAAGTGCATGCAAGGTAAATTTGAAATAAGCATGATGGAAGAGCTTACCTACTTCCTTGGACTTCAAATCAAACAATTGAAAGGATGCATCTTCATTAATCAATCAAAATACACCAAGGACCTACTAAAAAGGTTCGAGATAGAAAGCTCAAAGTCACTTGGCACTCTTATGAGCACTTCTACAAAACTTGACCTTGATGGAGGAGGTAAGTGTGTAGATACTAAAACTTATAGAAGCATGATATGAGCATTACTTTATTTAACTGCAAGTAAATTTGATATAATGTTCAGTGTATGCATGTGTGCTAGATTTCAACGTAATCCTAAGGAATCACATGTGATTGCAGTAAAAATAATCCTTAGATATCTACAAGGGACTCAAAACCTAGGATTATGGTACTTTGGAGATTCATCTTTTGAGCTTGTAGGATATTTAGATGCTGATTATGGTACTCTTCTATCGATCACATGCATCGCGACCTCCGCACACTCCGAAATGATTTCGAGTTACATCGGGAACACACAGAAGGCTCTTTGGCCAAGCTTCGGGATCTTCTTTGAGACGATTATGATTCCCCTGCTCGCTGAGATCTCTTTTGTTTTATTCTTTTGTTATGTACATATAACTCTTAGATATTTTAGCACATACATCTTTTTTCATTGTATACATTCATGTATTGTACTCATACAGCTTCTTAAAAGCTCATATTAGATGGATGTATCTATATCTCTGTGTTTGTTTACACTTTTTGACTTTAGCTCATATATATATGTTACTTTTATGCTATATGGTTGCTTGGGTAGAACTATTTGTACTCGACTATATGCTTTAACTGCTTATACTAGTGTAGAAACTTCTGATTCGTCTCGGGAAGCTTTTCTAATTCCAAATAATACCTAATTTTTTTTTACAAATTTTTTTTACCTTATCTTTATGACTGTAGTGTTTATTTTGCTTATATCTTGGGTTTACACCCCTTTTTCTGTTGTTGTCAAAATCATGGGAGAAAAATGAGAAAAATCAATGATAAAGAGAAAATTGAATGTAAACATAGAATAGAGCATAAATTTAGGGGCAGCTTTGCTCCGAACATGTTGACAAATGTAATATTTTCTTGCATTGTTTGGTTGGGTTGATATAACTTTATTTAAACTGCGTTTGAATGCTTAACAGGTTGGTTTTTATTAGAAAAACAGATGAGACTCTGCCCAAATTTTTCTAAAAACCAACACTTAGTTTTTAAAACTGGTTTTTCTCTCCTTAGTTTTGTTATCATCAAAAAGCATTCAGTACGGAAATAAGATGCGAGAACTTAACGCGATTCAGACACCAAAACAAGACAGAAGATCTAGAATGGGCATTAAGGTAATTGAAACAATTGTAAATATTTTTTATTCAATTACATAGCTTGATTTGTGACTCAATTTACAAAATATTTTGACAAAACTAAAATACAAAAAGTTTCTAAGTCAAAAACTATTTTTGAAAAGGTAAACTGAGTTGAAGGACAACCCAATCGACTGGGTCCATATACCAATCAACTGGGATATGGGACAAAAAGTTCCCTGTCGACTGGTGTTAAGGACCCAGTCGACTAGTAACTTCACCCAGTGGACTGGTCATCTGACCCAATCGATTGGTACTCTCCCTTAGCCTAAAAAGTGAAAGTTATTCACTTGACCCAATCGACTTCGATTGGTACAAGGACCTAGTCGATTGGTAATTCAAAAAATATGATCATTTGAGACGCGGGACTTGAGCATTTAATGCCCAAAACCTACCAAGTCTGTGTCAAATGGACATATTGATTCGAGGCCATATAAACCCACTTCAATGAGCATTTAAAACAATGAGAGAACACATTCAATTCACAAGATAGCTCATTAATTGTCAAAAGCTTTGAAAAATTTATTGTTGAGCCATTCTTCAAGATTGTTCTTGAAAGAGAGATACTGTTCATTTATAAAAGCACTTATTATTGTCTCTCTACCATTTACTTTACACAAATTTCATTTATTGTAAAGGAAAAGAGTTGGTACAACTCTTAGAATGTTTAGGATTAAACACTTCATTGTGGCTTCTGTGAGGAAGAGATCGGTTGTAAGGTTTGTACAACACCGGTGAAGTTGTACGACTAAAATTTTAGTAGATTACTTCAAAGAGGTTCCTTGAAGAGAGTGGATGTAGGGTCGGAAGGAATCCAATATTACTAAACCACTATAAACGGAAGAAGGGATTGGTTGTAAGGTTTGTGCAACACCCGTGAAGTTGTATGACTAAAGTTTTAATGGATTACTTCAAGGAGATTCTTTGAAGAGAGTGGACGTAGGGTCGAAAGGAATCTGATATTGCTGAACCATTATAAACGGAGTTTGTATTTTCGCTTCATTAAACTTTTTTACTTTTAAGCATATTATTTGTTTATGTGCTTTGTATATTTAACTGTTTAAAAACTTACAAAATAATTAGCAAAAGTTTTTTAAAACCCAATTCACCCCCTTGGGTTTGAACCTCGGTTTACTGTAAGTAAAAAAAATTGTATCACGTAAATTTTGTGTCTTTCTCTTTTTGTTGTTGCTTAAAAAAAACATTGTGATGGAAAGGATAGAGGCCTTATCAACGCTATGTGAGTGTCGTCACACATGAACCAAACACATGTTGATTCATGTCAGATCACCCGATAAAGCTTTTCTCATCTCATCATAATAAGATGACTCGAACCCAAATACTCTCGACAAGGGTAACGAGTCTAAACCACCCATGTTAAAGCTTTTGGTGCTCGTGTGTTTATGTTTTTGCCTAAAATTTGTCATTTATTGTCAACTTATATGGAGTAAGATCCATACTGGCCCATTTCACATGTATTTTTTTTTATAAGTAATCCATTTCATGTATGTTCAAAGAACAATCTGATTGCCAATGAAGTCTTGGTTCAGTTTTAAACATTAAGGCTTAGGTTTTGAGACTATAAAATCTCTTGTTCGATTTTCATCAGTGTATGGATTATATGTTCAATTTATATAGGCCTTGTTTGGTACTCTGATTTAAGCTAAGTTTGGTTTAAATTCAGAGTTGATTTACCAATTCCAAAGAAGATTCCACCAATTTCAATACAAGATTTAAGCCAAATTTGGCTTAAATCAGGGTATCAAACTTGGCTATATTGGTTTTTTTTTCTTATTTTATGTGGGTAATGTGATAGTATGATAGGTTTTTATATAAATTATGTAATAGCAAACTTATTATGTGATTAAATCAATTATTGTACTTATATATAGTATAATTTCAATACAAAATAAATAAATAATCTATGGTTAGCATTGTACATTACAAAAACGTATCGAATTTAAAGTTATTTATGCATAATTGATTGTGCAATGTGTAACTGCATTATTTTTGTTCTTTTTATTTCTCAATGCATTGAAGTTAAATGTATGTACAGAGAGAGAAGTAGGGGATGGTGCCATGGCCCAGTGGCCCAGCTAACGGGCAAACAACCGGCCTGTCCCGCACTAAAAATCACATTGAAATTGCCAATTCACATTCACGGTTTTTGGTCTCCTTTGATGCCAGCTATCTGTACCAATATTTATAAATTATATCTATCACTCGTAGTAGTACTCCACTACTTATTTCTTGAAAACAACCGGACCAGTATTGTCCATATTGGTCTGTTTACTTCGATCATTGATTGGCATTTTCTTGTCTCATTTATATTCAACTCCCTCAACTTGTCTCTCCAGCTATGTAATTGATTGTTCTAGAGATTGCTTAAATTTCCGGAAAATTTTTGCTGGTTCAGATTTGTTAAAAATTTTATTAATAATTTTAAAGAGCTTTATTGATGATCTCAATATAAGTATATGATTCAAAAATAATATTATTAATAAAGTTTCTTAAAATTATTAGTAAAGTTTTTAACTAATCTAAAACATAAGTCTTAGAGTCGAGCTAGCTAAGTATTTATCAAATTTTCGAGCTTTTAACTTGTATATGTGCAAAAATATTTGGTAAAACCAAGTTTAAATATTTGATTTTAAATCAGTTCAAAATTTTATTGGTAATTTTGAGAAATTTCATCAATAATGTTAAAATAAATGTGAGATCCAAAAAATAATATTCTTAGTAAAGTTTTTTAAAATTACTAATAGAATTTCGAGTTAGATCTAAAATATTAATATTTTGTCTGATCTAATTAAAAAATCCTTGTATACATGGACTGGATAGTTTGCATGTATTCAGGATTAGTTGGATAAAAAATTAAGACACCTTATTACCAAAAAAACAAAATGTTGCAATAACTTGCCCAGATATAGCATTATGTTCTGTCCTGCAATTAACAGAACTTGAAAACCAAATAAACATGATCATGGAGTTAGGTCATGGCAATTGGGAAAAGGTTGTGTTTGGTAGTCACATGACACTTACCTAAAAGTCATAGGAGTACTAGTAAAACCGAATCAGGCATGTTAGGCATTTAGCCTTTACAGAGCCCGTGAACCATGCTCAGAGACTTGGCATGTACGGCCTAAGGGGACCGCAAGGTCTCATTATTTGGGCGTACCATCTGCACTACTTGACAAATCAAAAAATAATTTCATGGTAATATAAATTTTTTAGCTTAAGTAGAACTAAAATTAAATCTCAAACAGCATCATTGTCGATTTTTCTTTTAATATGATCAAGAAGTTCAATTTAAAAATCGATTAAATTTAATTTAAAAAATAATTTTAAATTTAATATGTTAAATTCGTGAATCAATTCAATTAATTAATAAATTAAATAAATATTATTTTTATTTTATGTATTTAATAAATATTATAAAAACAATTTTATTTTTTATTTTATTTCAAAAATATAAATATCAAATTTATTTTTTTTTTAAAAACATATATATTTATTTATTTCGAGAAGCTCGTATCAATGAGTTGAATTATTTGTAAGTCAAGCTCGAACCTGAATTTTATTTTACGAGTTGAACTTGAGTTCAGTTTTTTTAACTCGAGTTAGACTCGAATAAATTTTTTTCTCACGAATCGAGCTTGAACACTACTCAACTCGAGCTCAACTCAACTCGAATACGCTTTGACATCCAAATATAGTACTCATTCTGTTCCATTTTAGTTGTTACATTTTTATAAAATAAATGTCTCAAATGGTTTGTTATTTTTTGAAAGTATAATACAAATATAGTAAGATTTATAAAAATACCTTTAACATCTTAAATATCTTAAATGATTAATTGATGAACTCCAATACTTTTATTCTCTGTTACAATAAAAATAAAAGGACACGGTGAAAAATAAAATATTTTTTCTAAAAAATTGTGATATTAGAAAAATAACATATAAAATAAGACAAAAAAATGTTTATGTACACATAAATATTGAGAAAAATAACATCGAAAAAAAGACAATATTAAGTTGCGATAGACAGCTGTGAGTATCAAATTAATTGGTAAAAACGTTTACCATTGAAAAAAAATTTAAAATCAAATCTCCTTTTACGAAAGAATCGAATATTGAGAGATTGGAAAAAAGATAAAAATTGTCTCCCGATTCGCGGCATATAAACTCAACGGGCCTTCATTAAAAAAAATCACTTATCCTACAAATCTTGCCAAGATCTCATACATTTACAATTATATCAAAAAATAAGTTTAAAATACAAAATGCAACACAAAAATAATCTAGAGTTGGGTGTTTGGGTTAATTTAAAATCAATTGTAAGATTAAATTTATTTTTTAAAATTTATTTTAAATTAAATTTTATTAAGTTACAATTAAAACATCAATAAATAAATAATTTAATTCAATTTAATTAAATATATGATAAATTTATAAAAAAAAAAATCAACTTAAAATATTGACTTTAAACTAACCCGAAGATCACCTTTACAAAATATTCTTCAGACTAATTATATTTTATCACGTGAAAAAAATTATCAACTAATTTAACAAAATATGATTAGTCTAATTTACCGTCCACCTCGTAAACAGAGTTTTAAGATGATTTTTTTTTTGACAAAATCATCCACCCACCGGAGACAAGTAAACCTGACTCTGTATCACATTTTTCCCTATCTTGAAACCAGGCACAACCGTAAAACCTACACGAATATCGTCGCCGGCATCGGAACTCTCGCCGGAGAACAAAGATTCATCGGCTACATTTTCCATGTAGACCTCAGAGAATCTACAGCCTTTCTTCACCTGAAAAACTGAAACCTCTTCGTTTAAAGAGAACGCCAAACAATGCAAAAGCCAAACTCGCCTCGCCATCTCCGCGAACGCCGCGAAGAAAGCAGAATCCGACGGGAACACACCGGAGGTCACCAGCTTCCTCTGGTTCAAATTTCCAAAAAACGAACACTCCATTTTCGCGTGAACCAGGTTCAGGTACTTGACCCGCGTAAATTTCGCAAATGAAGAGCTCGGGTTTTGTGATAGGTAGTGATTCGAGTTAACAGATTTGAGCTTCTTGAATCTGTTGAAGTATTGCTCACGGCGGTTTGGTTTGTTAGCTAGAGAGTCGCTAGGGAGCGAGAAATTAGGGGAGTCGAAACTTTCGAACATAGCTTTGCTCACAACAGATTCGAACACGAAACACCAATGACTCGGCTTAGCAAAAATCGCGCCGGGTTCTATGGTTTTAGCAGCCGCGTCGATGTCCCAGCGAGCCAATTCCATCTCGCGAACCATCAATTTCACGAAAGAACGCAACGATCTCAACGCGCAGTAAAGGAATTGTACGAAATGGCCGTAATTCACCGTAGGAAGCTCAACGTTATCGAACATTGACAGAGATCCGGTCGCATTCAGTTTCTTCTCCAGTGATTTATTAAACGCGAGGGAGTCATCGAGCTGCCTCTTGAGTGAATCAACGTCAATTTTTTTCTTCTCAGCTTCAGCTTCCAGTTTCTTGATTGTGATCTCGTAAGTTCTCATCAAGCTCTGTTGCTCTTGAATCTCTGCAAGCATCAGAGTGACTTGCGGTGAAAGATTCAACTCTTTCTTCAAGAAACTTCGCTTCAATTCAGACAAGACCTTGAGCTCATCGACAACTGCTTGATCAGCGACCTGAATCGCGTCGCTGTTGTAAGGATGCTGAGCAATTTGCAGCTCAGCGTATGCAGCTTTGATCGAAGTGACGCTAGCGAAGATTTTCGCAACAAGAGCTTGCAATACTGCCTTCTGCTTAGCTTTTGATTTGTCTCCGTGCTTGTTATCGGTGACTGAGTAACCTTCTTCTTCAAATTTGTGGTGTTGTAAGTTACTGAGGATGCAAATTCCGATCCCATTGTTGTTGGTTGCGGTCTTTAGGTTGATTACTTTTTGGATTGCTCTTGCTAGTTTGTTCTTGTTCTTGTGGAGAGCTGATTTGGGTTTGATTGTCTCCATTGTTAATTAGATTGGAACTGAAGAGAGAGTGATTTGGGTCATGAGATTGATTTGTGGGTTTTGTTTTTAGAGAAAGAATAACATTGAAAAAATATAATCAAGAAAAAAAAGTGAGTTTTGGGATTGAGGATATAAAGCGACTGCCGTTATGAGAGAAAAAAAAAAAAAGCAGAGCACAACTTTGACTAATAATAAAACTGGAGGAGGAAATGAAGGAGAGCTTAAAATAAAGAAAAAAAAATAGAAAAGTGAAAATTAAAGCGCGGGAAAAATAAAAGGTTAACAGATTTTATTTTTTTTTCTCTCTTTTAAGCTTTGGTTACAGAGATCAAGTTGTAATTAGATGGAAATAATAAATCCTGAAGATAGTTGTTAGTTTAGGGGTATTGGTAGACAGAGGGATGATAGTAGCAGTAAAGTGGACCCGTTGGAAGGTTTGTTAGTAATATCAAAATAAGTAGTAAAAATATTTAAAATTATTAATAAAAATTGGAACGGATATAAAACAGTCAAATGGAGAATTATGATTGATGGTTACTATCTAGTACTGGACCCCACTGATGAGAGCCATTTGGCAATGCTAGAAATGGTGGTGGTCTTGACTGTTTTGACTTAATGACCCTGATGCATGGAAGGAATATGAATCTGTGTAATTTTGGGTGGAAAGTGGAAAGTGGAAATTAGTGGGAAATTGCACATTTCTTTTTAAATACTATAGTATAAAATTCAAAAAGAAAGAGAGAAAGAATGTTGGGGGTATAAAAATTAAATTACTTGTCAAAACTATAAAATAAAAAATGGAATACTAAATTACTCCATTTGAGTCGGTGGGGAACCCACAAAAGTCGGTGATAATCTTTGCATAACAGACGGTTGTGATTCAGCAGAGAGAGGTGAGCCCAGAGCATGTCTTGTCGATAGGGCAGGGACAGGGGCAGGGGCCAGAAAGAAGAGCCTCGCATATTTCACAGTTGAGAAATGAGAATCTTGGAGATTTGGACTGTGACAGATGATTGATCTTTGCCAGCTGTGGCTCTAATACGCTTACCGCTTAAGTATTCGCCACATCCCTCTCTCGGCGTTGATTGGAACGGTGTTTATTGGAAGTGCGGTGATACGGAACTAAAAATTGTTATACTGATTCGGGTTTTAAAAAATTTATTTATAATTTTAAAATTTTTTATTAATAATATTAATATAATCATAAGATTTAAAAAAATAATATTATCAATAAAATTATTTAAAATTATTAATAAAATTTTCGACGAATCTGAAAAATAAATTATAAACCCAAACCAATTAAATATTTCTCTACGTATCCACCCAAATCTCAATTTGTTCACCCTTTTTACTTAACTGAACAATTACATAAATCCAAGTAGTAAACTTGAGATTTAAATAAAAATTAAAATTAAAATTTTGATATCCTACTTGAACAATTAGATAAAGAGTGCTGATATATGTATATCCGGAATGAGGAGCAGAACAAACATTTTTTTGTCTATAAATTGAGTGGTAATTTCATGGGAGTTCGAGTGTTAACAAGGAAGGAATGGAAAAAAAATAATTATTTTTTGCCTATATAACACGTTTTCATTAGCTAATGGAAGAGAATGTATGTTTTGTTGTTCATTCTTGATGTGCTTTTATTTTTATCCCTACTTTATCCATAGATTAATGCGAGATTGTTAAAATTTGCTCTCTTCGTCTAAAGTGTTTATGTTTGAGTTCTCTTAATATGTTGACTTGGGACAATTTTAACCTTGAATGTAATATGAATCAATATTTATGTCTAACATACGTGTAACAACGCTCATATAGTGATAAAATTTTTACTATATTACTTATAGCGTTTTTAACACCAAAAAAATAATAAAAACATTTAGTTACTGTATAATAGAGTTTATGAAATAATTTTTGTTTTTCATAAATAAAAATTAAATCAAACCCTTTAAAAATGGTTTATAAACATAATCAAAAGCTGAAATTTTTTTTTACAAAATTTGAGTTATTGTCAGAAGAAATTACTTTCACACTACTATTATTTTGTAAAGCATTAACCCTTTTTAATTTTATTGTTATTTTATCAAAAATTATTTTATAAATCATAATCTGAAATAAAAAAAATAATCGACGTATAATTAAATTAATAAATCATATATCATGAAAATAAAAAATCGACGTATAATTAAATTAATAAATCATATATCATGAAAATAAAAAATGAAACTTTATAATTTTAAAACCTCAATCTTTTTCTCTAATCCAAGAACTTGTCAATCCAATAAAAGCATATGAGTGGTTGAGAAATTAAACATACTTATTCAATGAACATAAGCTGGCAATAATAATTGAAATATTTTAAACACTGTTTAAGAATTTCTTTGTTTATTAATAAACCTCTACTATTTTTAGTTTTCAAGAATTTAGACTTGGGGGAGTAAAAGGCTGAAGAAAATTGTATAAAAAGACAAGGCCGAAAGAGGATAGTGACTTAGAAAAACAGTCATGTGGGACATATAGCATATCATTGTCATGTATAAAGTTGATAATTAAGATTAAATAATAACAACTGGAAATAAAATAAATGAAACGTAATGTATTTTTTTCTTTATCAAATGTAATAAATATTACTCCATTAAATTAGATCATCAATAACTTTTAACATTTAAATTTAGTTTTGAAAGATAATAATCCTATTGGGCTATTTGAGGTGTTAATGTCAAATCAAAATTTTCAAAATATGAGACTAGTCCTTTATCATTATAGTCATAATAAATCACTGTTTTAAAAATAACAACCTATGTATTCGATTTTTGTTAGATTGAATAATTTTGACAACGTCATAAAAAAAATTAAGATGCGATGAACCGAAAAAAAATTAATAGAATAATTGTTATAAGAAAATTAAAATGAATACTGATCAAGCCGTGTGAGGTAAGAAACAACAGATGTCGAATATCATGGCTTAGCTATCATTGTTACGTATACAACATGATTATGCGAGAGGTATTTATACAATACGTTATTATAATTTATAAATTGTAAATCATTAAGTGTTGAATTCATACTTTTATTTTAAGAAAAAAAATGTTGGAAAGGAGGAAGTAGAGTCTTTATCAACACTCTGTGAGTGTCTCCTCATAACACAAGTGTTACTAGATTATCGGAGAAGATTTGTCTCACTCCATCGTAGTGGGAGGATTCGAACGCAAACACTCATGATGAGAAGAACGAACCTTAATTATTTTACTAAAGCTTTGGTGGTCAATTCAAACCTTTTGATTTAGTGATTATGTCTCACTATTTTGTGTTAAGATTTTAGTTTAAATCCTTATAAAGAGGACTTCTAATTGGTTTAGAAAAAACTGTTTCGTATTTTATTGTTATTTGTTCAAGTAAGAATAATAGTAGTTTCATATTGGATTGTTACTTGTTCTTAGTGGTGTGCAAACGGTCGATTAAAAATTTTAACTTATTCTTTTCGGCTATTTTTTTTTAATTGTTTCGACCAAATTAACTTAAGTATTTTGACATTAATCGATCGAATTAAATTCTTTTCGGTTAGTTGGTTAACCGTCACTATTTATATAATTATTATTTTTTTAATTTATTACTATAGATTATATATTTAATTTACACTTTATTTCTTTTGTTTATTATATTTTATATATATTATATTATATTTAACATATTATTAATATTAATTAATTTCTTAATCGGTTAAAAAAGTTAACTGTTGACCGACTAATTAACCGATATATCTTATTTGGTTAATTGATTTTATACCGATTGAATCGATTAACTGAATCGTTTTAACCGAATTGGTTCAAATCGATCGGTTAATCAGTTTTAACTGTTTAGTGAATACCTCTACTTGTTCTAGTAGTATAAGTAGTTTCTTATATTGTTTTTTTTGGTAGTAATAAGAAAATATCTTCTATATAAAAGGGGTTCTAGAAAAGGTTTGAGACACACTCAAAATTTCAATATACATTGTAAATAAGAGAGGTTTACAACTAGAGATAGGTTGAGAACTTTGAGTGTATTGCAGTTTTGAGTTGTCAAGTAAAGATATCACTTATAATTAGAGACCACTTACAACTATAGTTAAGTTGAAAGTTTTGGTTGCTGGTTTGTACTGGACTTTTGGGTTGTGGGTTGTGAAATAGTAGTGAGAGTTTAATAACTTTAGTCTTTTTAAAATTGTAATAAAAAATTAATAAAGTTATGAATTTATTAATAAACATTGTGTTTTTACTTTTTGTTTATTTTCTCTATTATCGTTATGTTTTTCTCTTAAAACTTGAATAGATATCAAAAGATCCGCATTCAATCTCTCTTCGTATCAATATAAAAAAAATCATTATGAGCTAACCCCAATTGGCTTAACATTGGGTTCTGATTTTTCAGGGCAAATGCAAACAAAGCATTAATTATTTAATGGTCATTTTACTAATTGGTCTCTAAAATCAACCGAGTAGGGCCAATCTTGTTTGAACTCCTGATAGAAATAATCGTTTTTTTTTTTAAATTATGAATTGCGGTCTAGATTAACCCAACTTAAGCACCTCTCAGGAAATGCTAAACCAGAAGATTACTCAACCTAGTATCAAAGAACCAGACTTCATCATTGACATGTTTCATGTGTGATGTTTAGCTGTCTGTAAATTTCAGACAATAAAACACAAATAAAAGTTTATAATCAATGGTGGAGTATTTATTGCAGAACCATCCCAAGCGTAAAAAGTGTCTTAATTATTGCAAAACCAAGATGATATGTGATAATGCATAATGCAGTTAACATATTTAAGCATGAATTTGCTTTGGCATCATTGGATTATCCTAGAGGTATCTCTATTCACAAATTATTAATTCTTATTCATAATATCTAAATCAATATTCTAATATTCCAATAGTGTTAATACCGAAACCGAAATGGGTTGAAACATTTCGGTTTAACTTTTATACTTCGTTTTGTCTTTTGTTTTGGTCTGTTTCAATTCATTTTGATTTGTTTCGGTCGAAATATTACAATATAATTCTTATATATATATATATATATATATTTAAAAAATTAAAAAGATAATTTGAGAATTTTTGATTGAGTGACGTGTGTAATACATTATCTTTAATATTTGATATTTGAATGATGATTTTTATTATATATATATATATAATTTGATGGTAAAATAAAATCTCAATCTAAATTTAATAAAAAAATAATTTATAATTAATTTTAAAACAAAAAAAATTATATTGATTTAATTTATATATTTAAATAATAATTAAATTTTTATAATTTATATTTATAATTATATATTTTAAAATAACATTAAATTCAAAACAATGAAACAAAATATTTCATTTAAATAATTAAATCGAAACATTTTCCCAGCAAAATTTACACATTTGACATAAGCACCTAAATATTCTGCGGATGCGCAGCAATTATTTATTTATTTGGCAAACATGCACACTGATGAATAGGTATATATGCATGACAGTTACTCCACTGCTGACAAAAATATTGAAGAGCTTCATTAAACGTGACATGTTCAAACGGAAGCTAAGGACTGAATTTGCCATGTGATGATGTGAACTCAAGACTTTCTACTTAAGTAGGCTCAGAATTATTTTTGACTAATGATTATGATACAAAAGTCAAAAGAGTGCTCAGTTCCAGGACTGATCAATACCACATGCTTTGCAGAATGAATCATTCATTCTATCACTACTCAACTGCCTTCAATTAATAACCAGCATTTAAGGTTATTTATGGTTTTGGATTATTGGTAAAAAATATTAATACGGCGTTATGAAAATATATAATATATAAATTTATTTTATTGTTAAATTATATAAAAAATATATTTTTTATTTTTATTTAAGAGTGAGATAGATTTTTATATTATATATCTCTCGTGACATCGTGCTAGACAATAATTTTTCTTTCTTATCGTAGATTTAACTGAACGATTTTAAAAGTAGAGTTGTTTTTTTTTTTCATTTATGTGTTAGTTATGTTTCGAGTTTAAATGATTTATGTGATAATATTGTGTTGTTAAATATTGTGATAAATATTATTTTTGTATAACATCGTTACACTCTTAAAATATTATTATTGTAGTATTGTTAGGATCAGACTCAAAATTCGAATGATGAGTAAAAGGTTCGTTCAAAATTAGAGTTGATTGAGTGAAAGCAAATCCAGCTTTGGAGTTGAAAGCTTGATCAGTGTTGGCATTTATGGTTTATTATTTATGACTTTAATTATCTTAATGTGAAGATCTATGCAATCAAAAACTTAAAAAAGTATAATCGATGTGAAGACCAATATATTTTGATAAATAATTTTGTGTGAAGACCATAATAAAAACGATTGTTTGAAAGAGCTTAAAAAATTGTTGTGTTCAACTTTCTGTCATGCATACCATTAACCCAATTGATAAGCACAATTTTTTTTTTTTTAGATTCAAATCCTTCATCCCAATTATTTAAAGAAAAAAAAACATGTGATAATCTTGCTCATATATGTTTAACACCTTATGATTGTTGTTTGGATAATTCATTTTATTGTTTGATTTTAATTGGAGAGATAATTGCATGGAAAGTTCTTAAACTATTCAGAACTAGGATTTAGATCTTCAATTTATCGATTTGACATTAGAGATTTTCAAAATTTCAATTAATCTGAATGCAATATTTTAAAACATTGTTCATCAATGAAATTATTTTAAAATCTTAATTTTTTTTTAAAAAAAATCATTATTATTTCTGAACACATGTAAATATGAATGTAATATACCATGAAAAAAAAATCGATTTTTTTTTAAGTACTAAAACTATTTTTGCTTGAGTTTTTCACTATTACAAATTGAAAACGTGAAAAAATAACACATTAATGCTTTTTAAAAAATAATACATTGGTGAATTTTTTTAAAAAAATATTAGATAACTTTCAAATGATTTTCAAAGTTTATTAAATTGTTTGCTTTAATGTATTCAACCAACGCAAATTAAAAAAATAAATATTAAATTAATAAAAAAATAACATAATAATTTACTGAAAGTTTGAAAACATTTGGTACTAAATTCGTAGCCTAAAAACTTAAACCCTAAGCTTTCATGGCTTAAAAATGATTGACAATTTCCTCTTAATTGGGCACTAAATCAGGTCGGCTGGCAATCAAAATCATGACAGTGTATAAAAAAATTGGTCATCCAAATTAATTATGACAAAGTATTACTAATATTAGTATAGTAATTAATTAATGAGCCTTGAAGAAGGTTTTTGTTCCCTACTTAATTAGTTCATCAATTGGGCACATATAATGCAACCTACCAAATATAAATTAGTAGATCTTGAATGATGAAAGAAAATTAATTTATATTTTCTACCTTCTTTTTTAGGCATGCAATAGTCAATTAATATCGTATCACAAGTTTTAAGTACATTTTGTTCAAGATCATTGCCTAGGTGTCATTATGCATACCACCATGGGACAAAAATTTTCTCATTGCTTTTAGACAAAGATTTATTTATTTATTTATAAAAATAAGGAAATCATATGCATTATTATTTATTCAACAAGCTTTGTTAATTCATAAAAAAAAAATTAAAAAAAAAGTTTTTTTTACAATCATATAAATTATGGTGACTATGCATCTGCGTAAAGGAAATACAAGCAAATTAATCGCTTTAGTGATTGCTAAGTAGGTATATCCAAATTATTTCGAGTGCAATCTAATTTAACTAATAGGAAGCAAATATCGATCATAACGCGTATTATTAATTATCATGTTCTTAAAAAACAACATTATCCAACTGTGATTTTTTTAATTAACGATTATTTTTGGATTATTTATTTTTAAAAACTTATAGTCAATTATCATTTTACGTTAATGTACATCAAGAAATTGATAACATATGTCCTTCTTGAGAGGATAGAGAAGTCCCTTGAAAACAACGTTGTTCTACATCAAGAAATTGATAAAACTAAGAAAGGACAGCTTCCAATTTTACTTTGCTTTGAAATAAATTAAGTACAAAAATGATGACAAATTGGTTGGTTTATATATATATATATATCCAAAATTAGGATTAACGGTCGGTGGTTAATCGATTCGAATTTTATTTTATGAAGCGGATATGAATAAAAACAAGTTTTTCGAAGTTACGGATAGTTTTTCATAGTTTTTAACAGTTTCAAGTTCAGATCTAGATAACAGAATAACTAAACATATACAGTTATAAATATGTAAAATTTTACGGATAAATTACTTATTGTCATTCATAGGTAAATAAGGATGACAATTCACAAGTTTTTTTCGTGGTTAACCGATCTGAATCGTATCCATTTAAATGGTATAAATAACAATAAATGAGTTTTTTTTGTGGTTACAGATATTATTTTATTGTTTTTAATATTTTTAGGTTCAGATTTGAGTAACAGTGTAAATAAACAAATACAGATATGAATATGTAAAATTCCTCAAGTAATTTACCTATTGCTATTCCTAGCCCAAATGGATATAAAAATAGATTTTTTTTTTCTATTAACCAATAAAAAAAAGCCAAGCAAGCACAAAATGAAAAAAATAAATTTAATCCATTTATGTTACCACTCATCTTCTATGAAATTATCACTCATATTTTAGAGATTTACCACTAAGATTCCAAGAAAAAAATAATTATGTTTTGTAGTATGTTGTAATGCTGTGTACTCCAATAACCACTCTTGGTTTATGTAAATTAATTGAAAAAGCCAGTACTCCAAAATATTTTCCATAAATATGTAACATTAAATATAAATTAATGCAATAAAATACAGTATCCCATCAGATAACCCTAAGCCCAAATATTTTCACAAGTGAAACTGAGATCCCCAAGTGGCACCAAGTGTAGGGCCGTCCAAAAATTTTACCCTATAAAAGTAAAAATCCCAATGGTCATTTTAATTCTGTTTTGTACTTAGAAACTTGAAAGGACGTTATTACTTCATTTCACTTTTACTGCTACTCCAGCTTTTCATTCTTAAAGGTCTAAACATGGATTTGGAATCCAACGGCTATATATGCTATTGGTCTACTACTGCCTCGTGTAGGACCCTATTGTTCGGCTTGATGTGCCCTTTTTGAGGGTGTAAGACCCTATTGTGCGGCCTGATGTGCCCTTTGTGGGGCCTATCTCAAATTCATGTACGCGGTACCCACATGTTAGTATAAGAGCTAATTAATTACCATTGAGCCACCAACCTATACCTCAAATGTAACTCCAATTTTTTTTTTTTTTACTTAAAAGGGTTAATTTGGTCTTAAAATTGGTTTCAATTTCATCAACAACTTTTTATTCCTTCACCAATGCTGTATTTCCTTGTTAACTTTGTTTAGAAAAGTGAATTTCTTTTATTTCACCATCTTTTCTTGTTTGGAAGAGTTAATTTGGAAAAAAAAAACAGTTTTTAAAATGAATTGAAAGTTGATTTTTTTTTTAAAAAATTAAACTTATATTAAAACAACTGATTTCATAACTATTTTATTAAAGACAAATTTATACGGTTAAAATTTTGATTTTTCAAATAAATTTATTTTAATATTTTTAATGATGAAAATTAAAATTTTTAAATGAATCTGAATTTTTAAAAAAATTAATATATTAATATTATTTTAATAAACTTAAAAATAATACAATAAACGCTGAACAGTTTTTAACCCTATCAAAATTGTTATTAAAACTATTGGATTGAGTATAACTTTGATAGAAACTCACATGTTTCGTAAAGTATCTCTGCTAGCACAAAGTTATTTGAGGCATTCATACATGGGAGTCAACCTTTTCAACTAATGCACAAAAAATATAAAAGCCAAATTAAAGGTAATTAATAATGGAACAAGGATAAAGGTGTGCACCATCATTGCTTGCCATATAAAGAAATCAGACAATGTCAATAAAGTTCCTGAGATCAACTGGATTTATGATTTTGAATAGATCAAATATTATAATCCAGTTTTTTGCTTTTTTACAAATAAAAAAATAGAGAAAAAAATTTAATCACAAAATTCTTTTTATTTTCAAGAGAAACAATCTAACACGAGCTTATTAATTTAAAGCAATTTAATTTATTGGTTTGATTTTTATCAAATTCTAACAAAAAAATTAATATATTTACTAATTAGTCATGAAAAACAATAAATATTTTAAGTTTTTCTGTAATCTTAACCATCTGACGTGATAAGTTAACAAATATATTAAGTTTACGATAGTCTTTAAATTAAAATTTGATCGGAATCAAACCAATAAATTGAATTGCTTTAAATTGACAAAACCAAAGATTAAATTGTTCATTTTGAAAATTCAATAAATAAACTGCTATTTAACCCTAAACATTGGAGAAATTTTACAATTAAAGCCCAAAAAAAAAAAACAAATTAAGGATTCTAGTCTTAAGAGCCAATTAGAAAAGCCAGAAAGCCATTTCTTGTACTATTATGTTCTTCAGGATTAAGCAAATATAAGTAGGATTGAACTTATGTGATGTTTCTTGTCTCAACCATGCTTTTACCAGACAAAAAGCATTTTAGTGTAGCTAAACTGGATTCCTTATTCCATGTATAAAGAAGAATGGGGAAAGAGGGAAAAAAAAGGGATCAAAATTATAATCTCCCATCCTTTTTCTTCTTTTTTTTTTTGGGGATAAACAGGCATAATCTCATTTTATTAAGGAATCCAAAGTTCAGCCAATTTGTTTAGAATGAGACACTATTAAGCCAAATGAGGTAACAAAAAGAAATTTTGGATTTCTATTTTGGAAGAAATTTTTGTAACCGTGCTTTCTAACATAAGTAACCTAAGTTCAAGAGATAAACTAAAAATACCAGTGTCTAAACAATACCAAACTACCATCTTCATCTCTCAATCCCCATCTATCGGTTGTTAACAAGGTGGGATCTACTTACAATTTTTTAGCTCACCATAAACTGCCATGAAGCTCTCATTAGCACACCACCCTAACTATCCCTAAACATACCACTGCCACAGCTCAAAAGCCGAATAGAAGCCAAGTTCACTGGATTTTTCCTTCTCAAATGTCTCAAAGTACTCATATATGATTGTTACAGCAAGCAATATCCCAGTTTCTGAGCCAATTGCTCCCATGAAATCTGCCAGGACCGTCAATGCACCAATGCACACTCCTCCAAAGGCAGCTGGGATGTAGCGATTGAGTTCCTTCTGTAAATTTGAAGCTCTATGTCCAGGCATCACCATTTGTTGTTCCTACATAGCCAGCATATAAAATTCAAAGAAAATCCAGAAAAAGAGTATAATTCCACGACATTAAAATCGAAAGAGCATCTTTATTGATCAGGATAACTCATAAGAATAGAGCTACTGGTCACCTATAAAAAAATAGAAAATGGAACTACAGGTCAAATGCCATACAGTCACACGTGCAAAGTCTATGAGGAACTCTGAACTACATTAACAAACCCAGAGCATGGATGTCACCGTTCAGTTAGTAATGATAAGAACTAACTTGCATGCAAGCCTGATCTGTAATGTTTGCAATAAATGCATGATTGTTATGGACAAGTTTCTCAGATTATTATTACTTATAAGATTCCAGATAAAAGTTCACAGTTAGAATAGGAAAAAATAGTCAAAGGAACAAGCATGCACCATCACATCTAATCTCAGTAAACCTTGAGTTGCTTAGCTACATCTCGAGCAGACGACCCAGAAACTTCAATCCAAGTTTTTGAGAAAAATGCACAGGCCGAAAGCATAAACACCAAGTAGAACAGAGCATGGAAGGGATTGGCTACCATATCTGCCAAGCTGCAAACATGATCATATTTGGGGGGTGGGAGAAGGGAAGGGCATCAGCTCATGCAAAGAGAAAGTAGAAAATAGATGTATGTTGTTGAGTTCTACACACAAAACACGCAGGTGACCAACACGATTGTAATCAAATTTAAAATGGTATAGAAACTAGAGGCTGTGTCACCTTGCTGGTGCAGTGACATAGTAAGCAAGGCCACCAACTGGTATATACTGGTCACCTCAATATTCCGATTCCTGCCACTTTCCTAGCAGACTAACAAAGAAATTCCCACTGTACTTCCTGTAGAGCAGCTGTACAGGAAAAAGATGGCATTATATTTGTTTGCAGCATCAACACAAACTTAGCCCTTTAACTTTCACATATACATAGAGAACTTAGGTACTTGGGAGATGAAGTAGAGATTTGAAACAAGAGCAGATTGGAGAATGATGGGCATATTGGAGGTGTAGAACAGTTTGATTGGATATGAGCCCTGTTGTCCACGGGCATTCTTCAATCTCACGGGCAAAACCACACGAAAACCTTGGAAGTATATGACAATTAGGAAGATCAAAACTGTAGCAAGCAAATTAGTAACATTTGGAAGATTTTGCCGGTAGAAAGCCTGTCGGAGAGCAGCGACTTTGTTAGACTTGGTTAGCAGCATATGGAACAAGGCAATAACAGCACCTTCAAATTCAGCTCCTCGACCACTGTTGATTGTTGTCGGGCTAAAAGCTTTCCAGATTATGCTTTCACAGCATGGTTAAACCAAACTTTTAGGATTACACCCTGACATTATATCATACGCTGGAGATTTCGAATGGAACAAAAAAAAATCAACCTACCAGATATTGGTGGCTATGAAAAGGGAAATTCCTGAGCCTAGACCATATCCCTTCAGGAGAAGTTCATCAAGGCAGATCAAAATGATTCCAGCAAAGCAAAGTTGAACAATTATAAGGATAGCATTCCCAGCACCAAGTTGGCTGACGCTACCACACATCCCAGATAGGACATACGCAACAGCCTCACCAACAGCAATCAGGATGCCCAACAACTTCTGTGCTCCATTTCTGCAAAAAACATACCAAAGAAAAGCAGAAGTTTAACAAGACACATTAAATGAACCATATAATGTATGATAAACTTGAACATTGGTTTATCTTTACAAGAATAACAATGCAAGCACATGCAGATTATGACAATGTGCTCATAAATATGCATCAAAAGTATTTGTTACAATCAGCAACATAGTTTTCTTGGCAGTGATGGTATTACAAAGCCCAAGATGAAACTTTTGGCAGTGATGGTATTACAAAGCCCAAGATGAAACTTTCTTTAGGATGAACAAAGCCTTTAGCTATGTCACAGGCTCCTTAATTTAGCTGAATGTACCTCTGTTGGACACATTTGGAAAATACGGGTATGGCTCTTAAAGACTTGAACACTCTAAATCAAGGGAACCCCAGGCATATACACATCTGAAACTCGCACCACACTCTGGGTAACATAGGTATTTAGTTACTTTAAGAAGATTAAAAACATTAGAAGAACATTGTCCAGGATAGCCCTATCACTCCAATTCTTGTTATATCTACTAAATATAGTAAGACAATACATCTTCTGTATAAATACAGCAAGGATTGTGCTGGATAAGCAAATGATGGAATAAGTACAGGCTCAACCCTTTCACAGAACCCCACAAAAGAGATAGAGATATAGAGAGAAACATGCAAACCATACTGAAAAGTTTTTTTCCTGAAATGCTAACACAAAAAAATGTGAAAATAGACAATAACAATTACAATACTTACAAGAGTGCACGATCCTCACGAACATTGTTGTCTACTTTAACGATCTTCGACCCAGCCAGGAGTTGCATCACCAGTCCACATGCCCTCCACCAATTGTCTTCCTTGTTTTCAAATTCTGGATAAGAATAGAATCAGGAAGAAAGGTAACAGAATAGTTAAGACATTTTTTAAGCTAACTAACATATATAAAAGTATATAGAAAAAAATGAGCATAAAATACAGATGATAAAAACATAGAAGAACTAGGGTGCACATTGCCAATGCCAGTAGCAGTGGTTTAAGATTTATTTGCAAGAGTAACATTAGGCAAAGATGAAAAGCGATAAAAACTAGAGAAAACATCGATGGTACTTGACAAATGATCAGTAACTGCAGAGTTAATGATCCATGGTCTGGATGAAGAGTTACTAGACAATAGACAAGCTTTTGGTGTACCTTTTTAGGTGGAAAGAGCAATCGATGAAGATGTCTGGCAAGGTTCCTTATACTGTAATAGTTCATTATACACATATATAGAAATCATCATAGAAGTTGAGGGCATGAAATTTGAGGTAGATCCACACTCAACAGAACTAGAAGTCATAACATTAGCCACCATGGGATGACTAACTAATTTCCAACATGTTTCCCTAGTATTCTCGGAACGATGGCAGTATATACATTGGTGAACTGAATCTCGACCAATACCATGACCAATAGAGTTACTATCATGACCAAATGAACCACGACCTCCTCTTCCACCACAATTACTTATATTATCAAAACCATAGCCTCTACCGGTATTAGTACCATCCGATCACCTTGCCAAGCTTGAGTAACCAAAGATCCGTTGTCACTAGTTTGGGAAACAGCTCGTAGCACACAAGGATAAGTCTTAGACCATGTAGGAAGTCCTGCCTCTCCTAGTATTTGGGATCGAACCGGTTCATACTCAGGCTTTAGGCCAGCCAAAAATGTAAGTACCTCGACTTGCTTTTGGCCTTTTTGTATGGCCTTTACATCGGTGGAAATAGGCATCAAACTATGTAATTCTAAAGACATTCTCTTCATATCAAAAAAATATTCAATAACATCTCGATCACCTAGCTGACTATGAAAGAACTTGGTATTCACATCATACATCCGATTAAGATTGCTAGAATATAACAGATGAACATAGTCTCAAAATTCCTTACAAGTGTCAAGATGTGTAATTAAGTCGACAATTTGGGGTTTCATTGAATTCCATAATAAGTGTTGAATAAGGAATATTTTTATTCTCATGTATCAAACAATTTCGAATTGGCAAGCGAATCATCAATAAGAAATTTTCACTTTCCTTGACTAGTGACATATTTATAGACTGCCTTGAACCATTGAATGTAGTTACTACTATTCAACTTTCAAGTAGTAATAATATGAGGACTCAGTTGGGGAGAGGTACCGGAAACAATCTTGGACTCCATAGTGATAGATTATAATCTGGTAAACAAAATAATCCAATAACCAAATAGGTTATTAACCAAAGAACCAAATAGATTATAACCAAGGAACCAAACAGGTGGTAACAAAGTAATCAAACAGGTGATGGTGCTAACCTAGTAACCAAACATGTGCTAACCAAGTAACCAAACAAATGCTAACCAAGTAACCAAAGTTGGGGTCGATGAAGCTGTCAGAGCAAGCCAGAGCCGGAGTTGGGGAAGATGCTGGAACAGGCCAGAACCAGAGCTAGGGTCGGATTTGGCTAAAAACAACCCTTTGATTGCATACTCTACCCATTGTTTAAAATCATGATATTATAAATAAGATTAGATGTTTTAGAGAGACTGACTAGCAAACACCCTATTAAATGTTCAAAGATTAATTAAAAGTATGTGGTAAGAATCATGTAAACCCAAATTTCCTCTATTACAGTTTTTTTTTCAAAAAAAAAAGAATTCATATTCCATTTCTTAATTTATACTAGTATTTACATGATAAATTTTTGTCAATAAAAACAGAGCCTAGTAGGATTACTTGCATTTACTATTTTCTGACAACTCTGTTTATATTAGCTTCATCTTTGTTTCCACTAAAAATTCTTGCTATTTCAATTTTTGATATCTTTGGGTTCATATAATTATCTAGCAAAACATTACTAGTTTTGAGATCTCTATGAACAATTTTGAGCCGAGAATCTTCATGAAGATACAAATGGCCTCGTGCAATTCCATTCATAATGGGTAAGCGTCTTTTTGAATATAATTGACCTGCCCTAGTTGAATCTAAACCAATATTAATGTTTATTAATAATTTTGCATTTCATTGAGGAAAATAGTTAGATACAATTGTAGACGTACCGATTGTTAGGTTCCATAATCATATCAAACAATATGGGCATAGGAAATCAGCCATTAAGGAATCAATTAGAGGTTTAGGGGACAAACAAAAGATGAAGAAATGAAAACTTTTGTTGGGCATGTATTCATAGATAAAAAGTGATTATTTTCCCTCCAAGTAGCATCCCAAGAATCTCAAAAGATTTTTATGTTGTAATTTGGAAATTAAAGTAATTTTTTTCTTAAACTCTTACAGTCTTTGCCCAGATGTTTTTGATAGCCTCTTAAGTGCAATTTCCTTACCATCCGCCAGTTTACTCTAGATTGGGAGAATTTATTGCGCTGCATAGGTCCATGAAAGATACATGGCACAAGAGTCTATCTTAGCATTGAATGGCATGAGATCAAGTGAGAGAAAAAATATATTTTTCTTTTCATCCAATGATGAGATGGACCTTTGTTCCATGTATTTTTCATTGACCCGGGTTAGACAAGAACTTTTTCTTGATTTGAGTGCATTAGATGCACTATTGTTCAAAGTCCATTTTACAGGATATATTATTTGAAAAAGTATATTGTTTATCAGAAAGTAAACATGGAATGATGTGGTTTCTGCTTTAATAATTAAATCAAAGCCACAAATACGTCACAAGTGTGGTCCTTGGAACGTGGGGAGAAAATTGTGGTCCACTTTAATGCACTTAATCAACCTGGGAAAAAGTTTGGCAAATATTAAGTAGTTGGTTGGATAAAGTTGCAAAGAGAGGGAACCTTTGTTCGCTTGGCTACACAGATTGGAAGAAGGTGCTTTCTAACTACAAAAATGACATTGTTTTATTGATTCGGGTAATTAACAACAACTTAATTTGGGGTTTTCTTCCCTTTTTGTGGTGGTGTACATGCATATACTCCTTAATACCACAAAATACTTATTTGTATTATTTCTTTTCTTTGTGGTAGAGGAAGTTTCATTATCCTATGATTGAGGCGATCAACAAAACATTATTGAGGATGATCGGTAAAAAATGGAAGGACTACAACTATGTGCTTAAAAGGGACCATATGAGGAATAAAACAAGACAACAAGTTTTGAGCAATAATGTTCCAAAAGGGGTAGATCAAGACCCGTGGGAACAACTTGTGAACTACTAGTTTCTGAGCAGAGTGAGATTGTTTTTTCATAATTATATTCATTTGAATTCTCATTGTTTCTATTTTCTTTTAATGATTTATTAGTCAAATTGGTTTATGGTTCTTGTTGAAATATTCTACGATAGGGACAACAGCACGTGAAAGACAACAATGTCCTCACACGGCCGGATCAAAGAGTTTTGCTAGAAAAAAAGGGATGAATATGTGAGTTGATTTGCTTCATTCATCCAATTTTTCATTTGAGATGTAGTATATTGAGTCATTGTTTGAATTCTTTTTATAAATGATAGGAGATGAAACATGGAAATGAGCCCGGACGCATAGATTTTTTTACTGAAACTCATAAACGCAAGGATGAAACTTTTATTGATGACACATCACGACAATTTGTGGTAAGTTCAATAAAACTAGTTCTCAAATACTTGAAGTTAGAGAATTTAATTCTTATATAAATTATTCTTGGACCATTTTTATTGGTGTCCTCAAATATGTTGCTTTTGCCAGATAAAATATTACTACATTTTGTTTCCCATAAGGCTTTATTTTTTTTATAGATAAGAAACAACAACCAATCAGAGACTTGATGTGATGAGACTTGAAAATGAAAAAAAATTATAATTACATACAAAAGCTGGTTGTGGACACCTTGTTTGGATTGTATTTTTGTTCTTCTTTTGCATGAGGTTTTATGGAAAAAGAGGGGAAATTCTGCCCCTTTTTCTATAAAATTTGATTGCTTAACTTTTGTTTATTTTGTTTTATGTAACTTTCGCTGCAAATAGCTACTCAATCTTCGAGGGAGTTTGTTTATTACCTTTGTTATTTCTTAATTGTAGGTGACTGCTAAAGCTCGTGTGCCGAACTTGTTGCTACTTCAGGATCTTCTGATGCTAGCAACAATTTACAAATACAAAATGAAGTCTTTATGGAGCTTATGGGTGAAGAGAGTTCTGGACATGTACGAGGTCAAGGGTTTGGAGTTACTCCCACAACCATGTATGGATTTTCAGCTCAAATTAGGAATGATGTGGGATACAATGGAGCTTATGCTGAAGAGATACATAATTTGAAAGTACAAATAGAAGAACTCAATCAAAAGCATGAGCATCAGATTCAAGAAATAACGACGAAACATGATGATCAAATGACCAGTATGCAGTCCCAAATGGATGAGCTCAAGTCTTTACTGTAGCGATTGGTTAATGAAGGATCTCATAGTTGATTTCAAGTGTAATAGTAAAATAATTTTTCAGACTTCATTCAATTACTTGGTTGTGTATGAATTTGTATGTTAACTATGAATGTTTTTTTATGTGAATGAAATGAATTTCGTATTGATATTTGAATTTATATGGATTTGATGGTATATATATTGAAGAACACGGGTTTTATAGTAGGTGTTGATATTAAACCCAAAATAGTGTAAAAGCCAGGTGTATTATGACACTTTAAAGTGCCACAAAAACTGCCAATATTTGGCATATTGTGCACTTCAAAGCGCCACAATATTCTTCTATTATGATGCTTCAAAACGCCACTATATTGCGGTGCTTAGCAGCGCCACTATATTTCGGTGCTTTCAGGCGCTAGAATATTGAAGGTGCTTCTAATTGGCACAAAATTATGTAAATTGCAGCACTTACTGTAAACACCACTACTGGCACTCTGACACCACACATACCGGTGCTTTACTCGGCACTTGCCATAAGTGTCGGTATCTTATATTGCGGCATTGTAAAGCGCCAAAATATGCTAAAAAAAGTGCCGGCGTCTGCCACTTATGTTGTAGTGTTCATACTCCATTTATTAACATATACTAGTATTTACATGATAAATTTTTGTCAATAAAAAACATAGCCTAATAGGATTATATGTACTTACTATTTTCTGACAACTCTGTTTGTATTAGCTTTATCTTTGTTCCACTAAAAATCTTAGCTATTCCAAAGTCTGATATCTTTGGGTTCTTATAATTACCTAGCAAAACATTACTAGTTTTGAGATCTCTATGAACAATTTTGAGTTAAGAATCTTCATGAAGATACAAATGGCCTCGTGCAATTCCATTCATAATGGGTAAGCGTCTTTTCGAATATAATTGACCTGCCCTAGTTGAATTTAAACCAATATTAATGTTTATTAATAAGTTTGCATTTCATTGAGGAAAATAGTTAGATACAATTGTAGACGTACCGATTGTTAGGTTCAATAATCATATCAAACAATGTGGGCATGGGCGCTAGAAATCAGCCATTAAGGAATCAATTAGAGGTTTGGGGGATAAACAAAAGACGAGGAAATGAAAACTTTTGTTGGGCATGTATTCATAGATAAAAAGTGATTCTTTTCCCTCCAAGTAGCATCCCAAGAGTCTCAAAAGATTTTTATGTTGTAATTTGGGAATTTAAGTAATTTTTTTCTTAAACTCTTACAGTCTTTTCTAGATGTTTTTGATAGCCTCTCAAGTGCAATTTCCTTACCATCCGCCAGTTTACTCTAGATTGGGAAAAGTTATTGCCCTGCATAGGTCCATGAAAGATACATGGCAGAAGGGTCTATCTTAGCATTGAATGGCATAAGATCAAGTGAGAGAAAAAATATATTTTTCTTTTCATCCAATGATGAGATGGACCTTTGTTCCATGTATTTTTCATGGAGCCGGACTAGACAAGAATTTTTTCTTGATTGGAGTGCATTAGATGCACTACTGTTCAAGGTCCATTTTACATGATATATTATTCGAAAAAAGTATATTGTTTATCAGAAAGTAAACATGGAATGATGTGGTTTCTCCTTTAATAATTAAATCAAGGCCGCAAATATGTTACCTTGTAAACGAGGCTAAACCCAACTTCTCCAAGCTTATTTTCATAAGAGAAATACTTAATAGCCTCGTGTATAAGACATAACCAAACGAGAGGCAATTCTTGAGATTTCACCTACTTCTCTTCTGCTAAATTTTCATTTTAGTCCTTTTCAATTCTACCTCCTTCTATGCCAAGTAATTGACATTCTTGATTAATTTCTATCATCTTTGGATTGAAAACAAAAAAAAAAGGACTTTTAAAATTTTGCTAAGCAAAAGTAGAGGTGATAGTGCTATTTACTGTTAAGTAAACACAATACCTTCACTTTTACTTTCTCTAAACCTATGCCGAATAAAACAACCAAATAGAGCTACCATAAGAATTGCTGATATGGTTATAGTTGGGATTTTACTTCTAGAATCCACCAACTCAAATTTTACGCAAAACAAACAAATATCAAGAACACAACAATTTAATGTGGTTCGACAATCTCTTTAATTATGCCACCAACAAACTCACAACCTTAGGAAAAACAAAATTATTACCCTGACAACCTCACAACCCAAATCTCTAATATACCAAAGCTCTTAACCTAGCTCTAGTTGTAAATCCCTTGATTTACAATGTATATTGAAATTATGAATGTTTCTTTTGCCTTCTCTAGGACCCCTTTTATATAGAGGATATTTTCCTAATACTTCTAGAAAAAGAACAACAACAACAACATAGTAAACTACTACTACTACTACTACTACTACTAGAACAAACAATAATCTAATAGGAAACTGCTATTCCTCATACTAGGTTAAGCAACTACAAAATAGAAGTTAAACTTTTCTTAAACCAATTTGAATTAAACTTTTCTTAAACCAATTGGAATTCTTCCATGTGAGGATTTGAGCTAAAATCCTAACAGTTATGCTGATTTCATCAATTGCTATTTTCCTTCCCCATCTTTCTCAAGGAAAATTAATTTCATTAGAAAAGTTATTCTCTTTGACTATTTATGTTCAAGTTATTGAAGTTAGATTAGCCTACTTTTGTGAGTTTTTCGTTTGATATATATTTTATTTCTATTTTTGCTTTGAAATACTACATGATAATGTGACAGTTAACTCTATTGCACAATTTAATGCACGAAAAAAGATAGAATATAAGAGGAAAGATGGAAAAAAAAATATGCAGGATCATGTAATTGTTTTTTAGTTACTTTAAACTCTTTTTTTTAAGAGACGAAGGTCATTTGTCCATGAGAGACCCCCTCCCAATTCATTAAAAGCCCTCACTTACGGCGGAGGAATACCATGATAACAAACTGAAAGCCAATGCCAACGCCCAAAAACCAATCTAAACATGCCTATAAGCAAAACCAAAAGATAAAAAGAGAAACAAAACAATACAATCCAAACAGAAACTCCTATTAACATCGTAAGTAAGGTAAGCCCAGCTTGTCTAACATGATGATACCCCTCAAATGCCTAGGCATAGAATTTTTCCCCTTGAATCGATATGTAAATCCTTCCTCGCCTCGACGCCCCAAAAAATCTGCAGCTTGGTTTGTTTCTCGAAACTGATGCCGATTCGAGAAAGTAATGCTTGAAAAACTTCCTCCTAAAAATCCCAAAGATACCAGACAGAACAATTCCCAGCGATAACCCAGTCCACCACTAATTGCGAGTCACACTCAATTTTCAGAAAACAAAACCCATAGATTTACATAGAGCCACCCCTTCTTTGAGGGCTCTAAGTTCAGCCTCATTATTTGTTCTGTTCCCAAAATAAGCAGATAAACCCCCCAAAACAGAGCCACCACTATCCCGTATCACCCCTCCTCCACCACATGTCCTCGGATTCCCTCGATAACTTCCATCGATATTGAGCTTCACATAAACAGACGAAGGCTTGCACCACAAGACACACCTCACTTGACGACCCTGGATGGGCTGCACGGGAAGGCCTAAATTCTGTAAAATCCTCTCAACCGAAAATAAAAAGGAGTGCGCTTTCTTATAGTCTCTCGACAGTATGCCCGGCCACGTTTTTAGCAAGACCTAGGAACCTTCAATAGACTCCACACAACCCTCCATCCTAGCCTTGCAATGTCTCTGCCAAAGCTTCCAAGTGATAAGACAAGGAAAGACACCAATTAGCATACCTAGTTGAGAGTTCTTCTTAGCAAGCGCAAACCATTGAGTCACACATCCCTACCAAGTTCGCGACGGCAATACAGTAATTCCAAACTCCCTAGCTGCCCTTTGCCATAATTGTACCGCACTCTCTCTTGACCATAAAACATGATCAAGAAACTCTACCTCTTTAGTGACACAACAGTCACATCTTGATGCCATGGAAATACCACAAGATTGCACCCGAGTATCCACTAGTAAGCATTAAAAACGTGCCTTCCACATACACGAGGAGATTTTCTTCGGCAAAATTTTATGCCAGAACCACTGTAATTCTGGTAGCATAGCCGACTTAACTCTAATCATCTCCCAAGCACTCACCGATGAAAATTTTCCATCCGAGGAAGGTTTCCACACCATGACCCCTACTTTACTAGCGGAAATCGAAGCAACAATCTCCTCCATGAGAGTAGTACCAACTAAATTTTCCAAAACCTCAAAGTCCCAAGACCTGTCAACCCAACACTCCCGAAGCTGAATTAACGGATTAGTCACGTCTGGCACCCTCAAGCAAAGTGGTCCAATCTCCAACCACTGGTCAACCCAGAATGAAATTCGTCAATTTCTCACTTTCCAGAGGATATGCTCACACACATCAGGCAATACTGACATGATAGACTTCCAGAACCGAGAACAAGAAGTATTATTTTTGGCAAGCAATAAATGCCCACATCGAGTATATTTTGCATTGAAAAACCTGGTCCATAGATCGTTAACCGCCATAGGACGCCAAACAAACTTCATGTGAAGAGAACGTTGAACCTCTGAGAAATCTCGAATACCCAGGCCTCCCTTTAATGTCGATCTGCACAACTTGGACCAAGAACACCACTTTTTTTTTTAGCATTTCCATTAATCTCTCCACAAAAAAAGGAAGATAAAATTGAATTAATCCTCTTCAACGTCACTTTGGGAACACTCAGAACAGATAAGAGATGAGTAGACATGCATGAGAGAACATGTTTAAGCAGAATAAGCCGCCCACCCTAAGACAATAATTTATACTTCCACCCAGCCACCTTATCCCGAATTTTATTAACAAGCGAATCCAAATGCCTAGCCATTAAATGACCAGAAATCAAAGGAACACCCAGATAGTTAGTTGGAAACATACCTTCCGTGAACCCAGAAATTCTTTGTAGACCACGACGCCTTGCATGACTAATGTGCTTGGAGAGAAAAATTGTCAATTTCCTCTTATTAATACTTTGGCCAGACCAGCTCTCATAAAGTTCAAAAGTCTGAGTTAATCTTTTAACAGATCGAGCATCTCCCTTAGCAAATACAAGAAGATCATCCGCATTAAATAGATGAGAAACCAAAGGTGCCCCCAAAGGATGATAGAATTTGCCAATTTGTCCTTCCTCAAAATTCATCTTTAGTAATCGAGATAGAACTTCCACCATAATAATAAACAGGTAAGGAGAAAGAGGGTCACCTTGACGTAACCCTCTAGACGGTTTAAAAAAACCTTTGTATGTCCCATTCATCATAATTGAAAACCAAGGAGACTTCACACACTCCGCAATTATACAGCAGAATTTATCATTAAAACCAAATCCCTTTAGAACATCTAAGAGAAAACCCTAGTGGACTCTATCATAAGCTTTAGCCATGTCAACCTTCATAATAATATTACTCCCTCTGAGCTTTCCTATGAACGGAGTGCACCATTTCCTGAGCAAGGGTGATATTTTCAAAAATACTACGCCCCGGGATAAACACACCCTACTCCTACGAAATTAATCTTGGTAATAATGACGTCAATCGTTTCACCAAAATCTTGGTAAAGCTTTTATAGACCACAGTACAAAGACTAATCGGTCTAAATTTATCAAAGCTATTCAGGTCCGAAACTTAAGGAATAAGCACAATGTATGATGAGGAATAGTACCTTGGCAACGCTGTCCCACTGAAAAAATCTCTCGCAGCCTCAACTACATCATCCTTCACAATATCCCAGCAAGCGATAAAAAATTCTGATCCATAACCATCCGGATCAGGTGAACTGTGGCGAGGCATAGCAAACATGGCAGATCTGACTTCTTCTTCCGTAGGGGCAGTGCAAAGAATCTCATTTTCCTCTTGTTTAATTTCTAGCACTAATAGACTCAAAAAATTTGCTGCTTGAACCATAAGCACTGTGGAAAGGAGTTCACGGAAATAGTCTGCAGCCCCTCCATGAACTGTTTCAGGTGTGTCTAGAACAGTACCACCAACCAGTTGCATCTTAAAGATCATCGATATTTTGCGTTGCTGATTAACCATTGCATGAAAAAACTTGGTGTTTTGGTCGCCCTCTTGAAACCATTTTATCTTAACTTTTTGAGCTAACCGAATTTCCTCCCTTTTCTCCCATTCAGCAAGCTCCATTTTAGTGACCAAAAACTGCTCTTCAATTTTCGAGTTGTACTCAACTTCAGCTAATTTTTGAGAAAATCTAACTTCTCTTCTGGTGTCTTGATCAACTGATCGACCTGACCAAAGGTATGAAGATTCCACGATCTCAATGCCACCTTAGTCTTCTTCAATTTAGCAGCCAAACGACATAGCCCAGAATGAGAATCCGGTTGGTTCCAAACTTCTTTCACATACGGCAGAAAGCCAATGTGCGAACACCACATATTCTGGAACTTGAAAGGTGAAGGGCCATATGAAACTCGTGGCTCCGTAAAGAATAATACCATAGGACTATGGTATGATGTTTTTCGAGTTAAATACTCCAGATACGATGACCCAAACATATTAGCAAAGGCAATGTTTACCATTGCTCTATTCAATCTAGCCCACTTCCTAGATCGCCCCTCTTGCCCATTGCACCAAGACATGGATCGACCTTGGGAACACAACTCTACATGACCACAAGAATCTAAACAGTCATTAAAATCCAAAATAGCTATTAAGGACTGAGGATTACCTCCAATTCGTTCAGCATCAGATCGAATAATAGTGAAGTCCCCGAGCACCACCCATGGCTGCATCTCCAAATAAATATTATTGAGTTCATGCCAAAGCCCTCTGCGATCCAACCGAGTACATTTTGCATAAACAAAGGTAACAAATAATTTAAAATTCTCCATACTTAACCATCCATTTAGAGACTGGTCCGTTAAACTAGAGCATACAAAGTCATAACCTTCCTTCCATATCACCCATACCTTACCATCAACCCCAACATTACAGCAAAATTGTGGGAAACCCAAGAAAAGAGCCAATTTTGTCATCTGTGTAGCCTCCTGAAATGGTTCCAAGACAGCTACAATTGCAACATTATTCTTCCACACTAACTGTTTTAACCGGCCCCTGGAACGCCTCAAACCTCTAACATTCCAGACCAATAAATTTCCAATCATAAATCCAATTTTGAAGGGCGAGTAGAAGCTCACTGAGACTTCCTCACAGTGGTATGCAAATGCTCTTGAACAAACTTAGCAGGATTCTCAAGCTCCGAATCATAGGCCTTCTCTTTAGCAGAGTTAGGAATCTACCCCTCCTCTTCATCCGACACATAATTAACTTTTCTAACAATCCCACAATCACACTCCCACTCCAGTAGTTCTATCACTGCACCACGCTAACCACTATCGATTTCTGTGCAAATAAAAACTTTGTCAATCACCCTCGCATCATCATTGGAAACCTGCGTCCCTTTCACCTCCTCCCTTGCCACAGCCGCCGAATTATGAACATGATCCGATGAGAAGCTTGCCGGTTTAGGTTCACATTCGATCTCCCCACACTCCTCCTCCTCTACCACAAAATCATTCACTAACAAAGCCTTGTTCGGTTCAGCCTCAACCACCCCTACATTCGGAGAAACACTAGGTTCCCGCACTCGTTCTTCACCAACTTTGCTCACTACCAATGCCTTGTTTGGTTCAGCCTCAACCATCCCTACATTCAGAGAAACGCTAGGATCCTGCACCAATTCTGCACCAACTTTACTCTTCCCCTTATCCACCATGTTGTCTGTCACCACCTCAGTTTCCGTAGTAATTTTTTTTCTGTTTGTCCTGCCAAACACCTTTTGGTTTATTTTTTCCCACAACATGAACCCCCTCATTCCTTTTCAAACCAATCCTACACACTACCGATGTATGCCCTTGACGATGACATTTCACACAATAAAATCCCTTTTTCTCATACCTAGCCACTTGTCAAATTTTCTTATTAACCGATACAACAATAGGAAAGCTTTGAACAGGTTATTCCACTAGATCAACTTCCACGTAGATCCGAGCACCAGACGCCCTGGTTTTATTCAACATAGCATTATCTATACAAAGATAACGACCAAACCTTGTCGCTAAGATTTGTAAACAATCCTTCTGATACAGATGCATCGGCAAACCAGGCAGGAATATCCATTGCGGAGCTAGAGATGATTCTTTCCTAAGATCAAAATCTTTTGTCCATCTGAACAGCCGAAAAGTGTGACCAGCGATCATCCGTCCTTCATGTGCCCATACATGCACAAAATCACGTTCATTTTTCATGTGCAGAAGGACATGGTGATCATCCATAAAACTAACGACTGGAACTTCCAGAAGACCCCAAGATTTAATGACAGCATTCCTAATCTCATCAATAGATAGCTGTACGCGCATAAACTTTAGAATCAAAGCAAACTTAAATTCATCAGCAGCCTTAGCCATTTCCAATTCTGTAAAGACAAAGCCTGGTTCACCATCCACTTCAACCGGGTACTGCATCACAAAACAGAAAGATGACTCAGTAGAATGCATCATGGCTTGCGCATAGGATTTTTTTCCAGCTTCTTCCGACGATGGCCCCTCCGAGGAGGGAACCAACAGCAGTATCATGGTCACTACCAGCATCTAAAACCTCCAGGGATGTATGAGATAGAGTTTGACTGAGAAACAAACTCTTTTAGTTTAATTACTTTGTGATCCTTTGATTACTTTAAACTCATAAAGCTAAATTATATCATCATCGTCTAGTCTTCCACTTTAGTAGCTGTGTAATTCTTATTTGCAAGAATTAATTGTGCTAAAAAGCGTATAATGTGCGAGTGCAAAACCAAATTTTTTTTTTTTGTAATTCTAGCAAGTACCCCCCACCCCCCCCCCAAAAAAAAGAAAAAGAAAACAATCTCTATATTAAATTATACCTTTACTAAAGAAAAAAGGAGGCTCTGTTGCATTTGTATCTCCATAGAAGGGATATAACTCATACCTCAAACAAATAGTAACTATGACCAATAACTCATCCCTCTCAAGACAAATTGAAGCAAGAAAAGATATATGTTACTGTTTTTCGAAGGCATATGTTATATTGATCCGAAGATAACTGCTTTTGTTGTGTTTGGACAGAGTCTCATGATGTTTTACGATGCAATCATTATGCAGTCTTAGCAGCTTTTATTGGTAACATAGTTTAGGCACATGTACATACCATAAACTATCTGTATCATTTCTAGTTGAGGTATTATAGAATTTGGAGACCGAAGCATTTGAGGATAGAGAATCAAACAGATTGTTGAGATTATTTTCTAGTGAACTATTATCTGTATAATTTAGGCCTTGTTTGGTAAGCTGATTTAAGCCACTCTGATTTAAGTCATGTTTGGCTTAAAATCAGAGTTGATTTACCAATTCCAATGTAAGATTCCACCAATTCCAAGACAAGATTTAAACCAAACTTAGCTTAAATTAAGATACCAAACTTGGCCTTAGAGTGCTTGAACGATTTTTATAGGGAGGATTAGCATGTGCAAGATCTTGAAAGCACACAAGGAAGGAACAAAGCAAAAGCAATTGAATGATTTTTGTAATGCTTTGTGAGTTAACCATAACTTGCCTTTTAGGTGGCTTTGCCTTTATAGACTTCCTAAATTGATGAGTAATTGTCTTGGAATGTTTCTTAGTAATCAATTTCCGATGAAATTACTTCTTTGCTACTAGACAACTATGTGTTAATGTCTTATGTAATGCTAAGTTTTGGCATTTTCTTATGTAAAACTTGTGAAAAAAAGAAGTTCAAGGTTTAAGGTCATGCAGTGGTAAACGGCTATAGAATTGTGGGTGTTATAGATTATGTTCCAACAGGCAGTCCATTATAACTTATTCAATTGTATTTTTCTCAAGAATAAATAGTTTTATTAAAACAACTTTTCAAGTTAAGAAAATGAGATTTTCGACTTATCCCGGTCAGCTAAAAAATAAAAAGAAACTTTTAACTAGTTAATATATAATTTCCAGAAATATGTGTTTTAGCTTGAAATTTTTACTGAGCCCCTAGCTTGGCCTTATTGACTGGATCAATATTTCCAATCAATGGGCAACACGTTGACCCGAATAAAGATGATAAAAATAGTAAGAAACGGGCAAAGTTAAAGGATATCAGTTAACATTAATCATCACCTGTCTAGGGGCAAAGTCATTCTGTATAATATGCAAGTCTCCCCAACGGGCAAAGTTTAAATACTCTTTTTTTTTCTTTTAAATGCTCTTTTTTCATGAAAAGAGCAATAATATGTAATGACATCAACCATCACACTGTGCAACAGGGCACATCAATGAGAATCAATCCCAATTTTCCTTCATTTAAGTGTTGAAGAGGGTACAAAATCGTACAATTCATAAATGTAATATCACAGGATTTTAAGTTTTAATATTATGACTACAATATTTTTCAATTATTATATGTACAACTTATTTTAGCATATTTTTAAAAAAATGTTTGCGACTATTATTTTAGAATTGCAATATATACAATTTATTACTATTAGTAAGTAGAGGGTCCTAGCATCATTTAAAATTTTGAGAGGTGTTTTGGCAATTACCAAAATATAAAAAATCCCTAATCGTTGTGTTGGTTGTAGGATTAATGAAATAGTAAAATACTTGAGTGAACTTTGGTATAGTTGAACCACTTTACAGTTTTTTTTATTTAAAAAAAGATGCCTTCTTGTGGTGGAGAGGGGTTTAGCCAGGACCCCTATCAGATTTATTAAAATTAGGAAAAATAGTATAAAGAAAGCAAGGGGGCTAAACAAACTTTGCAAATAAATGCATAAAATTCATGTATACAAAGATCTAGTTTAAATATTTCTAATCTTTTTCGATCGATACACTAGTAAGCCTTGTCTATCTTTAAAGCAGAGCAAATTAAAAACCTGTGAAAAGATCCCTGAAGTAAGAAAATCAGATTAGAGTGTGAATGATGCGCTAGCTCAGCGAACTTGTCTACTAGGCAATTTCCTTTGTAAGTATGGTCAAAAGTGAATGCTGTTAGGAATAAAACCTGGAATTCTTGGATTATGTAAAAAAATCTTCCTGGGGATGAATTTATTTGTAAAACAATCTAAGAGAACCTATGAATCAGTTTCTATATAGGAGATAGTAATGCTCATATCTTTACAAATTTGCAAACCTGTTAGAAGGGCTTTTGCTTTTCCTTCCATGTTAGTCCCTTCTCCATTAAATTATGAGAATACAACAATGACAACTTCTATAAAATCTGTAATGAGGCCTCCTCCTGAACAAATACCAGCTTGACTTGAGCCATCAGTGTTGAGCTTCAATGAACCTGGATGAGTGAGACCATTTAATCCAAGAACCTTTTATTAACTTAGGCTGGCGAAGTAAAATAAATTGGTTAGTTTAGAAATGGATAGTGTTGGGGTTGATTTTATGCTCTGAAACACGTGGTTGAGAGGTGGACGAATGTTGATGATCTATTAGTTTTGATTGGATCAACAAGTGGTGGGTTGTAGAGGGAATTTTTTTCTAGCATTTAGTTTGGTCCCACAGTTTACAACCATAGATTGGCTATCGCGGTAGATACAGGTCACCCTGGGTTCACTTACGTTATCGAGTCTAAGATTGCAGCGAGATTTTGGTACAGAGTGAACCTTATTACTCTAACTAGCCTGCAAATATATTTCAGAAAAGCAAAGAGACAAGCAATATAACAATAATAATATAATTCTCCAATAAAAGGAATAAAATATGAGCAAGTGATTATAGAAGAAGAGAGACGATCTAATTGCTTATGAGAGTATGCACAATGCAACAAATTATTGCAAAGATAGTCTCAATGTGACACTAGAGCAGAGTGAAAGTCACGAAGTAGTCTCGACGGAGAAAATGTGTGTTCTGCAGTCCTTACAAGTGATACCTATGTCCCATATCACACTAGCTAAGAAAAGCAGGATCACAACACAAATGCAAAGTATAAAAGGATTTGCATAATTTTGTAGAGACCTTTCTAGTAAGTTGTATCTGTTTGAATATGCACATCTCTGGGTTTCACCTATAGGCGTTCAGATATTGTCATGGTCCTATAAATTCGGTCTGGAATGGGACAAAAACACTTTAGTTAACCTGATTAAATTGTTTATGCTTGATATGTTATCGTCAATGGTCTTACAAATAATTAGGATTATTTAATAGTTTTATGCTTGATATGGTATTTTCATTGATATTACAAATAATCAGAAGTACTTAAAAGTTTGGGGTTAGATTGGTAGAATGTTAATCCTCACCATTCACATCAGCTTCGAGCTCACTAAATCTATTCTTATTCAAGAAATTTCTCTATGATTATAGTTCAAGGTAAATGATTTAATTTCATATTTGCTTCTTATGAATTCCCCTCGGTCTTCTCACAAATAATTCACTTCCTTACCATTTCCGTTCCTCTCCGGACTTTCCTTCGGTCGCTGTTCGTCAACACTTGACACAATATTTGTATTAAATTTCTAATTAACTTAGATTATTCATAAACCACACCCTTTGAAAATTCCACTTTGAATTCCGAAAAATTTCGTGAACCCTAAAAATAATAATAAAAAAAAAACATTACGTTATTACCTTCTTTTTTTTCCAATAGCTTATTGTAAGAATTTTCACTGTAAATCCCTGCAAAATTTTGCTATTTCAACATTTCTTTCGGTTCCCAAGTGTTTAAATAAAACGTGTAATAGAAAGAAAACTCAATGAATTTGGTATGTGAATTTTAAGTTTACGTCTACTTCCTATATATATATATATAAAAGTTTGATGTGAAAATATCTTCTGCAACTTTAAAAGTTGCATGTCTCATCACCACTAATTCACCAAAATCCCTCCACGTATTGGACACTTGCAAGGCATACAAATGCCTTGCTTTCTACTTGGCACACATACAAAAACTTGGCAGCAGGTGCTGCCACGTTTTACAGCTCACTGATTATATTTTCTTTTTTTACTTTTGTCTTCTTTCACCTTTTTTCAATCTTTTGGAACGTTCATGTCCCAGATTTTTATTTTTATTATTATTATTATTATTTATTCAAATAATAATAAATCTTTCACATTGATTTTATTTTAATTCCATGTCATATTTATTAAATTACTTATTTACCCTTACTTTACAAATACATGTATTACATAAACTGAATCGAATTAATTTATGGTTTCGTAGAATAGTAACCAAATGCTTGTAAGTAGGTCTGTAAATGGATTGAATTAGACTAGGATCAAGGTAGATCTAGATCAATTACTTAACTATTTATTAGATTAGGTTTGGATCAGATTATTTATCGAATATTTAAGCTCAACACGTATTCTGATCTCTTCAAATTCGAATTATAATCAGATTATTGGATCACTTAATAGATATTTTAAAATCTTATTCTAATATAAGATACTTAAAATATAAGGTAAAAATATATCAATATAAATTAAAAAAATTACACTTCTTTTAAATATTTAATTTTTTTTTTACCAATACATGTATTTTAAATAAGTCATATAGTATACTTGAAAAAGATTAATTTATAGTATATATACATATTTCTATACTATAAAAGCATAACATATATACATAATACAAAGAATAATACATATAATATACAATTAAAATTAGATCAGATGGTAATCGGAACAGATTATGGCAAATCCAATATCGATTTGTTTGTTAAATGGATTAACATATTCGGATCAAAATCAGATTAACTAATCATTACCTTTAGCTATATCCGACTATATGGATCGGATTCGAATAAAAATTTGAACTATTGAAAGCCATACTTGTAAGTAATGTTCAAATGTAAGGGACATTCTTTTGCAACTGTAGACTAAGAGTGTGATGACCAATTAATGCATACCATCTATGCAGGGTTACTCTCTAAGCTACCACTTAGGCTTTCAAATGGATTTTCATGTGTACTAGAGATGCCCAAGTCACATATGACCTACAATCCACATGGAACCTATGTGGCTACTACATCTAATCTCTATACCTTCCAAACCACTTCCTTACATTTATCCTTTTCTGTGATGACATGGCTTGGGGTCCACATATCCAATGAAATAAGAAAAAGAGGGAGGAAGAGGCATATTCATGAAGATATGATAGCATATATATGAGCCTATAGCCACATACTTAAGGTCATTTGAGGTTGATTTACCTTCTCTTTAAATCCCATTGGTGTTTGCAAGCTTTCATCTTTATTTTCCCATCTTCCACTCATGTCTTTTAGATGTTTGGATTTGGGATGCATGTAGGCCTCTTGGGCATTTTCTTGCTATTTAGCCCTATGAACTCTTCATATTTGATTGTTACTTCAGGTCAGTTTAGACTTAATGAGTTGTATCATGTGTATTGGCCTCATTGAGCTTTTCATGCTTAATTAGCTTTATTGAGCTATACATGCTTATGTATCGTTGATGAACTTTCATACTTAATTACGTTTAATTAGGCTTATTGTATAATTTAGCTTTCATAGGCTTTGTCATGTAAATTGACCTTAATGGGCTTTATCATGTAACTTAGCCTTTATGGACCTCTCATGTTGATTACCTTTAATTAGGCTTTATCATATAAATTAGCTTTCATGGGTTCCATCATGTAAATTGGTCTGAATGGGCTTTATCAAGTAACTTAGTCTTTATGGACATCTTATGTAGATTAGTCTCAATTGGGCTTTATCATGTTATTTGGCCTCAATGGACTTTTCATATTAATTAGCATATATTTGGACCTTTTCATGTTAATTGACCTCAATAAGCTTTATCATGTAAAGTAATCTTAATGGGTTTTATCATATAAAATGGTATCAATAGGCTTTATCATATAATTAGCCTTCATGGGCTTTCTAATGTAAATTGGCTTCAATGGGCTTTATCATGCAATTTAGCCTTAATAGATTTTATCTTGTAAATTAGCCTCAATGAAATTTATCATGTAAATTGACCTCAATGGGCATTATCATGTTATTTAGCCTTCATAGGCTTTTTTATGGGCCTTAATTTGGGATGAAGTCCCAAATTTGGTGTATGACATTTTAATTGGCTAAGTGTTTAGATATTTGTTTTAAGGTTTTGACATCAATGAGGACTTGTCAGATGGTGCGGGAAAACCTATATCAATAAATTTTAACATGAAATTTAGTGTTTAGGATATCCTAATATTTTAACATAAACATGGAAAATATCATGAGTTAATTTTTTTTAGGCTTTAAGATAGTGCATTTGAGTGGACAGTACTACTAGAGATCAATGTTGTTGATGACTTGATTTGGAGACATTATTTAAATAGATAAAAAGCATTATTTTTTAGTTTAAATTTTGGTGATATAGAAGTAAATATGTTAGGTGTGTCCATATTATATTTTGCATATAAATTAAGTGTCTAAGTTTATTAATTGTGCTGTGATTTATAGGTTATCAAGATGGACATATTGTTGACATGTGAGGAGTTCACTTTTCTAAGCTACCGTTTTGAAATTGTTTGTACAATATGAATATGTGTACGAGCTAAGTAATTTATCTCATTCTCGATGTTTTGATATATCCACCGAATCTAGCTAATTGTTTCATTTATTATTTTTATTTGTTATCCAATGATTATGTGAAATTGTTTAAAAACCATTATCTCGTATCTATAATGCTTATATGTGTTTTTTATATAAAAAAAATACCCAATATGCTAACTTAGTATATAATTAGATATTTTGAAGTCAGAGATGTTATGAGATTTATTCATTTCTTTTGAGAAATGCTTTGTTGAAGGCTTTGGTTTTCTTTACGATGGACAATAATTTGTAGTCTTTGATAATGTTATGGTTCAAACTTTCTTTCTAAGGCTTTGATTTGCAGGGAGGAAAAACGAGAGGAAAGAAGAGAGAGAAAAAAAGAGAAAGAGTATTAAAGAATGAAATGATTGATATCTTTCATCTTTTGTTGGTAAAGATGAAGGAAAAATGAGAGAAAGAAGAAAAAGGTGGAAAATAGTTTATTTTAATTTTCATTCCCCAATCATCCTAATTTGGGAGGATTGTAATTTGTTCGTGTGTCATCCCACTATTTTTTATTCTATCACTTTTCCTTCTTACCAAACGATGGAAATGTTATTCTATTCTCCTCTTCCTCTTCCTTTTCCTCATGTTTCTTCTATACTAATCATAGCCTAGATGATTTGATTCGATGATGACTTTGTGTTGTCTGATGGTGATCGAGCTTTGGATTGTTTTGTTCTAAAAAAACCATGGTCTAGCTATATATGTACTATATCACACCATACGGTAGGTTAATTTAGGCATTATTTTTTTCTTCTTCAGAATGATAGGTTAATTCAGGCATTTTTTTTCTTTTCAGAATGAGAATTCCACTTGGACAAACTACATAGGGAGAAGTGTGCTTTTGGACTCACGTTACAAGGAGAAATTGTATTTTTGGACCTTACCATCATAGAAAGTGTAACTTCAACTTTTGTGGACAAAAGAATGTTTTTGAGAACTTGCTTTGCTCTATTATTGAATAAAATGAAATGACTTAATTAATTATTTTGAAATATATTGTATATTTTATACACTCATTAAATTATTTAAATTTCCTCATTAATTTAGTATCGAAAATGAATACATATATGCTTATAATTAATGATTTTAGATTTATTTGAGAATCACAGTGCACCATCAAATCTAGTATTGATGGACTTTTCAAGTTAGTGCATTGCACATCTCTGTAGGTGTGCAGTTATTGTCAAACATATTTCAGCCAAAACCTGATTAAATTGATTATGCTTGATACGTTATTTCCCATGGTTTTACAAATAATTAGGAATATTTAATAGTTTTATGCTCGATAGGTTATTTCCATTGGTCTTGCAAATAATTAGTAGTACTTAATAGTTTGGAGTTAGATTGATAGAATGCTAATCTTCACATCAACTTCGAGCTCACTAAACTTATTCCAATTCAAGAAATTTCTCTATAATTACAGTTCAAGGTAAATAATTTAATGTCACACTTGGTTTTTATGAATTCAGCTCACCATGTTTTGCTGTTCTCTCCAGTGATTCAATGAATGACATCTAACAAAAAATTTCCTTGGTGTGTAGGCTACAAAGTTGAATAGATATAACACAATTTCTAAATTTTATGTTTCAATTTTTCTTCTTTTATGTCTAGTGTTGATTTTATTGAAGAGTTGCAATACATCATATAGAGTCCATGAATCTTCAAATAACTTTATCAAAAAAATAAAAAAATAAATAAAACATAAATAATAATCATCGGGGTGCCAAACTTGAAAGAGTGACCTCATTAACAGAACTTGAAGTGGATTGAACTAATACAGGAACGACTCACCCAACAGAAAATGCAGGCTCTGTCGGTATAGGAAGGGTTATGGTTTCACTTGCCAACATATATCAAAACCAGTGATGACATAGTGGGTCTGTCTGCTGGATCTTCTCGCACGCATAACAATCCGATATGGATGCATTTAAGAACCTCAGCTGCCACGCATGATTGTGCTAGTAATGGGTCCATCAGCTCCATTCCTTGGCTTTTAGACCATAGTTTCCATGCCTGTAACATTACAAAATTTTTCAACTTAACATCAGTGTATTCATCATTAGATTTCTTTCTTTGAAGATGGAAGTGTAGGACTCAAAAGCATACAAAAGTGAGGAGGCTTTCTCCATATTTCGAAAGATGGAATTTGTTGTTCCTTTTCCCACTTATAATCTCCAGTAGCATGACCCCAAAACTGAAAACGTCAGATTTGACAGAAAACAACCCTTCCATTGCATACTCTGGCGCCATGTATCCACTGTTTGAAATCATGATATATTAACATCTTGCAGTATCTACATGATATATTTTGATCAAGAACAGACGAAGCCTAATAGGATTACTTGTACTTACTATGTTCCGACAACTCTGTTTGTATTAGCTTCATCTTGATTTCCACCAAAAATCCTCACCATTCCAAAGTCTGATATCTTCAGGTTCATATCATTATCCAGCAAAAATTGCTAGTTTTGAGATCTCTATGAACAATTTTGAGCCGAGAATCTTCATGTAGAAACAAAATGCCCTGAGCAATTCCATTGATAATGGCTAGGCGTCTTTTCCAATCTAGTTGTTCTGCCCTGGTTGAATCTGCACCAAAATGAAAGTTTATTGACATTTTCGTATTTCATTGAGGGAAATAGTTAGATACAATTGCAGACTTCTTGATTGTTAAGTTCCAAAATCATTTCATACAATGTGGGCATGACTGCTAGCCGAAACTCAACCACCAAGGAATCAATTAAAGGTTTAGGGGACAAACCAAAGAGGGAGAGGTCAAGACTTTTGTTGGGCATGTACTCCTAGATAAGGAGTACTTTTTTTCCCTCCAAGCAGCATCCCATGAGTCTGACAAGATTTTTATGTTGTAATTTGGCAATTAAAGTAATTTCAGTCTTGAACTCCTGTAGTCCTTGCCCAGACGTTTTTGATAGCCTCTTACTGCAATTTCATTTCCATCAGCTAGTTTACCCTGAATTGGAGTGCATGAAAAGGCAAAAGAACATTACTATTAAACTAAGGCATCGATAAAATTGGTCTATTTAACCAGATTCATATTGTCACAATTTAGTTATGAGAAAGTTACCTTGTACACGGGGCCAAACCCACCTTCTCCAAGCTTATTTTCATCAGAGAAACACTTTGTAGCCTCCTGCATAAGAGCTAATCGAACAAGAGGTAGTTCTTGAGATTTCACCTGCTTCTCTTCTAGCAAATTTTCATTTGAGTATCTTGTAATTCCAACTCCGTCCAAGGCAAGTAATTGAATTTCTTGACTAGTTTCTATCACCTCTGGATCAAAGACAATAATTTCACAATTTTTGTTAAGCAAACTAGAGGTGATATTACTATTTATAGCGTTAAGTATACACAATACCTTCAATCTTATGTTGTCCACACCTATGCCAAACAACACAAGCCAACAGAACTGCCACTAGAATTGTTGGTACGATTATGCTGATTGCAATAATTACTATTTTGCTTCGGTAGATATCACTTTTGTACAATTACCATATGGAAGATAACCATTCGAAGAGATAGAACTCTCTAAATAGAGGTTATTTGGGAATTTTTTCTACGGGCATGATTTGTTAGTTACGACTTAGATTAAGTCAATGAAAACCATTGAACCTGTTAACTGCTCATAACAATTAAGAAAATTGAATAACCAACTCAACACCTTTAAACAAACAAAACCAAATTCTGTTATAACATAATTTCCAGTCTAAAAATAAGTTGAGCGGGCAAATAAAAAACTGTCATTTAGCTGAAAAAATTAATCACCCACATTTCTTGTAACCATTTGCCTATAAATAAGACCTCACACCCCATTTCAAAGGAGGTTATTCATTTTTCTAAGATCTGGATTGTCAGAGAAAGAGACCAACTCTCGCTTTCTCTCAAATTTCTCCCAAACACTTTCACTAAATACTCAACCTCAAATACTAATCAAACAAGTTTTGATTCCTAATTTTCTTATATGTCACATTGTTAAAGAATAATTAACAGCTACGCTAGTTCCCTCCAATCTCACTCTAGCAAATGAGTTTTATTTGATGCTTATAGTTATTCAAATTGTCTATTCAAAAACAAATTCTTCTTTCTTTGTCCAGAATCTATGATCAATTGTATTTATCCACCATTTTACTGATGCATAAATTCATAGTCAATATTTGGACGACTCCATTGGAGAAAGTGATTTGTTCTTAAAATGCATTTGAACAACAATAACAAATTCCGAGATAAATTCAAAGCTAAGCTCAAGAAATTCGATTTATGAAATCGAAAGTGGAAATGTCCGGCGAAGGCGAAATTGATGATTGTGGACTGAAAGAAGTTATTGAAGGTCCCTATGCCTCTTCTAGAAGCTTTGCTAAAATGGAATATGAAAATGGAGTTCTGTTCTCACGGACCTGGTTCGTGGGAATTACCACGGAACCGAGGAACTTTACTGGTAATCATCAGAACTGCAATAATAATTAAATATTTAAATATTTTATTTTTTGTTCAGTTATTACTGTAGTCTCCGTAAATAAAAATAAAGTTCCTCAATTTTGTGGTAAATCCTACGAAACCGGTTTCATGGGATCAAAATTCATGAAAATGAGTCGATTGTAGCATCAATCTGCTCTTCAACGTGAATTTCATCGACACAGTCTTCCACTTGATATTACACGAACAATCGTCAAATTAAACAATTGAGATAATAGCGCATTGAGAAAACAGCACATTTGAACAATGAAAGATGATGAGAGAAATTGTGAAGAATACTGTATGTGACAAAAGAAATGAAATGAAAAAAAGAAAGAAAAAAATGGCATGTAGCCTTAAAGGATGAAAGAAGTCATTGAAAGATAATGATGAGAATTAAAAAAATAACTGAAACTGACGAAAAGTTGATCTCTTAAAAATTAAATTTCCCTTTTTTTCTTCTCAAATTAATGAATTACACTTAATATGACAATTTTTTTTAATTGAGAATTAATAACATGACAAAATTAAAGCATAGATAACTTACTTTTAGCTATCTTTATCGGTTTCCTCTTCTTTAAAAGTGCACAGGTGAGAACAACAAGTGCCATGAAGATGATTGTAGGAACAATAATAATTACGATAGTTTGTGATGAAATGCCTCCATTGTCTGCACAAGCCAAAGTTTTTATGTATAGATAACATATTAAGGGTATCTTTGAAATAAATGAATCTTACAAATTTTATGAAATTCATTTATAATTTAATATTTGTTATGATTGGAAAAATTAAAAAAAAATTCATTTATACACTAATTCATTATGAAATTGAGTTAGTTTATTTTAAATTTTATCAAAATTGATAGAATTTGTAAATAAAAGACTTTAAATTGATAAATTTACAGTTGAACAAAAATATAATTTCCCCAAAATCAAAATTTCACATTGGCGAAAGGACTTACCTTCAGTGATTGTCGTATTAGTTGACTTCTGAGGGCTAGGTGAAGTTAGAGATATAGTATCGAAAGAAGCATTATGGAAGGGATACAATTCCCACCTGAAATAACAGCTAGGCATTCGAAACACCCCTCCTATCTTCCCTAGGCAACAGCTTTGATAGGAATCGACAGAATTTCGGAGGCAACTATCACAGTCACTCTGGGATATATCAGAACTACACTGCATCATTGCATATATCGTTTGATAGTAGGTCAATTCTGCTTGTCTAGTTGCGTACTTAAACTTAGAAGCGCTTCTCATTATGGGATTCATAAAACTATCACAGATTTGAATGAATTTTTCATTTGTTGCGATGCCCTCCGTTTTATAAAGTCGTTCCTTGGGAAATAGCTGCAGTATTCCATAAATATTGCAGTGTGAATAGCGTACAAGACAGGGAACAACACCTGCCCATGAAAATTCTTCTTTCTGGATGGGACACTTGGATATGAGAACATGAGCTGATGTATTGACACAGTTGAAACAAGCTTCTGTATCGTAGCCTTGTCTGCAGAGGGCAAGAGCGTAAACTCTGTTGGGGTCTTCCCCAACTGTAGCGTTATAGAACTTTTGCTGTGACATTAGAAGCAAGAGAAGAGAGGATGAGGTTGAGGTTTCTGCCTTAGGTACTATCAGCTGTGAAGTCCCCTGTGATGTTGCATGTCTGGGCAGCGGTAAGGCCAATGATTATTAGCAAACAAGCAAAACCAAATTATGCATACTTTGTGTTGTGAGTAATTGAAACGTAAAATTATTTGTAGTAAGCTAAAATGTGTTTGTGACATTTAGTTTTAGACTTTGGATTTTTATAAAGCAAGGTGACTAATTGAATTGGATAACTTCATTTATTAAGGTTGAAATATGTGTTATGTTCACATTCAACCAAGTCAAAGATAATGTGTAGCTTACTTTCAGTCCATTTTGTTTATTCTAATAAAAGCACAGAAAACAGAATGAACAAAGGATACACAATCGATTATTAATAGAGGACAGAATCTGCAGAGACATATAAGGAAGCTTTGCTTTTATGGAGTTCCTAATTTGATGAGTAATTTCTTGGAAGATTTCTAGCAAAAGTTCATATCAATCAATTTCAAATGAAATTACTACTTTGCTACTAAACAACTTTGTGGTAATGTATTATGTAGTGCTTAGTTTTGGTCTTTTCTTATGTAATATTGACTTACTGTGTTCTTTATGAAAAACAACAGGCAGCCTGCACACAGCTTGCCCACAGTGCGCACACTATGCGCACAGCCCGCACACAATGCGAACACTGCATGCACACTATGCACACAGCCCGCACACAGCGCGCACACTGCATGCAAAGCTCGCACACAGCACGCACACTGAGGCTTTTAGTGGGCACACTACTCACAAATTGCACAAACTGTGCACACACTACGCGCACAGCCTACACACAATGCGCACACTGCCCGCACACAGCACGCACACAATGCGCACATATTGCGTAATCTGTGCACACACTATGCATTATATGAACAATTTTATATACCAAAAAACAACTTGAAATTAAGAAAGCGAGATTTTGGACTAATCCTGGTCATCTACAATCTTAATAAGATAATAACAAGAAAATTTTAAGTAATTAATGTGTAGTTTCCAGGAAGGTGTGTTTGAATTTGGAATTTTTATTAAGCTCTAAGCCTGACTTTGTGTTGTGAGTAACTGAAACGTAAAATTATTTGTAGTAAGCTAAAATATGTTTGTGACATTTAGTTTTAAACTTTAGATTTTTATAAAGCAAGGTGACTAATTGAATTGGATAACTTTATTTATTAAGGTTGAAATATGTGTTACGTTCACATTCAACCAAGTCAAAGATAATGTGTGGTTTACTTTCAGTCCATTTTGTTTATTCTAAGAAAAGCACAGAAAACAGAATGAACAAAGGATACACAATCGATTATTAATAGAGGACGGGATCTGCATAGCCATATAAGGAAGCTTTGCTTTTATGGAGTTCCTAATTTGATGAGTAATTTCTTGGAAGATTTCTAGCAAAAGTTCATATCAATCAATTTCAAATGAAATTATTACTTTGCTACTAAACAACTTTGTGGTAATGTATTATGTAGTGCTTAGTTTTGGTCTTTTCTTATGTAATATTGACTTACTGTGTTCTTTATGAAAAACAACAGGCAGCCTGCACACAACTTGCCCACATCGCGCACACTATGCGCACAGCTCGCATACAACGCGCACACTATGCGCACAGCCCGCACACAGCCCACACACAGCACGCACACTGCACGCAAAGCTCGCACATAGCACACACACTAAGGTTGGTGGGCACACTACGCACAGATTGCGCAAACTGTGCACACACTGTGTGTACAGCCTACACACAATGCACACACTGCCCGCACACAGCACGCACACAATGCGCACAGATTGCGTAATCTGTGCACACACTGTGCGCATGCTGTGCATTATATAAACAATTTTATATACCAAAAAACAACTTGAAATTAAGAAAGCGAGATTTTGGACTAATCCTGGTCATCTACAATCTTAATAAGATAATAACAAGAAAATTGTATGTAATTAATGTGTAGTTTCCAGGAAGGTGTGTTTGAATTTGGAATTTTTATTAAGCTCTAAGCCTGACTTTGTGTTGTGAGTAATTGAAATGTAAAATTATTTGTAGTAAGCTAAAATGTGTTGGTGACATTTAGTTTTAGACTTTAGATTTTTATAAAGCAAGGTGACTAATTGAATTGGATAACTTTATTTATTAAGGTTGAAATATGTGTTACGTTCACATTCAACCAAGTCAAAGATAATGTGTGGTTTACTTTCAGTCCATTTTATTTATTCTAAGAAAAACACAGAAAACAGAATTAACAAAGGATACACAATCGATTATTAATAGAGGACGGGATTTTTCTTGATTGTGGCCCTCTTGGTGGTTTGGAAAAACAATAATCTTCTCTTCTACTCTGCAGCTTAATTTATATTTGACGAGATGTAAGCTGTATGCCACTGCTGCAATTTTTCATATTGTACGCGACTTTGTGTGGCTACACATACCCCTAATCATGGGTCTCCTCTTCTACTCTGCAGCTTAGCACATATGGAAGACACAGACGTTTTCAGCATTTCAGGACATTCACACCTCACTGCTGTTGACGGGTAAGACCTTTCTTTTGGGCATGAAAGGGATGCCATCTTAAGTAAGGTGACTAATTGAATTGGATAACTTTAGTTATTAAGGTTGAAATATATGTTACGTTCACTTTCAACCAAGTCAAAGATAACGTGTGGTTTATTTTCACAATCGATTATTAATAGAGGACGGGACTTTCCTTGAATGTGGCCCACTTTGTGGTTTCCTTGAATGTGGCCCAATTTTCCACGGAGAAGAAGTCATCCTTTTCTATTATTTGTTTTGAATGGAAAACAGGAATACTGTGTCCTCGCTTCAGTTGGGTACAAAAATGTCAAAAGAGAACATGTCCAGTCTTCCTATATTTTCTTTTTTTAAATGAATATCGCATGAATGTAAACAAGAGAAATCAAAGAAAAAAAATGCAGTTACAAATTTTAAAAATAATCAATATAATTTAATTATATGGAGTTATCATTGACAATCCTTCCGCATGTGAGAACCCAGATAATTTTATCAGTGGCACATCTTAAACTATATTTCGAGGAAATTGCATAGAGAATATTTATTTTTTTTTATAAAAACCTATTCATTATTTTATGTGTATTATTTTTCATATAAAAATATTTCTTTATTAAATGAATAAGATTATGTAAACTTTTCTTTATTAAATTGAATTGTAATGGGTCACCCTATTGACACAGTTTAAAAGAACTTTTATTGATAAAATTAAATTGTCTCAAAACATTCTTCTTGTGGGTATATATTAAGATTTGAAACACAATAAGTAAAAGGAAAAAAAAAAGAAAATGAACTGAAAGTAAACCACTTTGGATGTTAAGTTTGGATGTTATTTTGCATAACTAGTATCAAATACTTATAACGACCTGATAATTTAAAAAAGATAAATACACTACTCAAACATTAAAGTATGTGAATAATTCGATTAAATTAAGTAAAAAAATATATTTAGATGATTTTTTTGTATATTTATTACATGTAAATTCTTTAAAATAATAATATTCTAATCATTTTACTTCAAGGGGACACAAATATATTAAGTGCTACATATTTTGTATATATCTTTTGAGTTTAATAATACTTAGAAAAAAAATATTGAAATTTTTGTGGGGACCTTATATTGCTTTTGATAATGACAAATCATGTTATTGTGTTAATTCTCTCTTATTTAGCTATCTCTAAATGACAAGGTGCAAGACACACACGTAAGAAGCAAGGCACGCACATGAAAATCCATAGAGTTTTGAAGTTCATTTAAAGAATAAGTTGAAGAAATTAAGAGAAATTGATGATCATTTCTTAATTATGTATCACTTTTTTTTTATGAAACTGCTAATTGTTCGAGACTAGAATAATATGGTATGAAAAAATCATGTTGTAATTTTTTTTTTTCCTGAAATTCATTCACAACTACATTAAATCTCATAATTTCAATTCTCAAATAAGAGAATATATCAAATACACGTTTAAGTGAACTATACTATTAGAAATTGATGTTGCCAGTGAATTGATTTACACTATTGTGTGTTGTCAGGAATTTGAATTACTATGAAATTATGATCTTTTTCAACTACTTTAATGTTGAAAAAATAATTTCATCTCAATTTCAATTGGAGACAACCAAACATAACGTTAGAGAAAATAATTGTGTTGAAAAACATGGAGATAAGAGAACAGACATATTCAACGCATTTATGGGTTTGAGGAAAAATTGCAACCATGGCTTGAAGAAGTCATGACCCATTATTTGCGCAGATATCTCCATGTTGCCGAGATAAGAAATCATCCTTGATTCCAGATGGTTGTTTGAAAAAACAACAATCTTCACTAGCCCAATTTTCCACAGAGCAGAAGTCTTCCTTTTCTATTCTTTGTTTTGAATGGAGAACCATTCTTCTTCTTTAATGTAAATTTTAGTCATCTAATTTTTAAAATTATTTTTTTCCGTACAACGTAAGAAAATCTAAAATAACATAACAACATAATGCTTAGGTTTAAACTAATATAGAAAATTCTAGCTAATGTTACCTTAATTATTTAATTATTATTTTCCTAAAAATAACACTTCAATTTAAACTAACATCGCAAGATAAAGTTAAAATTCGAACTAATATAGCAAATTTTAGTTCTAATCTAATTTTTTAATCACTTTCTATATTAAATGATGCTTAAATATAAACAAACATAAAAAATCTAAACAAACATATCAAAATAAACCCTAATTTTAAACTAACACAATTTTTTAATTATTTTTCACTAAAAATAATACTCAATTTTAAAATCTCTTCAAATTCGGATTATAATCAGATTATTGGATCACTTAATAGATATTTTAAAATCTTATTCTAATATAAGATACTTAAAATATAAGGTACAAATATATCAATATAAATTAAAAAAATTACACTTCTTTTAAATATTTAATTTTTTTTACTAATACATGTATTTTAAATAAGTCATATAGCATACTTGAAAAAGACTAATTTATAGCATATATACATATTTCTCTATTATAGAAGCAGAACATATGTACATAATACAAAGAATAATACATATAATATACAATTAAAATTGGATCAGATGGTAATCGGAACATATTATGGCAAATCCAATATCGATTTGTTTTGTTAAATGGATTAGCAGATTCTGATCAAAATCATATTAGCTAATCATAACCTGTAGCTATATTTGACTATGTAGATCTGATTTGAATCAAAATTTGACCCATTGAAAGCCCTACTTGTAAGTAATGTTCAAATGTAAGGGACATTCTTTTGCAACTGTAGACTAAGAGTGTGATGACTAATTAATGCATACCATGTATGCAGGGTTACTCTCTAAGCTACCACTTAGGCTTTCAAATGGATTGTCACGTGTATTAGAGATGCTCAAGTCACATATGACCTACAATCCACATGGAACCTATGTGGCTACTACATCTAATCTCTATACCTTCCAAACCACTTCCTCACATTTATCCCTTTCTGTGATGATGTGGCTTGGGGTCCACATATCCAATGAAATAAGAAAAAGATGGAGGAAGAGGCATATTCATGAAGATATGATAGCATATATTTGAGCCGATAGCCACATACTTAAGGTCATTTGAGGTTGATTTACCTTCCCTTTAAAGCCCATTGGTGCTTGCAAGCTTTCATCTCTATTTTCCCATCTTCCACTCATGTCTTTTAAATGTTTGGATTTGGGATGCATGTAGGCCTCTTGGGCATTGTCTTGCTATTTAGCCCTACAAAATCTTCATATTTGATTGTTACTTCATGTCAATTTAGACTTAATGAGTTGTATCATAGTGTATTGGCCTCATTGAGCTTTTCATGTTTAATTAGCTTTATTGAGCTATACATGCTTATGTATCGTCGATGAACTTTCGTACTTAATTATGTTTAATTAGGCTTATTGTATAATTTAGCTTTCGTGGGATTTGTCATGTAAATTGATTTCAATGGGCTTTATCATGTAACTTAGCCTTTATAGACCTCTCATGTTGATTAGCTTTAATTATGCATTATCATGTAATTTACCTTTCATGGGTTCCATCATGTAAATTGGTCTGAATGGGCTTTATCAAGTAGCCAGATGGTGGTTTGAAAAAACAACAATCTTCACTAGCCCAATTTTCCACAAAGCAAAAGTCTTCCTTTTCTATTCTTTGTTTTGAATGGAGAACCATTCTTCTTCTTTAATGTAAATTTTAGTCATCTAATTTTTAAAATTATTTTTTGGATGTTAAAGAATCTAATTTTCCACAAAGCAGATAATTTTTTAACAGTAAAAAAATCAAAAATTTAAAAGTTAAAGAATTTTGAATTTTGAATTTCAAAACTATCTACCACAAAATTATCAGCATTTGAAATGTATTACGTCGCAAATGGTATCTACGACAATCTTCACTAACCCTATTTTCCACGGAGAAGAAGTCTTCCTTCTCTATTTTTTGTTTTGAATGGAGAACCATTCTTCTTCTTTAATGATCACCAGTACGTTTATAGTCTTCTAGTTTTGCATATTATTTTCGAATTAACTCATAAGAATTTTCACTACCGACAATGTGTACTCTGAATAGCAGGTTTGAGTTGCGTGAGTTGCATTTACATTTTGTTTTAAATTTGAAGGCAACAGGAGTTGAGCTAAAGGATTTGGTAAAGATATAACCAAAATCAAAGTAGGTAACCAGTTCCAACACCTGTTCATAAGTCTTGTCTTTCGTTAGTTACTGTAATTTTATTAAGAGCAATTAAAATTGATAAAACACATAAAGTACCAATCATTGCTTCTTAAAAGTTAATACACAATTTCTAGTGGTAAAACATGATGGTTGAATTTGGTGGTATGTATAGCACTGCTCTAAAAGATTTATTTAACTTAATTTCTGCTTCTGCGAATGGGATTCAAAAATAGAATTGCCAAAATTTGACCCAACCTACCCAAAAATCAACACACCCAACCCAGAAAATATTTTGAAGAGATTTAACATGAAACTTAGTGACATATCAAAGCTTGAATGGACTCAAGTTCCGATTGACTTGAACTCGAAATCAATAAAACTCGAATTTAAAATGACATGAATTTAAAATGACTAAAAGCCGAACGATTTGAAACTTGAGATGGCCTGAACTCAAACTCAGTCTAACTTGAAACATCCCAAAGCCTAAACCCAAATAAACCGATTTTTATATAAAAAAAAATTGCTTATTAAACTAAAAATATCAACTAGAAGATATTATCTCATATCGTAATTCTAAATGAAATAAAAAATAGATCAAGTAGTGAAATTTATTTATAAGAAACATTGGTCATACAGTAAGTTTTTATTGGTTTGATTTACCGTGTAGACTCATAAAAATGTTTCATTTTAACAGCTAAACATTGCAGCAATCTTTTGAGAACAGGAATACTGTGTTCTCAGTTCAGTTGGGTACAAAAATGTCAAAAGAGAACATATCCAGTCTTCCTTTTCTTTTTTAAATGAATATCGATTGAATTCATTAGAAATCTAGAATGTCTGCATGCTATTAACCTTTAACTTTCTGTGATAGTGCGAAATGTAAGCAAGACAAATCAAAGAAAAAGAAAGCAGTTACATTTCTAGGAAGCTTACATTGATCACTTATATCATTGTTGTGGTTACATTTAGAGAAATTATTGCGTGGACAACGTCTTTTAGACTGACTGCATCAGGTACCAAACGACCGTAATAATTTCTCACTCTTGGGATCAAACGGTTCATGTGCATTATCTTTCGATTTACAAGACCTATTGTTGATACTACATATAATGGTAACATTGTCATAGTCATCAAATTAAATAAAAGAAATAATCAATGAAATTTAATTATTAGGCATTATTTACAATCCGTGAGAAGCAAGGCCAGTTTATTAGTGGCAGATCTTGAACTTTATTTTGAGGAAGTCGTATGGTTAATATTTATTTTTATAAAAATATATTCATTATTTTATGTATATATATCTTTTCATAAGAATTTTATTTCTTTATTAAGTGAATGAAACTATTTAAACTTTTTTTTATTAAATTGAATTCTAATAGGTCACCCTACTCACACAATTTGAAAGAAAAAAACTTAGTTTTTACTTATAAAATTAAATTGTCTCAAAACAATCTTCTTGTGGGTATATGTTAAGATTTGAAAAACAAGAAGTAAAATAATAAAAAGAAAAATAAAATGAATAAGATCCTATATGTTTATGGTTGTCTTTGATGTTAAGTTTGGATGTTATTTTACTTAAATAGTATCAAATAAATACTTATAATTGCATGATAATTTAAAAAAGATAAATACATTACTCAAATATTAAAAAATATGACTAATTAAATTAAATTATGTAAAAAAAATATGTTTTGATGTTGTAATTTTTATATATTTATTACATGTAATTTCTTTAGAATATTAATATTCTAAATACTTTACATAGAAGGGACACAAGTATATTAAGTACAATGTATTTTGTATATATTCTTTTGAGTTGAATAATATGAACAAAAAAATGTAGAAATTTTTGTGGGGACCAAGATCCGCCATTGCATCATGTTGATCCTATATTGATTTTGATAGTGACAAACCATGTTATTGTGCTAATTCTCTCTTGTCTAGCTATCTCTAAATGACAAGGTTCAATCATTTATATTGTACTTTTTCTTTCAAACACTTAGCTCCACTATGACTCAAAATATGTTTCTCTAAAAAGACTTACTTAAAACTGATTCATAGATTTCATCCTGCTAAAAGTTTTTAAGTAAATTTTTTGATTTATTAAGGTGACAATCGATCGTGGAAAGATGACAGTCAACTGATAACTCGATGACAATCAAGTATAGATTTTTTACCTGACTGATAGTCGACAAAGGGTCTTTAACAGTTAATTGACAAAAATTGATAGAAACTTTTGACAGTCGACTAGTCATTTCCTTAGTTGATTGCCTTCTCATTTTCAGTGCCTCTTTGCTTTAAAATTCAAAGTGGCAGTCGACTGACCAAAAAACACAATCGACTGTGCTATCGTAAATAACATCTAGTTTTGAAAAATAGATGTCTAGGTCAAAGTATTTAATGCACCAAATATATGTTTAATGTCTTTAACGACTAGTAAGAGTTAGATCTATAAATACCCAACATTAATGAGCATTTAAATTAATCTTGAATATCTTTGAGCTCATTAATTGATTAATTTAAGCTTTCAAAATCTAAAATAGAGTCATTCTTGTTCCAAGAGCTTGCGAGAGAGAAAAATCTTAGTTGTAATAATTTACTGTGGTCTTCTTTTGATGTTCCAAAAATAATTTTCCATTCTCTAAGTTGTAAAAGAGTTGGTGTAACTGTTGGTAAGATTTATTTGAGTCTTTAGCTATTAAACACTTGGTGAGATATTTCTTGTGAACGAAATTTTTCTTGTAAGGGTTTGGGCAACACCTTGAAGTTACTTAAGTGTTCATTTCTTGGATTAGTGAATGGAACTCTCAATAATGTCTCTTGAGGAGTGGACTAGGCACAAGGAGTTATGTACTGTACCAGTCTAAATTTGTTTGCAATCTCTTCTCCCCTACTCTCTTTAATTTCCAGCAAGTTTATATTTGTTTTTTATAATTTGTTTCCTTTAAATTTGATAGCCTTCTTGATTGGTGTTTAAATTTCCATTTAATAAAAATAATTAAATCTAATTCACTCTCTCTTGGGTTGCCTTAATCAATAATTGGTATTAAAGATAATTTCTCTTGTTTAAGCTTAAAATCCTATAGTAGATCTTATGGAAGCCAATGTAGGAAATATACTTTGTGAAGGTCATTCTTTCGCTAGACCTCGTTTGTTCATGGGAACACATTATAGTTAATGGTAAAATAATTTGAGAATCGTCCTAGAAGGTCAAGATTTTGCGTTATGGGAAATCATCATGGAAAGTCTTAGAATTCCTATGGAAAAAGATAAAGGATTAAGATGTAGAAATTAAAGTCCCTAAAATCTTACAAGAATTTAATTGTGAGGACTGGAAAATGGTTTCTCTCAATAGTAGAGTAACTCCAAGTCACTTATTAAGGTACTAATCAAGTTAAGAAGTCCAAAATCAATAAACTTTTGCCTAATTATGAGGCTTTCAAAATGTCACCAATCAAGTCTATATCCGAAATATATTCTCATTTTACTAACTTTATCAGTGATATGAAACCTCTTAGTAAATTCTAATAAGATGGTGAGTTGGTGCGAAAAATTCTTAAGTCCTTGCCTAAAGCATGGGAATAAAAGATGTCTACCACTATGGAAGCAAATGACCTTGATGATCTTGAGATTGGTACTTTTCTAGGATCATTGTTGACCCATGAGATGAATTTCATCAACAAAGAAGATGACGATGAGACTAAAAAGATGAAGACCATTGCTCTCAAGATTGCCACTAACAAACAAGTGGAAAATGATGATGAAAGCATTGAAGAAGATGACATTCGACTATGGAAAAAGGACAGTCGATTGAAATCTTGATGGCAATCAAGTATAGATTTTTTACTTGACTGATAGTAAACCAAGGATCTTTGGTAGTTGACTGACAAAAGTGACTGAAACTTTTGATAATCGACTGACCATTTTTTTAGTCGATAGTCTGGCCAATTTCAATGCCTCTCCGCTTTAAAATTCAAAATGATAGTCGGCTGGCCAAAAGACATAATCGATTGTGTTGTTGTAAGTAAAGACTGGTTTTCAAAATTAAAGGTGCGACTTAGAGAATTTAGTGCACCAAAAGTCCATTTAATGTGTTTAATGATTAATAAGAGTTAGATCTATAAATACCCAACATTAATAGAGTTAGATCTATAAATACCCAACATTAATAAGCATTTAAATTAATCTTGAATATGCTTGAGTTCATTAATTGATTTATTTAAGTTTTCAAAATCTGAAATAGAGCCATAGCTTGTGAGAGAGAAAAATATGAGTTGTAATCATTTATTATGATCTTTCTCTTGTTGTACCAAAAACAATATTCCATTATCTAAGTTGTAAAAGAGTTGTTGTAACTCTTGGTAAGATTTTTTTTGAGTGTTTTGGTGTTAAAAACTTGGTGAGTTATTTCTTATGAGAGAAACTTTTGTTTTAAGGGTTTGGGCAACATCTTGGAATCGCTTGTAAGTGTTCTTTGCTTGGATTAGTGAAGGAAATTCTCAAGAATATCTTTTGAGGAGTAGACTAGGGTCAAGGAATGGCCGAACCACTATAAATCCATTTGCAAGCTCTTTTTCCTTACTCTCTTTAATTTCCAACAATTTTATTTTATTTTTTTATAATTTACTTTCTTTAAATTTGATAGCTTGCTTGAGTGGTCTTTAAATTTTTATTTAATAAAAAAATTAAACCTAATGCACCCCCCTCTAAGGTTTCCTTAATCGACAATTGGTATCAGAACTAAGCTATCTTGTTTAGGCTTAAAATCTTAGAATAGATCTTACGGCAACTGATGTAGGAAATACGCTTGGTGATGGTCATTCTTTCGCTAAACCTCCTTTGTTCACGGGAACAAATTATAGCTATTGGAAAAATAGGATGAGAATCTTCTTAAAATGTCAAGATTTTGCTATGGCAAATCATCTTGGATGGTCTTAGAATTCCTATGAAAAAGATAAAGAATAAAGAGATAGAAATTGAAGTCCCTAAAATTAGACTAGAATTTAATGATGAAGGCCGAAAATTAGTTTTTCTCAATAGTAAAGCAACTAGCATGCTTCATTATTCCTTGGACATAACTGAATACAATAAAATTTCAGCTTGTGAATCAGCAAAAAAATATTTGAGATAACCTCCAAGTCACTTATGAAGGTACTAATCAAGTTAAGAAGTTCAAAATCAATAAACTTGTGTATAACTAGTAAGGTTTCAAAAAAATCACCAACCGAGTCCATACCTAAAATGAATTCTCATTTTGCTAACATTATCAATGATATGAAACTTCTTGTTAAATTTTATTATTATGGTGAGTTGGTGAGAAAAATTCTTATGTCCCTGTCTAAAGCATGAGAATCAAAGATGACCTCCATTGAGGAAGCAAAGGACCTTGATGATCTAGAGATCAGTACTTTATTTGGATCATTGTTGACCTATAAGATGAAGGGCATCAACAAATAAGATGATGATGAGAACAAGAAGAAGAAGATCATTACTATCAAGACTACTACTAGCCAACAAGTTGAAAATGATGATGAAAGCACTGAAGAAGATGTGGGGAAATTGCTCTCATCACCATGAAATTTCAATAATACTTAATGATCAAGAAGAATTCGAGCAAAAAGGCTCATTCTAATGATGATTTCATCAAGAAAGATCAAATCATATGCTTTGAATGAATAAAGCTCGGACATATCAAAGCAAATTGCCCTCTAGCAAAAAAGATTGTCAAAAAATTCAAGAAAAAAAAACAATGATGACTATTTGGAGTGATGATGAAGAAAAAGATTTGGATGATGATACATATCAAGGGATTGTCAACCTTTACTTGATGAACATGAGGTCACTAATTCTTTAGATTATTATGTTGATAATGAAATTGTGCATAAAGATTTACTTGAAGCATTCAATGAATTGTATGATGAGCTTAAAAAATTGTAATTAAAAATGTTGCTCTCAAGAAAAAAGATTATATCTCTTTCTAAAGAAATTAATGTTCTGGAAGAACAAAATGAAAATTTTTCTTTGGAATTGGTAACTCAACACAAAATGATTTGAAAATTTTAAATGAGGTTTTAAAGAAGAAAGTAATTGAGATAACACTATAACTAGACTTGATAAAGGAAATGAAAAGCTAGATGAAGTGTTGGTTTACTAAAGAATGAGTGGAGAACCTATGGATAAACAAAAATCCACTGGAACTATTTTTGTGAAACTGACAAATTTGAATGAGGCTTCTAGCTCTCATCCTTATAGCAAAGCTATGCATCATCTAAAAATGCTATGAAATCTCATAAAATTCCTAAAAATGCTAAGAATGTTCCTAATGCCAATGTTTCTAATAGAAATTCATATTCTAGAAATTCACTTCGTCATACCAAGAATATATATACTAGAAATGCTCAATCACATTCAAGAAATAGTAATTCTAGATATGCTAATAATTCCTATGTTCGTGATTCATATCCTAGACATAGCAAGTATGCTTATAATGATCATAGCTATGATGATAGAAATGAGAAGCAAGATATGATGAATTCTCCCACTCTAGAAATAATAAGTATGCCTATCCAAGAAACTCTAGAAACAATTATGGTTATCATTCTCGAAATATGTATCATACTTATCATTATAGGAGAAGAGCTTGCTATATTGTTAAGAAAGTACATGTTCCAAATGAACTGTATTTTCAAGGCATAACCCCAAAGGACTCAAGCAATTTTGGGTACTTAAAAGTTACATTATGAAATTCTTTGTGATGTAGGTGTGTTTTCATTAAAAAAAAAAAAAAAGAAGGTGATCATTAGTACATTGATTGTGGATGTTCAAAGAATTTGAGCAATGACAAAGAAATCTTTGTGAGTTTAACTCCAAAAGATGGGGGACATATTACCATTGAAGATGACACCAAGATGAAAATCAATGGCCATGGTAAAGTATGTAAAGATTCATCAACCATTTATTATGCTTTGTTTGTTCAATGATTAAAGCATAATTTACTTAGCATAAGTCAATGATTTGATAAAGGTAATAAATTCATTTTTGAATCAACTCATTGTCCTATAATAGATATAAGGAGTAATAAGATCAAATTTGTTGGTCAAATATATGAAAATATTTATGTTGTAGACCTTAAATGTTTACCTTCGGAAAATAAAAATGTTTTTTTTCACTTTTAGTGAAGGCTCTTGGTTATGGCATAGATGGTTTGACTATGTTAACTGCTTAATTTAGAGTTCTTGAACAATTGTAATAGGGAGGATTAGCATGTGCAAGATCTTGAAAGCGAACAAAGAAAAAGCAATTGAATGATTTTTGTAATGCTTTGTGAGTTAACCATATATTACTTGCCTTTTAGGTGTTAGCACAACAGTGATCATAGATTAATTCAGTCTAATTTGCAACTAATAATGTCTTGAATGTTTTGTTTGCCACTGTACCTAGAGCAATCTAAATAAGGAAGATTTGCTTTAATGGAGTTCCTAAATTGATGAGTAATTGTCTTAGAAGGTTTCTTAGTAATCAATTTCTGATGAAACTACTTCTTTTCTACTAAACAACTGTGTCAATGTCTTATGTAATGCTAAGTTTTTCCTCTTATGTAAAACTGACTTATAATAAAAATAAAAAAAAAGTTCCAAGTTTAAGGTCACGCAGTGGCAAATGGCTATAGAATTGGTGGGTATTATATTTCAATCCAACAGGCAATCCATTATAACTTATTCAACTGTATTTAATTTTCTCATAAATATTTTAGTTTTATTTGCCAAAAGACAACACTTTTAAGTTAAGAAAAGGTCATTTTTTAAATATTTTTAATCATCTTTGCTTTTTTTGTTTATTTTTTAATGGTGGGCTTGAATATGTCCTAACATCAACCGTCACATTTTGTGCAACAAGACCTCATCAATGAAAATCAAGCCTAATTTTCCCTCATTTAAGCGTTGAAGATGGTGCGTATCACAAGATTTTAAGTTTTATTATTATGACTACAATATTATTCTATTATTATACATACACATATACAACTTATTTTAGCATATTTATTTTTTTGAAATATGTTTGCAACTATTATTATTTTAGAATTGCATTATATAAAATTTATTATTGTTAGTAAGTAGAGGGTCCTAGCATCATTTACAATTGTGAGAAGTGTTTTAGCAATTACCAAAATAGTAAAAATCCCTAATCGTTATGTCAATTGTAGGATTAATGAAATAGTAAAATACTTAAGTAAACTTTGGTATAGATGAACCAGTTTACGGTTTTGATGTAGGAATATACGAAGTAAAATGAATTAGTTAGTTGAGAAATGGATAGTGTTGGGGTGGATTTTATGCTCCGCAACACGTGGCTAAAAGGTGGATGCATTTTACTGATCTGTTTATTTTGATTGGGATCAGTGAGTGCTAGGCTGCAGGGAATTGTTTTCTAGCATTTAGTCTGGTCCCACAGTCTACAGTTGTAAATAGGTTATTGCGGTAGATACAACTCACCTTGGGTTCACTTGTGTTATTGAGTCTAAGATTGCACCGCACCGAGGTGCTGGTAAGCTCAAGATGAACCGTATTGCTCTGACCAGATTGCAAATATATTCACAAAAGCAGAAAGACAAGCAATATAACAATAATAATATAATTCTCCAATAAAGAGAATAAAATTTCATGAATGATTAGGGAAAAAGAGAGATGGTGCAATTGCTTATGAGAGTATACACCATGCAACAAATTACTGCAACGATGGTTCTAATGTGACACTAGAGCATTGAGTTTGAGCGAAAGTCATGAAGTAGTCTCGTGGGGAAAAATGCATGTTCCTTAGTCCTTACAAGTGATATGCATGTCCCATATCAAGCTAGCTAAGAAGAACATGATCACGACACATATGCAAAGTATCAAGGGATATGCATAACTTTGTAGAGAGCTTTCTAGTGAGTTGTATTTGTTTGGATAGAATCTATATGACCATTCGAAATATAAGAATCATGTTAGAAGTTTCCAGAATATATGAATGAGGTACTTAAGAACAATGGTGTTGGCAGTCTTTTTTAGGTTGAACATGTCCCATATCACACTAGCTGAGAAGAACAAGATCACCACACATATGCAAAATATCAAAAGATTTGCATAACTTTTTAGAGAGCTTTCTAGAGAGTTGTAGTTGTTTGGATATGTTTCATATAACCATATGGACTGTAAGAATCATGTGAGAAGTTCCTAGAAAATTTGTATGAGGTACTTCTGAACCATGATGTTGGCGGTCCGTTTTGGGCTGTAAAAAAGCTTGGCATTTTCAAGTGTTCGAATTGCTCTTCTAGAACAGAGAAAAATGATTTGCCTTTGTTGGTATTTGTCTAAGGTTTAAACATGGTTCAAACATGGTTAAGGTTTGAACAGGTCCAAGTATGGTTCAAATATGGTTAAAGTCTAAACCAAAGGTGGAGGATCAAAGTTCAGCAAGTTAGAAGGCTGCACACATGTGTGTGCTTCATTTTGGAGCAAGGGAAGGCCATGCACACTAGTGTGCGCACTTCTGCACACAAGCAGAAGGGTGTTGTGTGAAGGGGACAGCAACTTGGAGCTGTAGCACGGAGCTGCAGCGTTGGAACCTGGCAGGAATAGCACAAGAGACAGAAACTTGGAGCTGCAACGTGGCGCTGCAGCTTTGGCCGGCACACATGGACAGCATGCTTTAGCCTTCTCTTAGGTGCGTGAATGCAAGGTTAAAACGCACAGCACAACTTAGGATTGATGGAGGGCCATGGTTAAGTGGTCATCAAGATCTAAGGGTGGAGAATGACACACAAGATTGGACAAGAAGTTGGTGCACTATATAAAGGGTCACCTAGGTTCAATCTCAACACCACAAACATAAGGTTGTGACACAAGATGTAATGTAACTTGTGAGACATGTGTGTGGATGAGAGAATTGTGTGAGAGTGCAAAGACATAAAACACAAGAGGGACTTATTGTAGAGAGGCTGGTTGTAAAGAAGAGAGGGTAGTAGAGAATTGATAGGAAGCATTGTAATAGGTCTATCACTTTCTCGTTCTCTTCTTAGTTTCTTCAAGAACATTGTGGTTTCTTGAAGAGGGTTACTGTAACTTTGTAAGAATCATTGATTTAGTGCAGAGAGTTCGGAGGAACTCACGGGGACGTAGGCACATTGCCGAACCTCGACAACAAATTGCTTGTCTTCTTTCTTTCTTTGATTTTCTGTTCTTGTGTTCGATTGCTGTTTTCTTTTCTACAAGTCATTCAAGATTTGGGTGTTTGGAAGATCACCACCTGGGCATCTTGTCAATGTGATTTCCAACAGTGGTATCAAAGCTTTGGACAGTGGTATCAGAGCTTGCACAGCTGGTTATCGGAGCAAGAAGTAGAAGGTACAGAGCCAAGACTCCAAGAATCAAAGATTAAACTTCTTGGGTGATTCAAGAATGGTGTAAAGATCAAGATCCGATCGTGTTCTTGAAGGTTGATTCAAGAATGGTGTTAAGATCCGTCTTCAATCTGTGTTCTTGAGGTTGAAGAAAGCATTTGTGGGTATTGTATAAATCAGGGATCTGGTCCGCAAAGATGGCTTCAAATTTCGGTATTGAGAAGTTTGATGGAAAGGGAGATTTTGCCCTTTGGAAGCGGAAGATCAAGGCGGTTCTAGTGCAACAGAAAGTGGGCTTAGCTCTTGGAGAAGATGATGTTTTTCCAGCAAGTGTCATGGAGGACCAGCGAAATGAGATGAAGAAGATGGCTTACAGCCCCATTTTCTTGCACATGTTGGATAATGTCACAAGAGAGTGCAGAGACTCGGAAGATCTAGCTGCAATATGGAAGAAACTAGATGAGTTGTTTTTTGCCAAGACTCTCCCAGATAAGAGGTTTCTTCATAAACAAATCTTTGCTTTTAAGTTTGATCCTAAGAAAGAGTTGCAAAATAATCTTGATGCCAAGATAAGGAGTGCATCAAGTGGTAAAAGGGCTGTTCTTTAAAAGAAGGCCAGCAACTCGGTATGGTAGCAACCATGGCTACTACCGGGATAGAGGTAGAGGAGAGAGCCATGGGAGAGCGCACAGCAGCATGCATGGCTACTACCGGGACAGAGGTAGAGAAGAGAGCCATAGGAGAGTGCACAGCAGCATGCATGGCTACTACCGGGACAAAGGTAGAGGAGAAAGCCATGGGAGAATGCATTCCAAACTGAGATTTGGAGGGAAGAGCTGCTACTACTGCCATAAGGAGGGTCATGTCAAGAAAGATTGTAAGAAGATGACAAGGGATAAAGGAGGAAGCCATACCAAGAATGAAGAGGCTTTGGTTGCCAAAACAGAACAGCAAGATGATGATGTTCTTGTTGTGTGCTCGGATGTGAGCAAGGGGCAAAAAGGTAGCGGGAAATGGATCTTGGATTCCGGGTGCACTCATCACATGTGCCCTCACCGGATTTGGTTCCTGAATTTCAAGGAAACCAATGATGAAAGGGTTTTCTTGGGGAATGATATTTCTTACCAAGTGAGAGGCATAGGAGACATCCAGGTGAGGATGTTTGATGGAATGACAAGGCTGCTGGAAAATGTGAGGTATCTCCCGGATTTGAGGAGGAATTTAATCTCATTGGGGTAGCTGGATTCCATGGGATACACATGCAAGATAGAGGGAGGAAAGATCAAGGTAGCCAAGGGATCTTTGGTAGTGATCAAGGCAGCAAGAAACGATGGACTCTATGAGATGATCGGAGAGACAAAAATCAATGATCAAGCAACAAGCTTGATGGCTGAGATGGATAGGGCAGCCCTTTGGCACACTCGCTTGGGACATATGAGCGAAGAGGGCCTGCAAGTTCTCAGCAAGGATGGCCTACTTGGTGGAGACAAAGTAGAGGAACTTGATTTCTGCTAGTGTCGTGTTCTTGAGAAGCAACACCGGGTCAGCTTCAACACCGGAGTGCACAAGGCTAAGGGCATTCTTGACTACATTCATGCGGACCTTTAGGGACCAGCAAGGACACCAACACAGGGAGGTAACTTTTCTTTCTGTCATTAATTGATGATTATTCAAGAAGAGTGTGGGTTTATTTGGTTAGAAATAAATCGAATGCCTTGAATAAGTTAATGGTGTGGAAAGGGCTGGTTGAGACTCAAATGGGTAGAGTAGTTAAGGGGATAAGAACCGATAATGGCTTAGAAATTTTTAACCAAGAACTTGATCAATTCTGTAGGTTAAATGGGATTCTAAGACATAGGACGGTTGTGGAAACCCCTCAGCAAAGTGGAGTTGCTGAGTGGATGAATAAGACCCTTATAGAAAAAGTTAAGTACATGTTAAATGGATCCAGATTACCCGAATGTTTTTGGGGGGAAGCTGTGGCTACAGCTGCATACTTGGTAAATAGATCACCCTTTAGGATTGTGTATCAAAAGACTCCCATGGAGATGTGGAGTGGAAAACCCCCTGAGTTGGACAACCTTAGAACTTTTGGGTGTGCTGCGTATGCACAACAAAAGGATGATAGACTTATCCCAGGATCTAGAAAATGTGTGTTTTTAGGATATGGGGAAGGGGCTAAGGGGTATAGGTTGTGGTCCTTAGGGAAAGAAGGATTGAAATTCATTATAAGTAGGGATGTTCATTTTAATGAATTGTTATTTCCCTACTTGGAGAAAACTAACCCTGCAGGGGCTAGTGAGCAAACCAGTTTGGTTCTTGTGGAGCATAGCATCAAGGAAGATTCAGTTCAGGTAGAGCAAGGAAGGCAAGAGGGTTCGGACCAAGTAGAGCCCTTGGATGAAGGCCATGCTCAGGGCACTCAAGAAGAGGCTGAACTAGAAGAGGTTGATGCAACAAGTCGGAAGGACTATCAGCTCACAAGAGACCGGGAAAGAAGGCTGGTCGGACCACCTTCAAGATATGGGTTTGCGGATGCTACGGATGCAGCAAATCCTTAGACAAAATGAGGGATGAGTGAACAAGGGACTTACATGGGATATAAGGATTCGCCAAGATCGAAGCTAGCTATGGAGGAAGAAATGGATTCTTTGAGGAAGAACAACTTCTGGGAATTGGTGCACATTCCGGGAAATCAGAGTGTTGTGGATTGTAAGTGGACTTACAAGGTCAAAGTAGGGTATCCTCCAGGAGATGAAGTCCAGAACAAGGCTAAGCTGGTGGCAAATGGGTTCACAAGAAGAGAAGACATAGGTTTCACAGAAACTTTCTCACCTGGACACAAGGTGGAGAAGATGGTGAGTATCCTCACCTATGTCATTGATGGGCTGTTGGTTTAGAATAGTAGAAGAGGATGGAAAGGTTTACATCTCAACTCAGTGAGGAGTTCGAGAGGAAAGATCTCAGCCTTACACAAAAGATCCTTGGGATGTGTATAATCCAAAAAAAAGAGAGAAACCGGTTAGGGGGTTTCTTGGGCAATGGGTGTTCTCAGCAAATTTGTGAGTAATCCCGGAAAGAAGCATTGGCTTGGGATGAAGTGGTTGCTGAGGTATTTGAAGGCTCAGTGGCAGCCAATGGTAGCACTCATAACAACCAGGGCAGAATACATAGCGGCTATGGAAGCCATAAAGGAGGCTATGGGGTGCAAAGGGTTGTTGGACGAGTGGGAGGTCCTAAAAGAGCAGGTTGTGGTGTCTTCGGATAGCCAAAGTGCGGGGCACTTGTGGAGGAATCCGGTGTTCCATGAGGGGATGAAGCATATGGATGTTCAGTATCATTACATTCCGAAAAATGGTACGAAATGATGCATTCATGTTGACAAGAAGACCACGGAGGAAAGTCCTGCAGATTTAGGCACCAAGGTTCTACCTCTAAGAAGGTCCAATCATTGCCTTGGACTTCTTAGGATTGGAGTCAGTTGATTGATGACTCAAGATGAGTTTGGATCCCGAAGATCTCTGCACAATGGTTCGGGTTTAAACGCTTAGACAAAGGTAGAGATTGTTGGTATTTGTCTAAGGTTTAAACATGGTTCAAACATAGTTAAGGTTTGAACAGGTCCAAGTATGGTTCAAATATGGTTAAAGTCTAAACCAAAGGTGGAGGATCAAAGTTCAGCAAGTTAGAAGGCTGCACACATGTGTGTGCTTCATTTTGGAGCAAGGGAAGGCCATGCACACTAGTGTGCGCACTTCTGCACACAAGCAGAAGGGTGTTGTGTGAAGGGGACAGCAACTTGGAGCTGCAGCACGAAGCTCCAGCGCTGGAACCTGGCAAGAATAGCACAAGGGACAGAAACTTGGAGCTGCAGCTTTGGCCGGCACACATGGACAGCATGCTTTAGCCTTCTCTTAGGTGCGTGAATGCAAGGTTAAAACGCACAGCACAACTTAGTATTGATGGAGGGCCATGGTTAAGTGGTCATCAAGATCTAAGGGTGAGAATGACACACAAGATTGGACAAGAAGTTGGTGCACTATATAAAGGGTCACCTAGGTTCAATCTCAACACCACAAACATAAGGTTGTGACACAAGATGTAATGTAACTTGTGAGACATGTGTGTGGATGAGAGAATTATGTGAGAGTGCAAAGACACAAAACACAAGAGGGACTCATTGTAGAGAGGCTAGTTGTAAAGAAGAGAGGGTAGTAGAGAATTGATAGGAAGCATTATAATAGGTCTATCACTTTCTCGTTCTCTTCTTGGTTTCTTCAAGAACATTGTGGTTTCTTAAAGGGGGTTGCTGTAACTTTGTAAGAACCATTGATTTAGTGCAGAGAGTTCGGAGGAACTCACGGGGACGTAGGCCTCTTGTCGAACCTCGATAACAAATTGCTTGTCTTCTTTCTTTCTTTGATTTTCTGTTCTTGTGTTCGATTGCTGTTTTCTTTTCTACAAGTCATTCAAGACTTAGGTGTTTGGAAGATCACCACCTGGGCATCTTGTCAATGTGATTTCCAACAGCCTTTGTTTGAAACAAAAAATAATTTTTTGGAAGTGTTTGAAGTGTTCCTTACTCTTGACTTGGTTGTTTTTGCTAAAAATGCGGCTATTTATGGAGATGTAATATTCTTCTCTCTTTTAACCTAGAGGTTCCTGGAACTCAAGAGACCTATTTCATCCCCTGGTTAATGCCCTGCAACTGTATGTTTGCCATCCTAAGAAATCTACAGGACTGGTGGTTGCCCAACCATCACATCCCTGTATCTTTTCCTTCTTGTCTCATGTTCCTCTTCTCTATCATCTAACCATAGCTTAATCCCATGAAGAGACTTCAAGAATTAATAGGATGCAGGAGGTGGGATGCGACATTGGGTTTGGGGCTAAAGAGAAAGGGAGGCTAAGTGTGTCTATAGAGGAACTGATAGATGGGGAGGTTGAGTGTGCAGGGTGGAGAAGCTGATGGATGAGAAATGATGATATTAAAGTTTTATTTGAAGCTAAAAGATCTAATTTAAGGCTTAATTATGGTTTTAAACTAAATCAATTTAATTTATGGTTTGGCAGAATAGTAACTAGATGCTTGTAAGTAGATCTGTAAATGTATCAAATTTGGCTCGGATCAAGGTAGATGCATATCCATTTATTAATAATGTATCAGATTGGATTTGGATCACATTATTTATCGGATATTTAAACTCAACACATATCTGGATTTGTCCAAAATCAGATTATCTAACCACTTTACATATATTTTAAAAACTTATTATACTATAAGATACTTAGAATATAGGGTAAAAATATATCAATATAAACTAAAAGAAAATTATAATTCTTTTAAATATTTAATCTTTTACCAATACATGTATTTTAAACAAGTTATATAGAATCCTTGTAGATTACTAATTTATAGCATATACATATTTCTATATTATAAAAGTAGAACATATATACATAATACAAAGAATAATACATAAAATATAAAATTAAAATCAGATCAGATTGTTTTTGGAACGGATCATGGAAAATCCAATATTGATTTGTTTGTTAAATTGATTAGCAAATTCAAATCAAAATCATATTAGCGGATATGTGAGCCTATAGCCACATACTTGAGCTCTTTTGGGGTTGATTTACCTTTTCTTTATAGCCCATTGGTGTTAGCAAGCAGCTTTCATCTTCTTTTGCCCATCTTTCACTTATCTCTCTTAGATGCTTGGATTTGGGATGCATGTAATCTTCTTGGGTGTTGTTTTCCTATTAAGCCTTCTGGGCTCTTCATATTTGATTGTTACTTCATGTCAATTTACCTTTTCTTTATAGCCCATTGGTGTTAGCAAGCAGCTTTCATCTTCCTTTGCCCATCTTTCACTTATCTCTCTTAGATGTTTGGATTTGGGATGCATGTAATCCTCTTGGGTGTTGTTTTCCTATTAAGCCTTCTAGGCTCTTCATATTTGATTGTTACTTTATGTCAATTTAGCCTTAATGAGTTGTATCATGTGTATTAGCCTCCATGGGCTTCTTATGCTTATTTAGTTTTGATGGGTTTCCATGTTTAATTAATTTTTTTGGGCTTTTCATGCTTATGTAGCCTTAATGAACTTTCATACTTAATTAGATTTACTTAGTCTTATTGTATAATTTAGCTTTAATGGTCTTTGTCATGTAAATTTAGCTCAATGGGCTTTACCATGTAATTTAGCTTTTATGGACCTTTAACGTTGATTAGCTTTAATGGTTTGTTGATGGCTTTGATTTGCTTTACAAAAGATAGTCTTTTGTAATCTTTGATAATGTTATGGTTGAAACTTGTTTTTTAAGCCTCTGATTTGTAGAGAGGAAAAGTGGGAGGAAATAAGAGAGAAAGGGAAGAAAAAGAAGAGGATGAAAGAATGAGTTGATTGATGTCTTCCATATTTTGTTGGAAAAAGATGAAAGAAAAGATTATAAATGATTTTCGATTTATTTGAGAATCAGAGTGAAACATCAAAGCTAGTACTGAGGGACTTTGCAAGTGAGTGAATTTCACATCTCTAGGGTTTCACCTATAGGCATCCAATTATTGTCATGATCCTATAAATTGGGTGTAGAGCGGGACAAAAACCTTTAAGTCAAAACCTGATTAAATTGATTATGCTTGATATGTTATTTCTAGTGGTCTTACAACTAATTAGGAATATTAATAATGTTGACCTGTATTTGATTTTAAAAATGACAAAACACCACTCAAATTGCACTAACAGTTTTATCTAAGTGTTTAAGTGATAAAAGCATTCAGTACAGAAACAAGATGTAAGAACTCAACACGTTCAGACACCAAAAGAAGATAGAAGATCTAGAATAGGCACTAAGGTAATTGAATCACATTGTAAATCTCTAAATTTCAATTACTTAGCTTAATCTATAGCTCAATTCACAAAAAGCTTTGACAAAACTAAAATACAAAAATGTTTCTAAGTCAAAAACTGTTTTGAAACATAAAAATTGGGTTTAAGGACAACCCAGTCGATTGGGTCTCTATACCGATCGATTGGGAAAAGGGACAGTAAGTTCCCAGTCGACTGGTAATAGGACCCAATCGATTGGTAACTTAACCCAGTCGTCCTATGACCCAGTCGATTGGTACAAGGACTCAGTCGACTAGTAATTCAAAAATATGATCGTTTGAGACACAGGACTTAAGCATTTAATGCCCTAAACCTACCAAGTCAGTGTCAAACGGCCATAAAAGTTCAAGAATATAAAAACTCACTTCAATTAGCATTTAAAAGGAGAAGATAGAACATTTAATTCATCAATATAGCTCATAAATTCTCAAAGCCTTGAAAAATTCATTGTGAGCCATTCTTCAAGCTTGTTCTTGAAAGAGGGATATTCATCATTTGTAAAAGCATTCATTGTTATCTCTCTACCATTTACTTTACAGTTAGTATCATTTATTGTAAAGAGAAAGAGTTAGTGTAACTCTTAGAGTGTTTAGGATTAAACACTTCGTTGTAACTTCCATGAGGAAGAGATTGTTTGTAAGGTTTATGCAACACCCATGAAGTTGCCCGACTAACGTTTAGTGGATTACTTCAAGGAGGTTCCTTGAAGAGAGTGGACATAGGGTCAGAGAGATTCTGATATTTTTGAACCACTATAAACGGAGTTTGCATATTCTCTTCCTTAACTCCTTTATTTTCAAGCATATTATTTGATTGTGTGCTTTGCGTATTAAACTGTTTAAAACTTACAAGTTAATTAGCAAAAAGTTGTTAAAACCCAATTCACCCCCTCTTCGGTTTGAACCTCGATCTACAATTGGTATCAGAGCTTCATACTCAATTTTAGGCTTAAAGTCCTTGAGTTGATTCGATGACATCTAATAGCTATACCAAAGAGCATTCCTATACTAGGCCTACTTTGTTCAATGGCTCTAACTATAACTACTGGAAAAATAGAATGAAAATCTTTGTCGAAGAACAAGATTACAATCTATGGAGAGTTATTGAAGAAGGACCTAGAATTCCTACAAATGGAATAATCATTGGAGAGATCAAGCATACAATGCCTAAACTCAAAACAGAGTTTAATGAAGAAGATTGTAGAATGATGTCTCTGAATAGTAGAGCAACTAGCATATTACATTGCGCTCTAGATATCGCTGAATACAATAAATTTTTTGCATGTATTTCAGCTAAAGAGATTTGGGGTAAACTACAAGTTACATATGAAGGCACTAGTGAAGTAAAGAAATCAAAAATTTATATGCTAGTGTCCGAATATGAATCTTTCAAAATGTCTCCCAATGAAACTATTTCTCAAATACACTCATGTTTTACTACCATTGTTAATGGTTTAAAGCTTCTTAGTAGGAACATTGAGGAATTTGAACTAACGAGGAAGATCTTAATATTTTTGTCATCCATTTGGAAAGCAAAGAAGACGGTCATAACGGAGGCCAAAGATCTTGACAAACTTGATGTCGAAATACTCCTCGAATCACTATTTACATACGAGATGGAAGAAATGAATCACACTGTCAATAATGATGATAAGAAGAAGAAGTTTATTGCTCTCAAAGCCTCTACAAGCAATAAAGATGAAGAAAATGAAGAAAAGATTGAGAGCAGCGAATAAGACGGTGAGATGGCTTTAATCACCAAAAGGTTTCACAAGTTCTTGAAAAGAGCAAGAAACCTTACACAAGGGATTCCACTCCAAAAAGGGAACCTCTTGTGTGTTTCGGTTGCTAGAAGCTCGGTCACATCAAGACCGATTGTCCAACAACAATAAAACCATATAAGAGCTTCAAAAAGAAAGCTATGATTGCAACCACATGGAGTGATGATGAATAAGAAGAATCTTCGGACAATGATGTTGGATACGAGGAGATTGCCAACCTATGCTTGATGGCAATCGATGATGAAAATGAGATATCAAATTCTTTCCCTTCTAATAATAACATTGTTAATAGTAGTAAAGAATTAATTGAGGTTATAAATGAAATGCACGAAGAATTGAAGAAATTCGATTCTAGGAATGTGATCTTCAAGAAGGAAGTCTCATCTCTTTCTAAAGAGATGGAAGGCTTAAAGGAGGAAAAAGAAAAACTATCTTCCATGGTTTATAACTCATCACAAGATTTTCTAAAAAAATGAAAATGATATTTTGAAGAAGAAAATAATAGAATTGAATAGCACTATATCTAGACTTATGCTTGAAAAAAAAAAGCTAGATGAAGTGCTATCTTTCCAAAAGTTAAGTGAAGGAAAATCCGGCTTCAGTTATTCTCCATTAGGCAAGCAAAAGTAAAAAGAGACTTCGTTCATGAAAGCAACATGTGTGAATGAAGCCTCCACTTTCAAGGCCACTAGCAAGATTAAAAGCACTCCTTCAATTTATGCAAGTAGGTCTAAGAATGTAAATTTAAATCATAATGCATATACTAGAGATAAACATCCTAGAAATACACATGCATATATGTATGCTCACTCAAGACATGTAAATGCTAGGAATAATCATTCAAGGAATGCACATACTAGAAATACACATCCTAGGAATTACCATCATATGTATCTTAGAGATAATATGTATGTTCATAACTTGCATGCTACAAGTCCACATCCTAGAAATTACCATCATACATTTCCTAGAGATAACATGCGTGTTCATAATTTTCATAATAGAAACATGTATCCTAGGAATGCTTATCCAAGAAACAATAGGCATGCATATTTAAGAAATCCTAGAAACTTCAATAACTATTATCCTAAGATCATGCATCATCAACATGTCTATAATTTTAGAGAACCTTATAATAGTAAGAAAGTATTGATCCCTAAAGGAACCGTATTTTCTAGGTCTAACCCCAAAGGACCCAAGAAATTTTGAGTACCTAAAAGTGCAATTGTATATCCTTGTGTAATGTAGATATGTCTCCACACCAAGGAAAAAAGTAACTGGTACCTTGATAGTGGATGCTCAAAGCACATGACTGATGATCAAAGCATGTTCAAAGAGCCAACTCTAAGGGATGGCGGGCACATCACCATTGGAGACAACACAAAGATAAAGATCAACTAACTCAAGATGTATAAGTGCTTTTGTGCTCGGTAATATTTTAAGCTCATGACAATTTCTTAAGCAGAGATGATAAAGGTTGCAAATATTGGAAGGAAAAAAGCGTATCCTAGTTCCTGACAGAGAAAGAATTTTAAGGTCACTCTGATTTTCAAAGGATGTATCAAAAAATTCCTTCAAAAGGAGAGCACCTGAAAAATCAAGAATTTGGAGATTAGAAAGTCCTCTTAGGCTGTGAAGTCTGTCTAACTGTCTGCATCCGCTCAGAAAGAGCTGAGTCAGCTCTCTAAGATTATAGAGAAGCGGTAGGGTATGAATCTGTGTATGGGAAAGATCAAGCACCTCAAGTTTTTGAATCATAGAAAGACTTTTATTTATGAATGCTTTCAAAGAGATTGCACCAGAAAGGCCAATAGGGGTAATACCAAGCTCCATTACAGTGCCACGGTTTGATGCAAGAATGACACGCATCCAATAGAATTGATCGGCACCCGTTGTAGAATGTATGCCATAAAGAGGAAGCTGGCTGCACACGAGAAAGATGAAAAGAGAGATCACAGTGTAGATAACCTTCTCTCTGCAGGGAACTTTCCTGTCAGCACTCTGAACCTCTGGCAGAAAAGAAAGGAATGGCCTGACCAGATGCAAAACTCTAAATCCTCCACCCATCCTAGCTCGCCGAAACTAGATCACGTTAACCTGCTTCCAGACGTTTCAAAAGTATTATGCTCACTTTTCCAACTTTTAGCAAAGAAACTTAATGAAATGAACAGTATAACATGACAACAAGATCAGTAACTATGAAAAATATGATATAGTTTTCATGAAAAGCACAGCAATACAACATCTTCAGACATCAAAGCTTATTAATCAATTGAAAATGCTAATCTGACCCTACCGTATTGATCAACAACTAACATACATGTCAACAAGCAACAAGTTTCAGGTAATAAAGCGTGATTCCAGAAGTCGAAATCAGTAAGGTTCCAAAATAGTAATTGTGAATGCCAAGTTCTACCCTGCAGTTATACAGAGGAGAAATCATGAGGACTAAATAGGAACTTATGATCTCAAAATTTTAATTATAGTAACGCTATTCATTGATAATTATTTCAACATTGACCGAGTATTCAAGGAATGGTTTGCCACTCAGAAGATGAATTCTGCTTCTGTCCACATCAAATTGGAAAAAGTTATTCCTCTTTACCGATGGGATTATGGGCAAGGCACCCATAGTTACATGAGATCTTTTCATAGTTACACTCATGTTTCTTCTCAAGACTTCAATATCACTTTGACTCACCGCAATATTATGGCAGAAGCAAATAGTAACATGCAGAATATAAGACAAAGTGGTAGTAAGATAAGAAGTCACAAACAAATTATAAATGCTAGATATAGCAATTTAATCTACTGGGAACAAACAATCGAGGACTTCATACTTCTTATTAGTATCAAGACACCATCGTTTTAAAACGCAACACTATGAAAAACGACCAAATACCATTTAATGCTCAAAATGCTCAATGATCCCTATCTCAGGCATGTAAACATTAATTAACCATTACTTATACCTCCATAAGCTCCACGTAACAAAGGCATAACGATCAATTTATGCAACTCATTTCATTTTAGCTGCAAACAATCTCTTTTTGCTCAAAATTTTATGTTACTATTGAGTCAGCTCCACATCAATAGTAACATAAATATTTTATGTTAGTATTGAGTCAGCTCCACATGAATGAAATGAAATGATTTTATGTTACTATTGAGTCAGCTCTCTAAGATTATAGTAACATAAAATCATTTCATTTTAGCTGCAAACAATCTCTTTTTGCTCAAAATTTTCACCAGCAAACGGTATCAACTAAATATTTTGAAATAAAAAGAAAAAACATTGAAAAGATAAAGAGACTTACAAATTTTGGAGAGAGATCAGAATATATGCGCGAAATTGATGGGTTAGAGTCATAGAGAGCGTATCGATATTTTTAAGAAATAAAAAGGAGAAAAAACCGATGTGAGGGTCAAAAGAGAAAAAAACCGATGTAAGGCTTAGCTTGGCAAAAGTTGGGTTGGATCGGGTTTGCTGCATCGGTTTGTTTGGATGCCTCTGCCCATGTTAAGAACGTTTTTGCTATCCTCGTTGTTCAGTTCTCCACAGCAGTGATTTCATGAATTCGGATTCATGTTATTCTACATGATCGAATTTTTTTATTAATAATCATAAAATATTTAAATATTTATTTTTAAAATTTTAATACAATTATTATTTATTTTTTTGTATTTATTAATAAATTTTTCAATTCCGTGATAATTTTTATAAAACTGGTTTTTGATTGAGAGAAAATATCATGGGGTTTATTCCTGAAAGTAAAATTGATATTTCATCTTTTTGCACTTTTATTATTTTATTTTTCAGAGCTGAAAATAAAATCAATGGCATTTAAAAGATCACTTTTCCCATGGAAAAAGACACTTTAAATCTTATTTCATATAATTATTTTCCTTTTTCCTCTATTATTATTTATAATTAATGTGAAAAGAAAAGTTCAAAAATTATCTTTGAAAATAAAAAATCATGTCCTAGTCTTTCCTCTATTATTACTTTTGATTCTTTTTTATTATATAATTTTATGTTTGCTGAGTACTCTCCATAGGTATTGCTTAAATCAACAATAATGGAGTATACAAATTAGTAAGTTTATGTTGATTTTCATAGTTTTTTTTTCTCTGTAGTAAATGTTTAAAAAGAGTAAGATTTCGTCTGTTCCTATGTAAAATGTATTATTACATAAAATCAATTTTATATAAAATGAGTTTCATATAAAATTATAAAATTTTACTTAAATTTTTTTGTTTGATTGAAGTATGAAAATGAATAATAAATAAATAAATTTAGTAGTGTAATACTTCGAAAACTTTTAAAAAAATAAAAAGAATGGGAGAGTTTTTTTTTTATAAAAAAATTATTTTTCAATCACTTGTAAAACAACTTATAAAAAATGAAAATTGTTTTGTAAGCAGTGTAAAATCATATTTTACATGAAATTGATTTTCATAGAATCCAAACATTATTAAAATACTATTTTACATATATTTGATTTTTAAGCTGTCATTTCCGTTGAAACAAATAGAGTCCAAATAAAACGAAAATATAAATATTTGAGATTTCTAAAATCAAAAAACAAGAAAGTAGAATTGAGAATCATAAAAGAGGAGGGGAAGGAGGATACTGGGCATGTCTGGATTGTTAATTAAACAACACTTAAAAAGCAAAAGAAACAAGACATGTTTTTTGCTTTAAATGCTACTTAAATCAACTTCAAACATCACCAAATGGCAAAAAGAGGGAAAATAATGATAGCAATTTTTTGGATAGATTTAAACTTAAATCAGCTTAGTTAAACCTCTTCCAAAGCACCCCAAACTACCTTATGTGACACTTCCATACCAAAAGTACCTGAATAAGAATAAGAAAAAGAAGCAGCATTGTCGTTAGCCAAATCTGCGTTTTTGACTTCCCAATATCATCTTTACTAGTTAGAAATAATGGGAAGGCTGCTTAAACTTTCATCTCATATTAACATGGATATTTAATCCGATCTAAAGGTGAGAACTACAACTAATGTATGTATGCTCCTTTTCCCACACAATGTATGTATCCTCCATCTAAATAGTAACTCTGCTAGATAAGTTGAAATTCTCAATAGGTCCCCGTTTTGCTCAAGCTGGCAGCTGAAGCTTTGCACTGTTTTTCCAGCTGCCCAACCAAAAGAGAGGAAAACGGTTATCATATGATTCAGAAACATTAGGAAGGAAAAATTCATTATCGAGTAGGGCACAGCGCACAGATCCATTACCTAATGAAGTAATAATAGAAGAAATCTGCGTAGAGAGCTGTTTGGACAATACCAGACATGCAAGCTGAGACACCAACAATAAATGCATGGCAATCAGAATGTATAATCCAATGCAGCAATGGTCAAACCAAATAGTATCTCTCTGTCTCTTGACGGAACTTACCTATCCATCGACTAAAATTTTTCTCCGTGAAATAGCGGTAGATCCAGTTGAGAATATAGAAAGCACGATACGCCCTGCAGGTTAAATTCTGCTTTGTGAGTACATAACCAAATAAGTTTAGTTTGCAGTTGACACCTTAGCACTAACGTTTACATCCCAAAATAACCACAGATATTGAAGAAAAATGGAGTCTATGTCATTACAAGTTCAAAATTCAAAAGTGTCCAAGTGAAAAAATTATTTTTTCCATCACGCAAAATACAGTGAGGAGACAGTTTAGTTTTATGGAAAACAAGTGACAAAACAAATGTCTAGTTGAAAACAAAATCAGTAAAAAACAATATATCTATGCTGTGGGATAAGGTGTAAATAACACTGGAAAGGAACAAAGCCATTCATTTAAGTACAATAGAGAGGAAACAAAAATATAATGAGAAAAACATATATAAGAGATACATAAATGCCACTTTCCATCTGTCTGTTTTTTTATTTTTCTTATAGCTAGATCTGTCTAAATTCACTTGTGCAGCAAGGACATTCAACACAAACATACTAAGGACTTTAGCAGTATAATCTTATCATGTGATCAATCATGGATCCCTAGAGGTTAAGACAAATTCCATCCTACAGAAATGTCTATTTCAGATCAAAGAAAATTTTCAGGCAAAACCTCTTTTGATCTCTGTAACTTTCCATATTTGAGTAGGAACTGTAAAATGGAGGAGCAAAGCAAAATGTGCATGTGTTATGTGACCATAAGTTGAAGACAAGGAATGGAACAGAGTATTTTAACCAAATCATATATAGGAATTAAAAATACATAATTCCTCAATTAAATTAGCATTTGAGTATACCGTCGACTAGAATCTACATGTACTGCCAGATAATGTTGCCTCCCAGCTGACTAGTACCAGTTTGGGCTTTTTTTAAATATCTTCAATAGAGCAATCATTTGTCTATAAGAAACAAGGTGGGATTGGAAACAAGAAGCCTGTAAGTGCTAAGTATGGGACAAGATAATAATCGTAGATATATGCTGGGTGTTTGTCTGCATAATGTTGCTTTGTTTCTGTGGACATTAGCTGTTTGCCAGCAAGAGAATCAAAAGATAGATGACAGAGTGGTTATTTCAGGACTAATATAAATTCAATAGTAGACCATATAACTGTAGTAACTTATGAAAATTCTGAACTGCAATTGGAAGTTAACGATAGAGAGGGTCTATGAAGGAAAAATATGCATACCCAAGAAAGAAAACATATTGCCCAGTTAAATTGTCCACATTTCCACTTCGTTGTAGCAAAACTAACTGGGGAAGAATCGCAACTGTCTCCAAGTATATTGAAAATGCCCAGAAGATCTGCAATATATTCATATAAAAAATACTAGTAATTTGCATCACAACTTTGAGATTAAAAAATGCAAAAAAGAAAAAGCTACGAAATGCACATGTATGATACTGAAATTCAGAAATTAAAAATTGATGGACAAGAAGAAAAAAAGTTTTCAAGGACAACCAGGAACCGATTGAATAAAAGGAAATTGTAATCAAGATACTTTGATCATAACCAACGAAATAGAAAAAATAAATTAGCAATCATAACTGTGATTCCTAAACAAGCATCGCAATAAAACAAACTGACAACATAACATATAAAATATTTCGGTTCTAACAATTAAAACTTGATGCGTGATCTCTAGGCCAAAGAACAATTTTGTAAGTAAACCCGCCACCTCATAAAGTGGATCATAAAGAACTTTGGTTTCCTAGAGATAAATCTTCATTACATGATAATTCATTACATTAAAGAGTAACTATTTGAAATATGGTCTTGACCAATGTGGGCCTCTATTGGGACATTAGATAGCCCTCCCTGTCTAATCAATGTCCAGCTTCATTTTGTAGTTCCTCAGATTGGTCCCCCTTCAACTAGCACCCAAATCATGAAGAAAGTATAAGTTTAGAAAAGTCACTGTTCATGGATACTGCTTTCAGCTCCTGGTCTGTTCCCCGATACCTGATCTTTCTAGCTTTATTCATTTCTAAACCATTACAAGTTCATTGTTTTTATCAACTTCAATCAGCATACTTATCTATAACCTTTTAGCCACTCTTCTCATAAAAATAGCCTCAACCTTACCCTTCAAGTGACTTCCCAAAAAACCGTACAACATGATTCTCAACTTCCAAGTACCAGCCTACCATCAGATATGAATATTTGCAATTCCAAATTATGTAAGAAATCATAGTTTCTCCTTTCCAATTAATCAAGTTCTAATATTGTAAATGTTTTCACAAGTTTACCCCACCACAAAAGAAAAAGGAAACAAAAATTGCACACTGCGATATTTTTATCTTTGCAGTACTGTCCCCCATGGTTGTATCTCTCACACATCATTTCCTTGTTTTCATGATTGACCATACATACTTTTTCCAGTCGTGTTTCTTCTTCCTCTTTCTTTATGCAAGAGCATAATTCAGGTTGTGTTTCACACATGCACCAACCCACATGTTTGAGTCTAAATTAGACAAATCTGTGCGTGGTGAAGACAAAGATTCTGAATCCAGTTAGGGAAAGACTCAAAAAGCCAATAAATCTTACAGCAAAAAAGGAAATACTGAAATCAGAGAATGAAGTGAATGCGCAATTTTGAGGATGAGACGACCGTGAAGACTGAAGATGCAAGTGGTATCAGAATAGGCATGAGGCAAAGAACAGAGTCAACAACTGTAGAACTGTTTCTATGAGTAAAGGTAACTTAATGTAACTATTCAGAGAGAAAGGTGCCACTAAATCAGGCAAGCACCCAGGACAAACCCATGTTCAAATTAAAACAACTTTTCAGAATGGTTCCCAACTCAACTACGGAAGCTTATTGCTCCAATAATGCAAATAATGGAAACTTTCACAGAAAAGAGGAAAGCACTGAGAAAATTAGCTAGGGTATGAGTCAGCAAGTACATGAAATAATTAAAATCTCAGCTGGACAGTCATGGTGACAGTTGGTTTTCATATCAGTAGTGGCGATGGTTTCTCTCTTGGCTTGGGTATGGTTTCTGCTGAGAAATCCGCATGAGTTTAGTTTGTTGAGGGTAGAGACGTGGCGCAAATGGGTCACCAGAGGATACTTCACCCCTGAAGAGAGTATTGCGAAGAACGTAGCAAGGTTCAAAGAAGAAGTAGGTGATGGCCTTAAAAGATGAGAAAATACTTTTGTGGGCAACAAACCTGGAGCAGATTCACAACCTTGAAAGTGTTTAAAATTTTTATCTTGAGAGTGCAGATGCTAACAAAGAACGTTGGAGAGCCCTGTTCTACTGACCAAAAGCCGTAATAGTAGAAGAAGAAGTTATATATAGATCAGTTTTGGCCACAGCTACAGAAAGTTTCGAATGCAAGGTTATATAGTGACATTAATGTAAGCGTGGAACAACCTTACATAGTGGTAATCAAATGCACAAGTGGTGGAAGTTATGAAAAGAAGGTATGGCACGAATGCAGTCCAGCAAAATGTTTCAATTGTAGCAAACCTGGAATTGTGGCTAATAGTCATAGGAAGGAAGAATCATTATCGCTCAAAAGGAAGGAGACTCACACTTGTTAAGAGTACTCTTTCTAGTCTTCCCATTTACTTTATGTCTTGTTCCCCATTCTTAGTTCAATGGTTGGTCAGCTGGAGAGCATTCAACGAAGATTCCTCAGGGCAATAGGGGGAGTTCAAGTATCACTTAGTGAGATGGGGTGAGGTCAATCAACCATTGGAAAAAGGTGATTTAGGTCTTAAATCCCTTTCTTTATTTAACAAAGCTCTTCTCGATAAATGGTTGTAAATATTTATGGTGGAGAGTAACCATAAAGTGGTAGAGGCTAAGTTTGGGATGAAGCTTAATGGTTGGATGTCCAAAGAAGGAATAGGGGAACAAAGTGGGGCTTTGGAAATGGATTCGGAAATGGTGGGATGATTTTGTTCCTTGTGATTCCATTTTGCTGGGCAACGGTGAAAGAACCTAGCTTTGGCATGATTCTTGGTGTGAGGATACTTTGTTAAAAGACCAATTTCCGGATGTGTTCGCTTTAGTGAGGGATAAGGGTGCCCTTATTAGCTTTTGCATCTCTTTGTCTAATTTGTTGGAATGTTCCTTTTGTACGAAATGTTCATGATTGGGAGCTTGAGATGGTTGAAAGTTTATTGGCGGTCTTGTATGGTACTAGCCTTGATGTGACCAAAGTGGATTCGGCTAGGTGAAAGTCTAACCCGGCTAAGGGGTTTGAGGTAAAGTCCTTTCATAAGATCCTTCTTGATGAAACTCCTTTGGAAGGATGGCTAACTTTCCTAGGAAAGCTATTTGGTGTCCTTTTGCCCCTTAAAAAGTATGTTTTTTTATGTGAGAAGCCTCTCGAGAGAAGATTCTTATTATTGATAATCTTAAAAAAATAGGAAAAATACTTATCAATAGGTGTTATATTTGTAAAACTTGCATCGAGTCCATGTTTCATCTTTTGGTGGAATACTCGTTGTCGGTTCCGTGAAAGATAAAGAATGTGCTTAGAGTGGTATACATACTCCTAAGGAGTTAAAGAAAACTTACTTCTTGATTTCCCTCTCCATTTTTTGGCTTGTTTAGAATTAAAGAAATAGGAGAGTTTTTTATGCTGAAGAGAGGCATATTGAAGTGATCAGAGATGGATGATTCGACACTATTAGTTTTTGCTTTAAAGGGATTTTTTTATGAATGATGATAATCTTTTAGACTTCGTAAAGTTTCTTTCTTGTAGATAGTTTTTTAACAAACTTCATTAATACAATTTTACTTATAAAAAAATGGGTAGAAAACTGTGTTGAAACTAGTATAAAGCTATGAGATGAGGCAAAGCAACAGTTAGAAGAGAGAGGGGTGGTGGCTCCTAAAGGCACAAGGAAGTATTTCATTTCTAGGGCGTCGATATCCTATGAACTGACTAGGATCAGCCAATTCTCAGTGGTAGCTTAGCTAACTAAAAAGCTCTCATTTTGCCAACGACCAAGTATATGTAGGGTACAAAACAATAACTAAAAAATTGAGACAAAAAGCACAGTATTTCAAAATGACCTAGTAGATAAGGACTAAGAACATTGCTCATTAGTACAAAACTGAACTTGGGGTCTAAAGCAAAATCCCCTATCAAAACATTCAAACAAAGGGCTATAACCATTCCTTCTACTCTTGGCTCCCTCCTCTACTCTCCTCTCCCTCCAAACTCCCAGTATTTAGTAAAACCCTACTATTTAATCATATGGATACAGCAGAAAAGGTGCAAATATTAGCAGAATGTGTCATTATGCATAAAAGCCAGAGTAATTATCCAATGTGGGAGTGATGGGACAGAACCATTCAGCAGCCCTTCATGACCCAATAACTACAACCAAATTTTTTAACAAAAGTAATGTACCGAACCTCTTGAAATGTAAACTTCTCGTTCACAAGGAGCGCCACCGCAAAGCTCCCTGCAACGAGGAAGTAGTAGCGAAATGTGTCCCGGTCCTTATCATATGATCGCCTCACAACTGGGTGCATTCGCATGCACCAAACTATCGCCAGAGAGCTCGCAATGAAGACCAGCTTCATCACAGTGTTGTACACAGATATAAAGTCCGTGAACAGATCCAAGTACCGAGTCAAGAATACAAGCGCATAGAGCTCCTGAGTCTTACGAGAAATGCCTATCAATAAAAAAAAATAAAAATAAAAACTTAAACATGTCAGTTTATTCGTACAGAGCTGAAAAAAGAAGCTTTTGCTAGAATTCCTAGAAACAGAAATATTGTGTTTGTTTGGTAAGAATGGGGAAAAAGAATTTCAATTTTACAATTTAGATTCTATTATCATTTATAACTGAAAATTGAAAATCATTAACTCAAATGAGATGACTATATGGAGTTGAGAATTTGTTACAAAAAGAAAACAGAAAACTCAGCATGTAATCCTCATTTTATGTTCTTTTTTATCATTTTATCACCAAGCAAAAAACAGTGACCCTAATGCTCCATTTGCTTGCTATGGAAATGAAGAACTAACAAGCAAAACCAAGAATATAGCTTTTTGTCTTAAAATCATTCACATTTAGGTGCCTAAAAATGTATAAATAAATAAATAATGATAACTAAAACTCACAGAGCGGAACTCAATTGCTTTAAGAAGTTCAGCTTTTACTTTCAGCAAACACTTTAAAAGAAGAAAAATAACAATGAGATTCTAATTCCCGCTTTCGTTAAATTTTTTTCTCACTTTCCCTCAGTTTTTGGGGAACCAAACAGGGGTGAAATCGAAATGAGAGTTACCTGCGCAAGATTTTGTGGCGTATATCTTGAGGAGGAGGATTAAGATACTGATCAAGTGAGTCATATCGCCTGCGAATCGGAAGATATTCATGGTTTTTTAAAAGATGTGAATATTAAATATAATTAAAATATAAAAAATGGAGATAGATTTTCCTCTTTCGATCCCTAAATTTTAGAGAGAGAGAGAGAGAAAGGAAAACGCAGGGGAAATTGAATCGAAGGTATCAGTGGGCAATTTTGGTTTTGTGCAATAGGCGTGTGAAAGAAGGAGATCTGACGTGGCACACGGAAACGGCGTCTTCCTCCACGGTGAAAAGCTATACTTTTAAAAGAACAATTTTTTTTAAAGTGAGTGAGTGGCCGAATCCTGGCTGCCCGGGTGGAATTCAAGATTTAAAACTTAATTTATAATTTTTAAAAATTTATTAATAATGTCTAAAATATATAATTATTATTATTAATAAAATTTTAAAAAATTATCAATTAAGTTTTCATTGATTGGACGTTCAATTTTTTTCCCTATAAATCACATCATGGATACTGTTCCTAAATTTTGAAGCGAAATCTAAACCAGTCCTAGACTTTAAATTGCAACATTAACTTTCTAGATATTTAAATATCGCGATGTTTAGATTTAATTTAAAATTATTTTTAAGTTAAAGTTTATTTTTTAAATTAAATCAAATTATTTGTTAATTGATATTTAATTGTTATTGAATGAAATTTAAAAAGAATTGATTCAATTTAAATAAAATTTTGATAAATTTTAAAAATAAACTCCATTTTAAAATTGATTCAATCGATTCTCAACTAAATAAATGTAATCAAATAGACAAGTATCCAATTTTTTTACACATATGATAACAGGTGGCTATTAATAAAATGAAAACAAGCTTCCCAATCATCTTAAATTCGCATATGTATTAATGTTCATCTTTAGGATAAACTTGACCGGAGTCAAGATGATTTATATGTTGATTGTATATATCATCTTATGAGAAAAAAAATGGATACTTGTCTAGTTTTGCTAACCCTATTAATTACGAATTTATGGGAAAACACAAAACACCGCTAAAAGTTTTGAGTTATATATTATAATTGAAACTCTAAATATCAATAAAAATTTTGTTTCAAATCTTACAAACAAATAATACAATATAATTTAACCGTGTTTCGCATAAACTGAATGAATTTGAAAGGATTTTTTTATTAGATGGCACTTTGATTGATGGGTCCAACTATGGTTTTTGGCGAGCAGAAAATGAACTATAAATAGGGTTCTTAAAAATCTTAATTCATTAAATGATGTTGTTATGATTTTATTTTTTAAAAAAAATATAATATTTTTTTGTCATATTATCAAATAAAAAATTAAATTACATTAGTCCAATAGTTTTATATTTTGAAATAAAGTTTAAATTAATTCATAAAAATTTTATATCTAAGAATGGAATCGAGTAGAGCTGAACTTGAGTGTTTTGAATTTGGCTCGTGAAAAATAAAAATTTTCGAACCAAACTCAAGCTTAAAAACATAAACTCAAGATCTACTCTACCAACTTTTGATGAGATTGAGCCAGGCTCACAAGCCACTCAAGCCTTTACAAATGCAAATTTATTTATTAATTTAGTCCTTTAAATTTGGGTTTTAACAATCACTATAAAATCCTAATTTTAAAAAATGAACTTTTTGATGTATAAATTTTTACTAAGTACCCATTAGACTTGAGCATGTACACCAAAATCAATAAATCCAAAAGAGAGCCTTTTAAGCTTTCTTAATGAGGACTCTCCCTTTTCCCATCTTTTATTTAGGCGATATGAGATTGAGTTCTCTCAATTTCACTCAAGCTCTCACAATCACAACCCAATGCTTGAATTTCTTAAATCCCTCATCAGTTATTGAAGGCATGGCATGCACAGCCCTATAAATACAATCCCACATCGCTTGGAAAGCCACAAAATCTGTTTAAGGCTTGTTGTATCTATCATGCCCTTGAGAAAATCTTGAAGTTTATTTTTTATAATACCTTTGATTGTTGGGGTGTTTTTGAAGTTTAATTTTTTTTATTTCAATGAATTGTGGAATTAAAAGTTAATTTCTTATTTATTAAACATATTACATATTTCTTTTTGTTATTCGAGTTAGTTCGTAAGCCATCGAGCTAAATATTAAATGGCTCAAACTTAGCTTGTTTTGTCAAACGAGTTCAAAACTAAACTCGAGCTTGGTTTAAACTTGAATTTAATGAGTCACGAGTTTTGATGAGCCGAGCTACCTTTTATTAACATTTATATAACATATTTAATAATTTTTTATATAAACAAAATTATACACATCAAAATGCTCTATCTAGGTATACAATTTTTTTTTTTAATGTGTAAAGTGTTTCTTCATAAACGTTGTAATCCTTGACCCATGTTTGGAGATGGATGAGAAAAAAAATGGATACATTTATATCTTATTTGAGAATATACAATCCCTTTGTTAGAGGGGTATATTATCCCTTCAAATCTTTCAAAATTTTAAGGATGCGTTTAATTGTGAAAAAATTTCATCTTTATTTCCCTTAATATTTTTTTCAATAATTTAGACATTCTTAACATAATTTAAAAAATAACATTTATCTTTTCAACATAATATTAAAAAAAGAATTAGGAAATAAAAAAGTGGGTTCTCAATTTTTTTCAATATTATGTTATAAAACTAAATGTTGTTTTTCAATTTGTGTTAAAAATGTCCAAATTATTGAAAAAAATATTAAGAAAAATAGAAATAAATTTTTTTTTCACAACTAAACACCCCTAAGCATTTTAGTTTTCTCTTGTTTGAGAGTTTTGAATGGAGAGTAAAATAGAATAAATGATAAAATTTGGAGGGTTTCTCATCTTCTCTTATTTTCTCTTCTCTCTCAATTCAAACATACTCTAAGGGTGTGCTAAGTAAAAGAGAAAAGTTGGAGGAAAAATAGAAAGGAAAGAAAAATAAGTGAAATGTATTTTTATCTTATTTAGTAAGAGAGAAGAGCGAGAGAAAAGAAAACAAATGGTGTGTTAGTAAGAGAGAAAAGTGAGATGATAGAACAATAAAAAAAATTGAATTTTTTTTTCATGCGTTTAACAGAGATGATTGAAAATTACGAGGAAAAAAAATAATTTTTTCTTAACTTTGTTTAGTAGAATGGACAAATAAAATAAAAGAAAAGTAAATAATATTATTTTTTATTATATTATTTATAATGTTAATAGATATTAAAATGAGAAATTAAATAGGAGATACAAGGCTGGTAGAGGAGAAAAGAAAAACCTAATGACGGAGGAGGGAATCGCAAAAAAGGGTTTGAGAGAAATGAGAAAAAAAAAAGAAAAGATTTTTTAATCACATTGTGTTGTCCCATTAAAAGCATAAAATAAAAATAAAGTAGTATATTATACATAATGTGATCGGAGAAATTTTGAAAGGTTTTATAAAACCGTTCTTACACAATAATTGCTCCAAAGAAAATACGAGAACAGAGAAAAAAATTAAGAAAAAGGGCAAAAAGAAGGACCTGTGTCAAGATAGGAATCAGTGGAATTCTATTTTAATATAGTTATGGATAGATTATAGAATAGGTTGAGGAAAATATTTGAGCGGGTCACAAGAATTTAAAATTAATGGACTTGTTGTGTTGTGTTAACAGAATCTCTACTGCATTTTGTGCGAAATAAGACTTTTTGTATTGAGTAAAAATTTAATGGATAATTTTTAAAATTTTTACTAATGATATCTGTATATATTTAATTAAAATTATCAATAAAATTTTTAAAAATTATCAATTAAATTTTTATTAAATACAAAAATCTTATTTTGCATCCCGTGCAAACAAGAATTTTTTATTTTGAGTGACATGATTTTTAGATGGTATTTTGCTTTGTTAGCTTTGGTTCAGGTATCATTTTCATATTTAATTTTTTTATTCTCTTATATTTGTTTTATCACATAAAAGAGCAGATCAATACGCACATAATGCGTGTTGAGATGCTAGTATACATAATAGCGGTAATTTTTCTACTTGCATAATATTTCTTTAATAAAAAATAGTTATCTTTATACTTGCACACATTGTGTTTTAACAAATTTTTAGAAGACATTTTGAGAAATATTTGTAACAAATAGTTCCTTATGGTTTGCATTGTTGGCTCTAGTTATTTTTGCATAAAATAATTAAAATAATTTTAATTTTTATTCTTTTTAATTTAAAAAATATTAAATGATAATTTCACATATTAGATCGAGGTATTTTAGTTATTTTTTAAATTAATTTTTCAGATATTTTTAATTAAAAAATAAAGATTAAGGGGTATTTTTATCGCTTTATATGAAAATAAATTTTTGGTCTTTGGAGCTAACCGTGTAAATAAATTTTTAACTGTTCTTGATAGCTTTTTTGGTAAAAGCTGTTGTGAATTTTTTTTACTAAATTTTATTATTTAAAAAAGTCACCAAATCTATTTCCAACTATTTTTTTTTTGTGATCAAAATCTTTACCAAAGACATCATAAATCACATGGAGCTCTTTGATTAAAAATAAAATAAAATTCGATGAGGTGCATCTTAAAAAACTGCTAAACCACTAGGGTGTAAATGTAATTAAGCTTAATATTTATTAATTTTACAAATGATTTACGCGTTAATAATGACGTGGCAAAAATGACAAACTAGAAGATAAAATGGAGGGCAGCCAGCAAATGAAAGACGTCGAGGAGAAAACTCTCTCAGCCTTTTCATAGACGAAAAGAAAACTTGCACAGCTTCTCTTAGCTGTCGCTTAATATATCAAGTACCAAAACTCTCCCTTTCTTTGGACTCTTCTTTACTGTGTCCGATTCTCGACATTAACAGCCATGGGATGTGCCGGATCTTCTCCGGCCAAATTAGATGGTAACTGAATTTCCCCATTGTTTTCATTTCTGCTGATGTTCATCTTTTGCTTTGGTTTTATTGTGCTATTTACGCAGTGAATTTTTACTTTTCTTTCTTGGTTATATATTTCTTGAATACGGTTTCACATGAAGTTGATCGATCATTGTTTTGTAGTACTTATTCTCGTCTTGTAATTGGCAGAGTTAATGTCGAAACTAATCTTTTTGATTGAAAGTTAATCTTGTGGTAGATTTTTTTTTCTTTTTCTTGCTCACATTAATGATTTGATGGAGGGGTATCAAGTGTAATGCTTTATGAATATATGATCTCGAGGCATTGATACGTAATAGTTAACTCTTATCACAGAGAATACGAAAAGAATCCGAAAGCCGAAACCTTGGAATTATTCTGAACCAATTACATGGACACAACTCATGAAGATGCGTGATGAATTTTGGGACACAGCTCCCCATTATGGTGGCCAGAAAGGTATTTTTCCCTTGAGCTTTTTTTTATATCAATAATTATTGTTATTAAAGATGCTATGGAATATTTGGTACTTTTGTTATGTGCAAGCGTCTTCCAGATAGGAAATGCAATTTACTTGCATACTGCTTAGAATCTAAGCTCAAAATTATTAAGCTAATTAAAAGTAACCCTCCAACCGGACAGAGCAAAGAAGAAAAAGGAAAAAGAACTATGATTAGATATGCATAAATGCATATGACTCATATTTCTACACTCTTTTAAGCAAATATATGTGCAAATACTTTCTTTCCTTGTTTGCATTCTTTTTCTATAATTGGGTGAAGGTTTGATTTTCTGAGCCAGTCATGAAGACCCGATTGAAATAATCTGCCTTTTTCTATTTGTTAGAGTTAAGTCCTGATCATTCAGTGCATATGCTCACATGTGCATTTGCCTGCCAACCAGTCAGCCAGCCAGCCAGCCAGCCAGCCAATATGAACTAAATGTTAAATGTTTGAAAATAAACTTCCTAATAAAGATGGTGGGATTTAGCAAGCAATTTTACCCACTTGTTGAATACACTCCATAACTCGGAATTAAGAGGATATCATGGTGGAGAAACAGTAGTAAATAGGGATAAATGGATATTACTACAAAATAATATTGCAGAAAATAGACAAGGTGATTCCAAAAATAATGGGATTATAAGGGAGTGAGTGACTACACAAAAGTTATATTGTGGAAGAGAATGAAGGTCTTCTGCTGTTCAATGCAATTTTAGTGGCTTCAAAGGTTCACGAGGATTGGAGTGTATATTTGCAATTTTTCACTGGGCTCAGTTGCGACCAGTTCTGAGGTGTTTTATTTAATAATTGACCATAGAGAAGGGATGCATGCCTACAATATTTTATCATTTGCATATACTTTGCACATTTGTAGGTGTTGCAGAAGTCACATACTACTTTGTTTTAGCTGAGGGATGCTTGGGGAAGTGCAAGAGTTTATTGATTGATTCACCAGTTAACTTGAATTGCAACATATCTTGCCTGGGTTAAAAATAAGAGCACTTGCTTCATCATATTAAAAGTATCCCATCAGTATGTGGGTATACTTTGTTAATTTCGTCCAGTACATTATGCCTTTTGTCAAAGGACATTTTCAGTTAATTTCATGTCAGCTAGGATATGAATAAATATGTTCCATTACTTTGTTGAATGATGCGCTTAATGAACTTTGCTATTAAGTGATAGCATGTCATTGTAGCGTGCTTTACAATCATTAGATGTCTGTTACCCTTCTAGTTTTGATTTATATGACCTAACAGCGTCCTTGCTCAATTACTTGTTAAATGGACCCATTCACAAAGTGAGTGGCATTAGATATTTGTTTTTAACTGTTAGGCACACACGCATCTTTCAATGCGGAGAATGATCACAAAATAAGTTCACTGGACCGATAGACTCTTGTAGCACCTGAAGTGTGGTTTCACAAAATGAATGCACTTATTTTCCTGAACTGTTGAATCTTTTGTGACTTAGAAGTGGATCTTTAAACCTGTGTTACAGACTGTGTATCAGTGATACATGTATTTTGAAAGGAAAACAGGGATAAAGGTTGGCGTGTTTCCATCCACCATATTGAGTACACACAGACACTCACACACACATGCAGGGTAGCAGTCCTTCATTCTTAAAGATCTGCTTTTCAGAAGTGAAAACTTGCCCCCATTAGCAATCCTTCCCCCGTTTTTGCAATGGGAGATAATAAGTCTGTGGTGTGATTTCTTAGCTTGGTTGACCTGTGCCTTCTTCTTCATTTTTCTTTTTGTTTCCTGTGTGTGGTAGAGTTGGTTTGTGTTATGAAAAAATTGAATGAAATATTATCTTAATGTATAAGCACCAGATGCTGATACATGGAGGCTTGGGTTAGAGGCAAGGATTTGGCTATATAATGCAACATGTGATATTGAGTTTTATACTAATGAGATGTGAAAGTAGTTATTAATGGAGTTAAAGTGCCTTCTGTGCAGTATTATTGTTTAGCATTTTCGGTTTTGCTGTCTGCTCTGTCATATTTATCATTTCTAATCAGAAGCATCGCTTTTGTTGCATGCAACTGTTCATTTCTGTTCATGCCTGTCTACATTTACATATGACTGTTTCCATTGACATATTTCCAGTTGTCAAATTCTCTATCCATCTCAATAAACAAGTAATTAGATATATCAACTATTAAGAGTGAAAAGTCTACGTTTAACAAATATCTGGAGTAAAGAGATCTTCAAATTTTATGATGTTTTAGGTTCTTTATTTACTTCTAATGTATTTTTGCCATAATTGATGATTTACTGTTGTTGAGTAGATCTTTCAGATAATTACTTGAGGTTTACTAGTTCCTGAAGTGATGAATATCGAACATGACTTGTATTCTTACATAAATTTTATTCCTCTTCTAGTGGAATTTCAGTTAGGTGCTTTTCCTAGGGTTCTTTAAAGAAATGCCATAAACCTGAATATCAAACTTATTATGGTCTGGTCTGGTTGCTTTACTTTCTTCTAATTTTTCTGTTGATTATACACAGTTGTTGAACATCGAAAGTTTTATAATTATTTATATGATGATGATGATGATGGTGACATGAAATTTCAATAAACAATTCACCGCACCTCTTACATTTCTCCCTTGAAGAATTTATTAATTAATGTCACTATCTGAAAAGTGATACAATTGTATTTATTATCAGAGATATGGGATGCACTTCGAGCTGCTGCTGAAGCCGATTTGACCCTTGCACAAGCAATTATCGACAGTGCTGGCGTGATTGTTCAGAATGAGGATTTAACAGTCTGCTATGATGAGAGAGGTGCCAAATCCATCTCTTTGTTTATTTATTTTTTTCTCCTTAGTTCATCCTGCTTATGGAATTCCTTTTGCAGGTGCAAAGTATGAACTTCCGAAGTATGTTTTCAGTGAGCCAACCAATTTGATTCGACTGAAATGAGAATAGAGTAAAGAATACAGTGCTCCATTTAGACTGTAAAATCTTGTAAATTAATCTCATCTTCATTCAGATTTAGCTTTGAAATGTGCCGTGGTTGAAGTTCTTGATATATGCTCATTCTTATACAGCCCCTCATGTGAAAGAGTACACATTTTGGTAAAAAGAATAGATAGATGTTTCTTTGAATATAGTGGTGGGGCGTTACACAGAAATACCTCAGTTTTAGGATAGATATATGTAGTAGCATTACAGTTCTTATCAGTGATAATTTCTGTCACTTGAATATTACAAGCTTACCATGTAAGTGCACTTTTTTTTATGCCTAAGGAGACATGAATATTCATTTGATTTTCAATGCATTTATGTCTAAACTCTAAAGCCAGCATGTTGCTTTATGAGTATCAACTATCATGAAGGGCAAGCTGTCCATTCTCTGTTTCTTTCTCAGCAAAAATTCTTAGCTGGCTCGGGTCTAAACTCAATTGTTTAGATTAACTGAAAACTTCATTGATAATTTTGAGGAGTTTCATTAATAACATCAATATGTATGTGACACAAAAATTAACATTATCAATAAAATTTTTAAGATTACTAATGAATTTTCTAACTGGTCAAAACCCAAGGCCAACCAAAAAATCCTTGTGCTCAAGGAATTATCTCAGCAGTTCGATACGGGCACCATTGTCAGTGCAACCTGATTCAATCTATTGATACTGGTGTTTCTGGGAGAATGTCTGGTGGTGTTGTCCTTGATCATGGTTTGTTCATTTCACTCTGCAATTGAATCTTTACATAGCATTAAGGTGATATGGCTTGATTTGGGGCCGCATCGTCTCAGACCTCGAGGTTTGGCTATGATAAATTGCGATGTCTTGCATATTATACCAATTTTATGTCAATGTCTATCATGTAGTCCTGGCAAGCAGAACTACTTGGATTAACTATTTAAGGGACAACATCCAATTTAGGAGAGATTTTTTTCTAAACTAAAGTCACGGTAGATGATGCACGGACCGGAGGAATCAGTACTGTCGGATTGCATGAGAGATATTTTTGTCATTGGACGGTCTCCAATGTCTCATGTCCATGACAAAAATTTCTCCCAATTTAGGAATGAAGGCAGCCAACTCCAAATTATGTTAATTAAGTTATTTTCCTTATGTGCATATACATACATTTATTTGAATGTCCTTTCAGGTTATTTTTTCTCCTTTTTTCAGTTATAATTCCCCTCTGATTGATGGGATGGCCGTGGGATTTACTGAACAAAGTAGAGCAGCCAACCTTGTGTTAGCTTCTGTCCACTTGGCCCAAGTTGTATGCTTTAACTAAACTTTCTTCTCATTTTATGCCCTTCTTTTAGTTTTAATCTGTATAAACGTGGAGAAAGAACAGACTTGAACTTCAAAACCCTAGCTTTGCAAACGCATAAACTGCCAAGTTTGATGGCTTTGTTGTACATCATTTACTCTTTAGTTCTATCATAAGAATAAAGCAAGCAATTTTTAAATGGTTTAAAAACATTGCATCTTTTGTTTTAAAAATGCATGCGTACAGGAGGGGCTGCATCAAACTCCTTTTTTTGCCTACATAGCTCCTAGTTAATAGCAAATGACTAAACGAGTATCAAAACGCCGCAAAGTAGCACATCAGCACGTTACCAAAAAAAAAATTGCTAATTGAAAACTGCTTTTCTCAAGATTAATTAGAGAATTCTTTGCCCCAAAAGCAAATAAATATTAGGGGGGGCTTGAACACATAACCAGACTGTTGTCTCTCCGGAACTAGACATAGAGAAGCTTTTCCAGTGAATAAAAACGATGACCTATCGCCTTCTACTCTTTTATGTAAAAGGTAACATATAAAGTGAGGAATCTTGAAGTTCAACTTGGGTCAAGGTAATGGTAGTCACAGATTTTGGCACTATTCAGCTTTCACCCATTTTTTTTTTAGAGAAAAAAGATTTCAGCACTATCTTTATTTTATTATTTGTTAACCATCCTTTTTAAAGACAATCTATGCACTAAATCTATTAAATAAAGATTTTGATCCGGTATACTCAAGCTTTTTATGTGTTTGAAATCATAACTGATGCTATCAAAATAATACGATTCAATGAGAGCTCAATACGTAACCATTCAATAACTTTTGAGTGGCGAAGTGATTCGGACTAGCCATTGAGATCATACTTCTTGATACAGTGACGAAATAGCTCAGAAGGAAACCATACCTCAATCTAATATTGTCCAATCTTGAGAAATCAACAACATGTCACGCCTATATAAATGGGTCTTCACCTTCGAACAAACAGGATGGGCATACCGATAGATAGAGAGAACCCAAACACAACACAAAAAAGAATGTGAAAAACAGAGAAAGATCCCCAAATATGAACGATTCAAGACCTGTTAATCAAACGAATAATAAACAGAAAGAAAATAATAAAACACGATATACCCAAATTCGCTCCAGAATAGGGCTACGTCATACCAAAATTTTCACTATAATCAACCTCTCAAATCTCTCGTTACAATGTGCACTCAGTATGTAGATAGTATTTATAAGCAACGTAAGATGCCCTAATTAGGGTTTCTTCCTTGCTGCAAAACTACGGCTATTCATGGCCCAAGCTCAAATCATCAAGCAAAAAACTAAACTCAAAACGTGTACAGGGCCTAAAATTTTTGGGGGCACTGTCCCCTACCCTTGCTCGCTCATCAGGGAGCGGGAAGAGAGACTCTGGTTGTCGGGGGTTCTACAGATTTGGACACACGAAGTATGCACCAACTCTAACAAAGTACAAAGAGAAATCATACGAGGAATAAAGAGAACATATCCATTTATCTCCTCCTTCCAAATATTTCCTCACCTCTTAAAAACTTTTTCATTTCACTTCTTAAGAATGTTATGCTCGTCATCAGTTTCAAGAAACTCTTCAATCCAAAGCTCCCCTTCAAAGACAAATCTTCAACAAATTACGTGAAAAATCTTTAAAGACAAGACATTATCATTCACTTTTTTTATATCAACAATATCCATTAACTTAAAAAACATTAAAATATTCTTTAAATCCAAACATTGTAAGTTCGAGCATAAAAGCTCCAACTTAGCGAAAAAAATTTCATACATTAATGTTAATGGACGTGTTTGGTACCTTGCGTAAAGCCACTTAAAGCAACCATTTTTGCCTAAAAGTGATTGTTTTAAGTGGTTTTAAGTAAGGTACCAAACATGATCAATATGTTGTTTAACCTTAACGCATGTCACTTTTATTTTCAAAAGGGGTGCCCTAATCATTTGCTTTGGTAGGGGATTATGGTGCATCAACTTTCATAATTTTTTTATTTTATTAAATAAAAGCACTTCCGCTGAGGTATTTATAACCTTTTAATTGAAATAATGATTCGATATATTTTTTTTATTTTTCATATAAAAATAAATGCAACCGTTGAGTTAAATTCATTATAACAAGTTGACAATAATTGATATTATTTGAGAATTATTTTAAGCAAGTTTAAATCACTTTATTTAAAGTGAATCAAGATTAAAAAAAAAATTATAGGTTGACTTCGCAAGTTATTGCTGCAAATAAAGTAGTACAATTGATTTAATATTGAACCACTGAAATGCATATAAGACTAGAGAAGGGAAACAAGCAGGTCGGGTTGGACACATGTCGGGTTTTGCGGGTGGTGGGTTAACATGTATAGGTTAAAAATATCCGTATCTTGACGGGTTTTATTTTTCAAATCCATACCTGTGTTTTAACGGACGGATAATGAGTCAAAAATGGGTATTGACAAAAATATGTTCTATTTAGGTGAGAAAAGAGCAATATATGTCGAATCTTACGGATAGTAGGTCAACATGTATGAACTAAAAATACTTATTTTTTAAAAAAATTTATTTTTCATACTCACATATTTTAAAAAAAGATAACGAGCTAAAAACCTCACTTTTAGAAATAACCTCATTTTAAGCCGAGTATAAAGCATAAAAAAGCCCAATAACACATCAGTTCCATGGTGCTCTTATTATAAAATTTAATAACTAATCTTGTGGTTTAATTTTAGTTTCAGTTTTTAGTAACATATATAAAGTTAAAATTGTTTAACTTTTAATAAAATAAATTTTAACATAAATTCGGTTCTATAAAATCTATTTGTCATCTTCTGATACTTTCCCGAAACTTTTTTATTTTTTTGTTTGATTTAATCTATATTTTTTAAAAAGTGACACCGATTTTGAAAGCTAAGCAAACGGTTCCTTTAGTATTGGTGCATAATCCATATCCGATTGTCCCCCCTCGGTTTCCTCAAAATATTACCGTAGCACTAATTCCTCTGGTCCATAAAACTATTCCTTTCTCTTTTTGAGGTATATAGGTCACTATCCATCTGATATTACAGAAGAGGATAATTAATAAAGGTTTTCAGCAGGTAATGTAATGGGCCACCCACCATGTGAATATAATAATGTACTTATTGGCATTTTATTTTTTAGTGTTAGTGTTTAACCTTATTTAAGTGAAGGCCTTGTCTGAGAAAGGGACATTAATTATTCCAACACATGAAAAATCGAACCAAAACCAATCAATGTCTCATCTAATTTTTCTATCAAAACGCAAATCAAACACACACAAAGACAATGACAGTTTTAGGTGATAAGGAAATTAATGCATCAAGCATTACTGACTTGGATACCATACATATGCAGCAGGAATCATAACAATTACATTGGCCTGGAGACAACTCAATCTCTGCCCAAGTTTTAATATTATCCATATGGTTGCTTTTATGTCTGTTGAGGCGGATCAACACACATGACATTCTTCCCAGCGGTGCACTAGGCACAACAGACTCTGGTCCATCCTGACTTTGTTTATTTCCATTGAGAGGGAATCCAAGGAAATCCACACGGATTCACTTCTTTTAGACCCGTATGATGTTCATATACATTTATATAGCCTATCGCCCATACTTTATAAACTCGTTGTTTTGGGCAAAGAGTGATGATATTTACGGATTTAATTATGTGAAAGTTATTATGAAATTAAAAAAATTTATTAATAATTAAGCACGTGGCATAAGTATATATAAATTTATCTAGGATACCTAATAGAAGTTTGTTTTAAATACTAATTGTTAATCCTATATGAATATATGCTATGGTTATTAAAAATAAGGTATAATTTATTGAAATTTGTTTGAAACTTTGATTGAGTTGCACTTAAATCTCTTATATTTGAATTTTGACAATTGTCTCTATATAATGTTTGATTTGTTTTTTATGTTGTACTTATCCACCATACAAGATTCGTTGGTTGAGCCTACGTCCTGGAATCAAATTTACAAATTTTGTATTTTGAAGGGAATTCGATCGGAGTTAGGTCAAATTAAACTAAATTGCAATGGGTCCGTATCTCAGCATGGAGGCGTGGGAGGTGGGGTTTTTTTGGGTCTGGGCCATCAACACTTGTTCTTGCATTCTCCAGTGTTTTTTGGCTGGTGCACCAATATGCAAGCAGAAGCACACCTACTCCTTGTGGGTCTGTAGCTGACAAGGGTGCACGATATAACTCTAGTGTCCATAGAGAGTGATTCTCGGGCTTTAGTCCGGATTTTGAAAAAGGCTTGTGCCTGTCCCTGGGAAATAGAGTATATTATTGGAGAAATTCATGATTTGCTTCCTACAGAAGTGATGATTCAGCATGTTTATTGTGAGAGAAACCAGCTTGTGGACAGTTTAGCAAAACATGGGCCCATTCATGGTAGCTCCAAAGTATATTGAGGGTAAGACGAAGAACCATTTGACATGACTGAAACCGACCGAAAGAAAAAGCGAAACAAAGTATATAAATATATGATTCATTTCGGGTTAGTGTAGAAACAAAAAACCGATTTTATTACTCCATATGTTGGCATTTGCTCCATTAAAGGGTTGACCTCACCGAATTTATAGCCCTTGATCAATTGTAAGTTCTTAAAAAGAAAACACAAATATTAGAGGTCCCCCTCTATATACGATGATCATCCCTGCATGTTTGTGTTGGATGTTTTCTTGTGCTAAGAATTTTCCAGTTTTGAGACATCGCACTTTCTTACATACAGATTGGTTCAGTCACTGGACAGTAGACTGTCTCTTTGACTGGAGAAGTGCTTTGTATCTGCCAACAAAATAATTTAAGACACAATCTTAGTTTTGCTGCCAAACATTAGGGACCACATCAGCCATAAATTGCGTAATTTTTTTTTTTTTTTTTGCTTTTCAAAATCTAGAATGCATTATATATCTCATGTTTTTATTTAATAGATAATATGTTTTTTTTATATAAAAAAAGAAACCTACTAATAATTTGTGGATTTTGAAATATTGAATCTTAAATGAATTTTCACTCCATTAAAAAATTTTATTTTACTTGTTGCTTTAATCATTTTCTTTCCCTTAAGTTGGATAGAGATGAAAGTCCAATGCCAATGTGAGATTTTAATTTTCTGCATTTTTAATAACTTTATTTTTCTTTTTTCTTTATGGAAAAAGGGGGAAGGAGTAATGATTTATAATTGTCATAGTTAATTGGTAGTTTAATGACAAAAATAGTGATTATTGATGTCGAAATAATACGATCCAATGAGAGTCGAACATATAATCGATCGTTCTTGGACAGTGAAATGATCCAACCTACTTTGACTACATTAATGTGCATGCAATCGTAATTCCGAACATCTTGATATGATAACTCAAGCAAAGACCATCTCTTATGGACAAAGACCATTTCCCGTGAGGCTCGTGGCTCAGAAATTACGTTCTGACAGCGTCTCACTTCGAAGACCAGACAAAAAACTCATCAACGTTTATATAAAGATACTCATATCTTCAAAGCAAAAGGTGGAGGAGACACACACAGACACATACACACACACATATATATATATATATATATATATATATATATATATATATATACCAGAGAAACTCCATGTATAAAGATAAAACACATAAAAAATAAAGAGAATCATCCAAATTCTCTCATTTTCTTGAATATTTCTTCACCTCAACATAACTCTCTTCTGTACTTCATCTTGAAAATAACTACCGATTTAAATATCGAAAAATCATTCTCAAATCATATTGTTTGGAAATTTTTTTTTTTACAAGTGTCCGAATACTTTAAATTTAAAGAAAACATTTCATTTTAAAATTTTTCTATTCAGACCGACCTCAAAAGGCCATAAAAGATTGAGAATTTCCATGTAACCGTTTTTTTGACATCAACAATTACAAATCTAATCATATGAGAAAAATATCTAAACCCATATAACAAAGGGTCTTAATCATATATTTATATGCTTTTATTAATTTTATTTTTAATTTGATATACTTTATCTACATGCATTATATATAATATTAATTATTTTTTTGAGTGAATATATAATATTGTATCATTAGCATATAAGCATCTTTTGAATAGTGGGAGAAATAGCAAGTGGTGTCAACTGTCAAGTCGACTCATCAACATAGCAATATAACTCTGAACATCTATCTCATCATTCATCACTTAAATGGGCGCACGTGACGGTGACGATGACGGTGACGGTGACGGTGACGGTGACGGCGAAGGCTTTTAGATACTTTTTTTTGTCTTAAAACAAAAGTGACTTATCAATTATACATCGTGTAAGCTGATAACGGTAAAATTAGCTTGTTTTCATTTTTTTTTATAATAAAAAATTGTAGAAACTGATTTAAATTTTCTTAATTTTTTTTTCAAACGAAGCCTTAAAGAATTTTTATTTTATTTTATTGTTAACAAAGAGAAATACTATGATTAATATAAAAAAAATAAAAAGATTGATTTTTTTTTTACTGTGAGTTCAGTAAAACCGGTAAAAAGAAAAGAGAAAATGATAAGAATAAAGTGTAGGGTCAAATCATCTTACATTTATGTAGTACAATGTAAAATCCTTATAATTGTTGAGTAAAAAAAGTATTTTTTAATGGCGATACAGGTATTACAAAATATTTTATCATTTTTTTTAGGAACTATATTGATAATTCTTTGAAAATCGATTAGAAACACAAATTTTATTATCATATAGGTATTTTTTTACAAGATTTAAGCAAGCTTGTACTGAACTATGCTTAAATCTAGTATCAAAGGACACCAGAGTAGCTGCTGTGATCGCCATAATTCTCAACATTATAATTAAATATATAGTAACGTCTTTGAGTAGTTAAGTTTGTTTAAAACAATCTAATCTAATCTAATTAAAACAACAACAAAAAAAATCTAATCTAATCTACCGGAAAAAAAAACATGTTTATTGTAAGGCTAAGCTATATTACAAAAAATACACGAAACTTAAGTATTGATATTGTTTAAGAGAGTTTATAAAATAGTTATTAAAATTAGATAAGTATCATTTTTAATAATTTTTAGAATGAATTAAGCGTTTAATTTTTTTTAATAAACTAATATTTGTTAAAAAATTATTTTAACAACAATTTTATCGAACACAAAAAGACTTTTAGAATATGTTTTACGCTTCAAAATCTATTTTAACAGCTATATATAATTCACACTATTATTAGACCCAACAGTGCCCAAATTATCATCATTCAATGAAGAGCATAACCAGACATAAAGAAGAAGAAAAAAAAATAAAAAATAGGGGAAAAAAATACAATTTTGTGAAACATTAGTTTAGGCCCTCACATGGAGTTATCACCCAATTACACTACAAAGTGCAAAAAAGTCCAATTCTCACCCAAGCAAACCTAATACAAGAAAAGGAAAGGAAAGGAAAAAAAAAAAAAAAAACCCAGCAAATTCAACAGAATAGACTTTTTGGTCCCTCCCCATTCAAAAAACTTCAAGTTTCACTGTTAAGATTATTTTTTTCTTTGAAGAAAAATAAAGAACTTCAAAATTCAAAAAATATATAAACACAGAGAACTGTAATTGCATGCTCTAACAAAACGGACACATCGCTTTATTAGCAATGTGTCCTGTGCTCAGAGGCCTCTCTGGGTCTGTCTGTGACGGATCTCTCCCTTTCTATCTCCTTAAAACACACTTTCTCTCTCTAAGGATTCTCTGTACTCTCTCTCTCTTACTCGAACACACTCTATAGTCCCTCCTTTCTATCTCTAAAGCACACAGACACAAACTTTCCTCTCTCTCTCTCTCTAAAAAGCTCCTAGCGTTTCTTTGTGGGATTTTTGTGGACTCTCGTTTTCTCATGAAAGAAACCCAGGTGGTGAAGTGCATGTGAAGTTTGGTGAGAGAAAGAGATCTATGATTTATCTCATTCTTGGAAATGAGTAGTTTTGCTTTTTTGTGAGTCTTCAGGTGAATGAAGTGACTCATACCTGCTCTTTTGCCTCTTCTTGTTTCTTATCTCTCTTTTTGCATCCTTTTTGGTGTGACACCATGTCTTTTCAATCTCACCCCAATTTATTCTCTACCCGTTTTGTCAAAAAATATGGTGTTTTAGGGCTATAAGGGAGAAGATTGAGACTTTGTTACATGGGTTTTTTCATATTAGCCCGTTGTGTTATGTGATTTGCATTTTCAAGCGAAAAGGGTATGTGCTGATAATCTCTTGCATTGAAGTAGAGAGGTATGTTAGTGCGCTATAGTTACATTTTGTGGAGTAACATTGCAGTTTTGTCTGTAAAGCTTAAAATTTTGCAATTTGATTACATGGGGCTGATGTGGTTGCTTTTGTATGTACTGATGGGTCCTTGCCGTTGAGTGATAAATGGTGATTTTTGGAGTAGTTTTGGGAGTTTTCGGTGTTCTAATTGTGAAGAGGGTTGTTGTCATTGAGGTTGAATGCTTTATTTTCGATGGAGGATCTTTGAGAGATTGAATTTGGCAGTTTACTAGGCTTTACTAAATAAGTAGCAGGATATCGTTAGTGAATTGTGAGAAATTTATTCCTGTTATAATGCTCTAATTGAGAATATTTGGGGCAGTTAAGAGTTTGAAAAAAAAATGAGATATATTTCGATTTGTTTCCTTAATCTGCAAGAGATTCTGTTGTCGGAGGCATTAATGTTCTGATCATGACCAGGGCTATTCGTGATAGGATTCTAAAGGATGCGAATGGTGATATTAGTGATCATCTGCGCAACCACATCCATTTGACTAATTGTATTCACTTGAAGAACCATATGCATAAGCAGAGCCCTATATTGGCAGATAGGGCACTTATTAGGGACCTTGTTGTCCTTCAGAAGTCACGCTCCCTCAGGGACCCTTCTGCCAGTCCTCACTCATGGCATTCACCCTCTGTTGTTGATTTGCTTCCAAAGAATGGTGATAAGAATGCTGTGATTTGGGAGGGGAGAAAGTCAGTAGGCATTGAACGCCGTAAGGAAGGCAGGAGGTTGTCAGGAAGCTCCCCACCCTTAGCAAATTTTGCAACATCAAAAGTTGCTCCAGGTGAGGTTGGTGCAGGTAATGATGGGGTACCAACAATTAGTGATCGTAGTAGCAAGAGTGGAGCTCGAAATGGTAGAAGAATCAGGAGAGAAGAATCGAGTCGGAAGAGTAATAAGACTGATCCTTCTGGTGGCCATGAGGAGCCTCCAACTGATCAAAATGGAAAAGATTTGGCTCATGATGTTTCTGAGAATTCTGAATCTAAAGATAGAAAGATTAAGAAAAAGGGGAAGCCTAGCCAGGATGTTCAAAATAAGAGCCTCTCTGAGCAATTGAATAATGTTCCATTGGATAGTGATGACATGGCATCTTCTAACATCCATTTTCGTGGAAGGCGTTCTAGACACGAGAGAACTGGTGAGAAACCTGAAGCCAGCACGCGTGGTTACCCAAGTGGAGTCAATAGGGTCAGAAGGCGGAAGTTTCGAGGGCCAATAAGAACTCGGGCCGCTCCATCTTCTAGAGATGTTGGAGGTCAGAATGAAATGTCTGTGGCTTCAAATTCGTTAGCTCAATGTTCAGCACGCCCAAAGTATCACATGGAGCAGGAAGAAGAGGAATATGGAGAGCGGAATGTCACAAGGGCTCCTAGAAATGGGTGTGGGATTCCCTGGAACTGGTCGAGAATCCATCATAGGGGTAAAACTTTCCTTGACATTGCTGGGAGGAGCTTATCTTGTGGTCTGTCAGAGTCAAGGTTAAGAAAAGGTGCTTCTAATGGGAGAGATATTCCTGATATGCCTGTGGCGTCTGATTGCTCAAGCTCATTCACGAAATCTGATGCGGAGGCACTGCCACTACTAGTTGAGGCATCTGGATCTCAGGAAAGCACTGGAAATGTTGGTTGGGTGCATGACTATTCCGGGGAGCTAGGTATATTTGCTGACCATTTACTTAAGCATGATGTTGATTCTGACCTTGCTTCTGAAGCTAGATCTGGTGACCAGCGCAAGTTAAGAGGGAACCGCAATGCTAGGCACCAGAATTTGACGCAAAAATACACGCCAAGAACTTTCAGAGATCTTGTGGGACAGAACTTGGTGGTGCAAGCTCTTTCCAATGCTGCCATGAAAAGAAAGGTGGGGTTGCTGTATGTATTTTATGGACCTCATGGGACAGGGAAAACTTCATGTGCTCGCATATTTGCCAGAGCTTTAAATTGTCAATCTCTGGAACATCCAAAGCCTTGTGGCTTTTGTAATTCTTGCATTTCTCATGATATGGGTAAGAGTCGAAATATAAGGGAAATAGGTCCTGTCAGTAATTTTGGCTTTGAGAGCATTATGGATCTACTTGACAATATGATCATCTCCCAGTTGCCAACACAGTACAGAGTTTTTATTTTTGATGACTGTGATACCCTTTCCCCTGATTGCTGGAGTGCTATATCAAAGGTCGTCGATCGAGCACCCCGACGTGTTGTTTTTGTCCTTGTCTGTGCAAGTCTTGATGTTTTGCCTCATATAATCATATCCAGGTGTCAGAAATTCTTTTTTCCAAAGTTAAAGGATGCAGATATTATTTATACTTTGCAGTGGATCGCATCTAAGGAAGATATAGAAATTGATAAGGATGCGTTGAAACTTATTGCGTCACGGTCGGATGGCTCATTGAGGGATGCTGAGATGACACTTGAGCAGCTGAGTTTGCTTGGACAGAGAATCTCTGTTCCTCTGGTTCAGGAGTTGGTAACTTTTCTCATTCTTGTGTCCAAAATCAATCATTCATTTCATTCAAATATGAATTGGTTCATATTATTTGGCTTGCGGTTGTGGATGGTGGTGTTTAGATATGGCTGCTGTGTAAAGGATGTTATTTATGCTCATGACAAATTATGCTTTCTATGGCAGAGGATATTCGCTTCTCTGCTTCAATAACTGTGGCTTTCTATTCATTTTGAATTCTTGAAATTTAAATGTTTTCAATTCGTTTTACTTGCATAAGGTTATAATAATGAGCTTTAAAGTAACGCAATTAAGATGTTCATTGTAGACGTCAGAGTGCTGATTCTGCAAGGTGCCACTCATTGGTGTGTCTTCTGAATTCTGATATAGTAAATTGTTGTGGTGTAAGGGATCATTTCTTTGACATAATTTGCTTGAAACAATGTGATTAGTCTTTATAATGTTAACCTTAATAGTTTTGGATGAAGTTCTTGGTGGTACTAACAATACTGCATTAGTATCAAAGCTCATACTCCCTGCCTCAGCAAAATTAAAGGGGGAAAAAGAATTATATACCTCGTTGGTGCATATTTTATCTCTATTATCTGTGTGCCTCCTTGTGTACTCAACGACTAAATATGATTTGCTACTGCTGTCTGCATGAATTGATATAAATATATATTGATCCTTTCTGCAGGTTGGGCTCATCTCTGATGAAAAGTTGGTGGATCTTCTCGATTTAGCATTATCTGCAGACACAGTAAACACTGTGAAGAATTTGAGAGTGATTATGGAAACTGGGGTGGAGCCTTTGGCTTTGATGTCACAACTTGCTACAGTTATAACTGATATACTTGCTGGTAGCTATGATTTCACGAAAGAAAGGCATAGAAAGAAATTCTTCCGACAGCAACCATGTGAGTTTGAAATTATTTGCTGCTTTAGTGCTGTAATGATAATAAGACTAATATCCCCTCAGTTTAAAGTTCCGGTGACAATCATATCAGCCATTCATTATTTGTTTTTTGGGAATTGTAAATACTACATCTTCTTTGTGACAATATTTTTCTTCTTTTCCTCCAATGCTTTCATTTTATTATTCTATTTGAAGCAGTTTTGGTGTTGTCCAATGCTATCCTGACTAGAGACAGATATAGGGGTGAAGGGGTCAAACACCCACCCCCCCAATTTTTTTTATATCTATTCTATTTACTAAATTACCTTTGTATGACCACTTGAATCTGTAATAGGTTCTCCCCCTCTCTCAAAAGTTGTCCAAAGACTTCATATGTGGAGATGGAGTCACTTTCTGTAATTTGTTCTGGTCATAAATTTTCCAATCTCTTTAGCATTTTATTCTTCAATCTTCTTAAACAGGGTTCTGGATTTTAATTACATATGGCTTTACGTTTGATGTCATTTTATATTGAGGTAAATTTTGAAAATTTATTTTATAACCAATCAAACTCAAATAATTAGGTTTGGGGCTTCTCTTGAGTTTGGATCTTGGCACTTGACAGTATTAGACATTATATATTGTTGGGATTTTGGCTCAAATCCCCACTAAGAAGTCTTCTAATTGGTTTGAGAAAAATGGTTTCCTATTTTTTAGTTGTTATTCTAGTAGAAGTAGTAGTAGTTTCCTATTGGATTTTTACTTGTTTTAGTAGGAGGAGAATTACTTTTCTATGTTGTTATTTTTCCTAGTAGTATTAGTAAAATATCCTCTATATAAAGGGGATCCTAGAAAAGGTTTGCTCACTCATAATTCCAATATACATTGTAAATCAAAAGGGGTTTACTACTAGAGCTAGAATGAGAGCTTTGGGTCTATTGAGGTTTTGAGTTGTCAAGTAGAAGAAACACTTATAAATAGAGTTAGATTGAGAGCTTTGGTTGTATTGGGACTTTTGGGTTGTGAGGTAATGAGAGTTTAGCAACTTTGCTATTATTAAAGTTGTGGATTTATTGGTGGACGTAGACAAAGAGGTTGCCGAATCACATTAATTATTGTTGTTTTTTCTCTTTGTTTGTTTTACCTATTTAATTCTTGTGGTTGTGTTTTTTGCCTAAAATTTGAGTAGTGGATTTTAAAAGTAAAATCCCAACATATATACTATATCATTTGGCACTTGACAGTATTAGACACTAAAATATACTATATCAACAAGCAAAGCAAAGTAATCGATTAGATGAAGAGACGGTGATTCAATTCTAGGTAGTTTGATCTCATGGTAGAAAATCTTGACCGGACACCTTGCTCTCCAAGAAAAATGGTTTTGGATCCGTCCCTGCTCTTTGCCTATCTACCTTTAGTAATTTACTGAGCTGATTTCATCTCAGTTTTTCGTCTTCTGGAATTATTTAGTTTCTGAATTCCATCAAAAATATATGAATAGAAACAAAAATCCTGTTTAATCTGTTTATGATTGTACTTCTTCCGAAACTGATAGAACAAATTTGTTCCTTCCAGTGTCCAAAGAAGACATGGAAAAACTGCGCCAAGCTCTGAAAACTTTGTCTGAGGCTGAAAAACAACTGAGGATGTCAAATGACAAATTAACGTGGCTAACGGCTGCATTGCTTCAACTTGCTCCTGATCAGCAGTATATGTTGCCTAGCTCGTCTGCAGACACTAGTTTTAATCAGAGTCCCTTGGCCCTAAATAATGCAGGTGGAAGAGAAGTATCAAGAAAATGTGGTGAGCCTGCTGAAATGCCTAGAAATGGGAGAGGCTTGTCAACAAATGTTAGATTGGAAAATCTTCGTGCTGGGAGTTCTGGTGATTTCATTGACAATGGTAGGATGAAAGGTATCAGTATTGATAGAAAAAGACATGCTGGGGCTGGGGTGGCTCCTCAACCTACTCATATGAATAGGGTGAGTGGCAGGCAGGTTTCAGGTAAAAGTCGGAAGGGAATTGAAGAAATTTGGTTGGAGGTTCTTGAGAAGATTCAAATTAATAGTGTAAAAGAGTTCCTGTACCAAGAAGGAAAGCTTCTCTCTGTCAGTTTTGGTGCAGGTACATCCTACAACATGCATTATGCTCAGTTAAACACGTGATGATTTATGTTGCTGTATAGTACTAATATAAAGATATTCTTTTACACTATTGATTTCTTATTTTAATAATATGTGAAATTTCCTAATCAAAAAAAATATTGTGTGAAATTTCAATCACAACGATAATACTTTGGGGCCAAGATTATTTTGCTGAACTGAATCAAGTTTCAGGACAAACTAGGTTTTCTAATTTAATAGTGACGTTTATTTTTTTATTGAAATTGGACACCTCTTTCTGGTTTTCAATTTTAATTATAATTCTGTATAAACTTTCTTTCGAGAGAGTAACGGGGTGTGTACTCCAATTTCTGGAATTTAGAATGATCTCAAAGATGGAAATAGCTTGACAATTTTACCCTTTGTAAAGTCTTCCTAATTCCAACAACTCTAAAATAAAAAAAAAAAAGACAAAAGAACCTTTCGTCTCCATAATTTACTAGACAATTTTCACTGTTTTGCCATGTATTCCTCTCTATTGCTTCTGTCCATGGTCAAAAGAACAGAATGGACTTGAATTATTAGTGACCAATAAAATTCGTTTTCTTTCAGACTTTAATTTTTGAAACATTTTCAGCATTTATAAGTTAAAAGGACATGTTGTAAGCCATGTAGAATGGATAGTTATGACTGATATTGTACCCTTGTTGTAAAAGATTTTTTTTTATACGTCCTCTACTGTAAAAGATATGGGAAACTTCTCGATGTATACATGGTACTCCATAAAGATAAAAAAAATTAAGGGTAAGAAAATTTGACTTTGAAAGGCATGTCATGTTTCTTGGGTACGGTTAAGCACATATTAGACAAAACAAAAGTCGAACATTAGGATATAAAAGTTTTATCATAGATTAAAAGAGTGCAAATTGAGTAGAAACATAGGGAGGGTTAGTACTAAATTTCAACTAGCGTATAAGTAAGAATGGTTGCTAGATTATGTTATGATAAAATTTTAGCTAAAGAATAATATTTGGTATTTAATTTAAAAAACTAATATAAATATAACAAATATATTTATTGATTAGCATCCTTGTTGTGTCATATCCTAAATTTCCAAGAATAGCAGTATTGCCATATCCATGTTGTAATATACTCGGGAGCTGTAATAAAATCACTAATATCACCTCTTTTGCTATTCAAAATGACTATAATTTTTACATTTGTTCTTCCGTAAAACACGTTACTATTAAGGGCATGCTTCCATCTTCTGACATGCTTCTGTTCTAGTGAATCGTTGAGAGTGATTCTAGATGATACGATGATGAATAATGAGCCCTCTGTTGTGGGGCTGGAAGTGGAATAGAAGCTGTTAAAGATGGGGGTGATGCTAATCCTATCAAATTTTCTTAAGGTCTGTTTAAAAGTTTCATGAAACATTAGTCTAGGTCCACATACCTTTCCGTCTCGAGTTTAATGCAAGTCTGCAGCCACAAGTTGGTCCATAAACAGAGCCGAGTGGCATCTAACTTTCAAATAATGTCTGAATGATTGATTTATTTTGCCAAGTAGTGTAAAGCTTAACTTGGGAAATATTAGGTGACGGGGTGTTTGGGCTTCTATTTGGCCTCTGAAATACTCAAATACATCTTCATGTGCCCAATGTAGCTTGAATTCTCCTTCTTATCCAGTTTCTAGTGTCATAATAGATTCTCTAGCTTTCCCTTTGTGAAGATTAGCTCAAGTGTCATTATTTTTACACTGCCCATGAATTTTTTATACCGGTTTATGTGTTTATCTTGCAACACTTCCATGCTTACCACCTCTTTGGAACTTTTGTAAGATAACTATGAAAGAATACATGTCTTGCATTCATGAATTTACACAATATATTCCTGGACTGTAGGGGCAATTTTGATTTTAATTATTACTACTGTTGGATCCTATGGGTGGCTGATATATGCTTTTATGTCAGTTTTTCCTTATATGCTAATTTAAACGCTGAACTTGTATGTTTAATACATGAATAAGCCTTTTCTGGGCCTATTTCTTTCTCGATATTTGTGTTGCCTTTACCGAGGGATATCTGATGGTTGTCTTCTTTTACTTGACATGACATTTACAAATTTGTCTTTTTTATATGTTTTTTTAGTTTTATGCCTTCAAATTGGCCCAAATTAATTGTTTTTTCATGCAGCTCCAACTGTGCAGTTGATGCTCAGCTCACAGACGACTAAAGCTACTGCAGAGAAGTTTAGAGGCCACATCTTACAAGCATTTGAGTCTGTTCTTGGTTCTCCAGCTACAATTGAAATTAGATGTGAATCTAAGAAAGATGCAAGAACTGGGTCTCATGCTTCAAAGGGTGGTTCAATAGGCCCGGAGTCTAACACTGGCAACAGAATGGCTAGAGCAGCATTGGATAGAGATGTTAATGGGATCAGCACCCAAGTTCAACTTCTTCACTCTGAACCTCATGAAGTGGCAAGGAGTGAAATTGTTGAAATTCGAGCGTCTTCCAGGGAACCCAAGGATAATGAACATGCTGACAACACTGAATCTAATAGAAGAGGTTTTGAGGCTGCATGGGTGGGAGAAACGGAAGCTTCACACAAGAAATCAACCATAGCTTCTACCCCAGGAAGACGGAAACTCGGGGAAGGAAGTCAGAGCCAGAGCATTGTGAGAAGCAAGGTATCCCTCGCACATGTAATTCAGCAGGCAGAAGGATGTACAAAGCGAAGTGGGTGGTCAAACAAAGCTGTTTCCTTTGCTGAAAAGCTTGAGCAAGAAAATCTGTACGTATTTATGTGCTAGTGTTTCTTTTTCGAACCATCCTGTCGTCTCTTATTACTTTGGGTGGAGTTAAGTAGTTTAGATTGTTGAGTGAGAGTAACAGAACCTCATACATAATAATTAAATGACAGTAGAAAAGGTTGAAATTTTACATTAAACGGATTATTTGATGTCAGTGGTATGGATATGCTGGAATAGAGAAACATAAATTTGATAGATTTTGTTTTTCCTGTCGAAGATCGATTCCTTTTGTAAGTACATTATTGTTAAGAATAGTTCTGCTAGAGATTATTATTTTTAGGTAAAGGCACTTAAAATTGTATATGTTAAACGAAGTTGTTCACTTCCTTGAAAATACAAAAAAAGGTAAATTAGATGTTCTGCATGAGTTGAATACAATGGTATAAGTTTCAACAAACTTAAAGTTCTCTTAATATTCAACTAGATATTTTCCTAAGGAGTGGCATTCCCAAAAGCGTAATAATAAAAGCCTCTTTATTTTCGGATCATGAAAAATATGAAGATCCCAGGGCTGACAGCTGCGCATTATCCTTGTGTAATTATACTTTCTTTTAACAACAGTATTAAGTTTCCTAATGCTATCCTTATCCAAAAAAAAAAAAATTCCTAATACTATCTCTTAGATCAATTTTTTTCCTGATAATGAATGGAGGTAGTTGAATATTAGTATGTAATGATTACATGTTCTTGCATGAATGTCCTGTTTTGGGTTGAAGTACGTATATCCATAAAGTTCAATCAATTATTATTCACTGAAAAGGTTCATACTACCATGAAAATTCTTTTACACTTTTATTTAACCATATACATTTAGTTTGCTCTGACATTTTATAAATTCACAGGAGACTGGAACCTAGATCAAGAAGCTTGCTTTGTTGGAAAGCATCTAGAGTAACTCGCCGTAAGGTAATTTATCTTTCAATCTTCTCTGAATCACTTTCTGATTGGTGGATTTAGAAGACTGGGTGATCATTATATACATTTTTCGCCATGCTGAGCTATCTTTTAATGAGTATTATAAGAGGCGCGCTTTTCGTTCAAGAGTACAGATAATGTGTATTCTACTGATGACAGTAATTTCCACTATTGGCAAAACATAATTTTGATGTCGTGGGAAGAAAGAGAGATTATTAAATACAGTTCTTCCTCTTTTTGTGTTTTACATTCTAGGGGCAGACTAGGGCAGCAGCTGTGTAAAAAAAATTTACCGCTGTGTAATGTAGCTCACATCTTGCTAAATATTCTGGGAAAAAGAATCTTGATAACTATATCACATTCATAGAACATATATTGGTGTTAAATGTTTAGATCAAAAGGAACAGATAATGATGGTATGATTTTTCATTGAAGGAGCACGATACAGGTTGTACAAGAGTCACATTGATTATTGAGGCCTGAGTGATGGTCAGTTGGAAGAAAATAAATAAGAAAAAAAAAACAGAAGAGAATTTATTAATGCTCAACTGCTTAATCTCTTATCTGACTAATGTGGTAAACTTAGTTCAGTTGTAAAAACATGTGAACTTACCTTTCTGATTCTGATATTAATTTATATTACATTTTGCCTATAACTTGGGTCCACATGCTGTTCGTCAATGCTAAAATAGTAGTACGATTTAAATTTGAATCGAAGGTTGGGAAATTTTTGCCATGATTAATCATTATGTTCTTTTTGGTGATTGTTTCTAAGCTGTTGGTCATGTATTTCTATATCTGCAGCTTTCTCGCTTGAAAATTAGGAGCCGAAAACCGCGATCATTGCTGAAGCTTGTTTCTTGTGGAAACTGTCTCTCCTCTAAATCTCCAAGGTAGGACAAGAAAATTTTTGGCTGGATTTGAACGATTCATTGTGCAACTTCATTCATATTACTTGTGTAATTAGCCATTTTCTTGCCGTTTACAAGCTCAATTTAATCTATCAATCCTTTCCATGAATAAATGTGTAAGTTATTTCAGATGAAAAATGTAGGAAGAAATTCATAGTGCAGCCTCTTTTAGTGAGTTTTCATATGTAAATGCAATTTTTCATGTTGTTAGGCCATCTTCCATTCAAATTAATTGTAGCTTCTTTAGTTATTTTTGGCTTTGATTTCCTTAATATGCTGGATACTTCTCCCAAATAATATTAGCACAACCGATACGTTGACAAGATATTCATCACCTATGTGACTGCCTGACGGCTGCTCGGACAGTTCCGAGCTTGATCACTTTGATTGCTTTAAATTGTTTATAATTATGTGCTAATGATGTCGTTTTGTTGTGGGATTTATTAATTATTACTATATTGTGGTTTCTAAAAAAAAGGCGTGTAGGTGAAGGTAAGCTGGAGTGAGATTTAGACACTGCTCGTTTCCTGTGAAGATAAACTAAAAAATATAGTAATAAGTTATCTATGAAGCAGTTAGCTAGCTAGTGCCTGCTTACTTTGGTTTTATCTTTTGATTAGGCAAATGTTGAATCTTCAAGCAAGTTGCAAAGATAACCATGGTGGTTTTTGTGTTATTTCTTTCATTTTCTTGTTCCTTTTACAGTTTCAGAAAGTCATCAGCGCCTGATGGAATTTTTGCTGTGTCAGTAAAATTTTATTTGTGCATTTGGCCATGAAATAGTCATGAGCTATTAACATGAATTAGAGGTGGCAAAAATTACCCATACTCATTTGCTCACCCATACCCACACAGATTTAAATGGGTTTTGGGTAACTTGTTTACTTGAATGGGTCTTAATGGATTCATACCCAAATAACTCATATATAAATGGGTATTGATGGGTTGGGTATGAGTAAACACATCAAACTAAAACAATTCACTTCTAAATAGTGGTAAAATTTGATTCATTGAACTCGAAAATACTTAAAAATATTATAATCTGATACTTGAATTACTTGTGACCCGATTGACTCAAGACTTAATAAACTCGAAACTCAAACAAATCGTAACATGAGCGATCCAATTCTCGAGAGACCTAGACTTGGGCAACCCAAATATCGAGCAACTCGAGATCAGAGTGAATCGAGTTTCGAGTGTGCTCGAGTGATTTGGGTTTTGAGCATCTTGAGATTTGAGCGATCCTGAGTCTCGAGAACGTTTAGGATATTGAGTGTCTCGAGACCTGAGCGATACGGATCCTAAGCAATTCATGTCTCGGGCAACCTGAGACCCAAACGTCTCGAGTGTCTCAGGTCCTAAACAACTTGGAACACGTGCGACTCAAGTCCTGAACGACTCATTATATGAGCAACTTAAAACCTGAATGACTTGCGACTTGAGGGACCCGTGAATATAAATATAGGTATATATGTGAGTGTCAATATTTTGTTAAATTTAAAAATATAAAAATCAACAAGTTTTAAATTTTTATGTGGGTTGATGGATGGGTGAATGTTATTTTTTTTTAGATACCGGATCATTACAACCGCCCCACAATCCTTGTCTTAGGATCCTGTGGATGATATAAATCGTAGGATGTGCAGTGCAGTGGCAGGACTCGAACTCGAGACCTTACGAAGTCAGCGTCATCTTGAAGGTTAAACTTACTACTGCGCCATATACCCAAGGGCAAGGTGAATGTTATTTTGGTTATATTGGATATGGGTATTGCCTTCTTTAAATAAGTGAGTTATAAATGATTAACTCAATCAATTTATGATCTATTCATACCCATCCATTTGCCACCCGTGATGGGAGTGGAAGTCTTAAAAGAATGATTAGCATATGGTCTCAAAAGAAGTTCCGGTGACATCAGTACCAGGATTTTGTTGTCTCTTGAATTCTGAAATTATTTCAAGTTCTGTTCTTGACACTTTTAAAAAAACTATTTACGAAATGCTAACTCATTAAAGCGTAAAACATTCATAGTGATATGTTTCTCCTTCTATCAGTTTTAGCAATTCTTTTTGGGTGATTATAAGGGTATGATTCCCAGAGTGAGAAAAGTGAGTAAGAAAGAATGGAAGACGTGAGTGAAGAACATTTTTTTTTTATTTTTTTATAAAAAATTAGTGAAAAAAATAAGATAATAAATTTTTTTATATGTATAAATTACACTTGTCTTAAATTGAGATGATTGTTTGATTGTAAGATAAAACCCTCGATTGGTAAAGAAGAAAAAAAAAAAGTGAGAGGAAAGATGAAATAAAAAAAAATTGATGTTCTTCATCACTTGTTTGGTAAAAATAATGAAAACGTGAGAAAAAAAAAAGAAAAAACAGAGTTTGTTTTAACTTTCATTTGATGAGATTGTGATTTGTACCAACCATCTTATTTTTATTGATTTTTACTAAATGATAGAAAAATGATTTTCGTTCACTTTTTTTATTTTCCTCTTTTTTTTTTACTTTTTCTTTCTACTAATAATAGTCCATAGTCTTTATCGATTCATAAGTGCGGACCATTAGTCCGATCTAGTTTTGATAACCCCTCTTATGAGAATCAATCACTTCCTCACAAGATCGAGATGATTTGAAGAAAAAAAAAGGTAAAATAACATTTTTATAAAAAATTTAAATTTAATGAAAAGGTATATGCACCCTTCTTTTTTTTTCATTCATTTTTTTTGTCTCGATCCAAACATAAAATTACGAGTGAGAAAAATTATTAATACGTATAAATCAGAGATAAAAGGGATAAATTCAAACAATCATTCTGTTTAAAAAAAAGAGGGTGTAACCAAAACATAATATGAAGGACAAATGTGAACTCGGAAGAAATCTAAATTTATTAATCATTTTGCATACAGGCCTTGTGAAGAATGAGAGGTATGAATCCAAAGAAGTCGCAATTTGGTAGTCATTTTCAATGCATTAATTAAATACTATTGTAATATATTAAATTACATTATTATTCGTCAATAAACATGACTAATAATGCAATTGGTCACAAATTGGAACTCCGTGGTCGGTTTGTTTGAATCCAGAAAGCGATAGAGTTATCTGTGAACCATTTTCCATTACTTTCCACAAAGGCACAACCTTTTTATTTCCAAGAAAATCTATAGTAGTTCTCTTGAGTCTTCAACAATTATTATGTCAGCAAGGATTCGAGTCAAGCCCAACTTAGATGGAGCTTGACTCGTAAGTAAAAAAAATGTATTTGGATCGAGTTTTGAGTTAAGTCCGCGTTAAAAAATAATTGAATTCAAGCTTTGTTCGTAAGTTAAAATTTGAGCTCGAGTTCAGTTTGAGAACAAGTTTGAACTGAACTTTTTGAAATAAAATAATAAATATATATTTTTTAAAATAAAATAAATAAAATCGATATTTATATTATTGAAATAAAATAAATAAATAAATATGTTTTTATAGTATATATGATATTTATTTAATTTGTTAATTAAATCGAGTTGACTCGTTAACCTAGTTTGACATTGCTCGAGTTTAACTGGATAAACTAACCAAGGCAAAATCACAGTTCAAACTCAATTTAATCGAGTTATGAGCTGAACTTTTCGAACCAAACCTTTCGAACGAGGCAAACTACTCAACTCAGTTTCATTCCTATGCACATACATATAAAAGAAGAAGAAAAAAATCTACTAGCCCATTTTGTAAATTTTCTAAAATGCTTTTTTCTTCTAAACAAAAGTTAAATCAAACACTATTTTAAAAAATAAAAATAATAATAATTTTTAGAAAATTATATTTATGTTAAAACAGTTCTTTTTAAAAATTTTGAGTATATTGATAAAAAAAAGGGGGTGACTGAACTTTTATTTTCAAGAAAATCTTTAAAATAATGAAAAAAATCTCAAAAAACCATTCTTCTCACATTGAAAAAAATCACAATTAAAGAGTTTTTTCTTCTCTTTTTTGGGTAGATTTTCTTCTTCTTTTTTGTAAACCGGTATTTTTTGTCGGGTCACCGAGCTACTTGAACTCCAAAATCTTTCCCTTATATTTAATGTTGGATTATTATCATCAAATATTTTTACGTTTAGCTTCGTGTTTCAATAACCTATGCATTTTAAAAATGATTAATTTATTTTTTGTATTTTAGAGATGTGTCTAATAAACTATTCTAGTGATAATTCTAGCGAAACTGATATCAGTACACAAAAATTTTGATTATTAAACAAGAAAAATGTTTTAGTCAATTTTTTTGTGTATGTCGATATCAAGTTTGGTCAAGAATTTTGTGTGCATTGGTATTAATTTCGTCGAAATTATCACTAAAATGATTTATTCAACATTTGTCTAAAATATAATGAGTAGATTGATCATTTTTAAAATACAAAAACATTGAAACACGTGAAAAAATGTAAAAATTTTTGGTAATAATAATCCTTTAATACTCTTCCTATTAGATTTCTAATTACTTGCCGTCATCTACGTATACGGTGTAGTTTGAAAATTGATTTAAGTGAGATTAAAGTAATTTTTTTAATTTTATTTTTTTAAAAAAAATTGATTTATTCTCACTTAAACAAGTTACAAAACATAGCAATATTAGGCATATTTTCTAAATTATAGATTTTAATGGCTCTTGCCTGCTGCATACTGACAAGCTAGTAGGTGACCCATGCAATGCACGTGGTTAGATTTTTATGGTTTTTTCTTTTCTTTTCCTAAGGATTAGGTGAAACTATATAACCTGCGGCAGCAGCAGCCAAAGATTCTAAAACAAGATAATTCAAAAGCTATAAATTATAATTCTATATATGATCAAATCTTCTTTATTATTTATAAGTTTAGTCTAAAATAATATTCAATTTCATATTTATTTTAGTTTAATGTGGTCACGGAAACTGCACCGATCTTGACTCAGATTAAAAAAATATTTATTTTTTTATGCTACGCTTGTTAGACTATTATTTAGTGTCGTATATAATTTTTTTTTGATAAATTACAGTACATTATTTTTAAGTTTATTTAGATGATATTAATATATCAAACTTTTTAAAATTCACAACTCATCCAAAAATATTAATTTCTATTATCAAGAACCCTAAAATGATTTTATTTGAATAATCAAAATTTTAACTGGATATTACTTTTCATGATGATCAAAATATTTTTAGGTATTATAAATGTTATTTTAAAAAAAATAAAAATATTAGGAATTTCAAATATTTAACAAAGAATTTTTTAGTTTTTTTAATTAAAATTATCATAATTCTGTTTTGAAAATTATTAAAAATATTTTTTTAAATAGATTTATATTCTATTATATGGTATAAAAGAAATTTTACTTCATATATTTTATAAATAAAAAATATTATGATATCATTAACTATTGCATCATCAAATAAATAAAAATCAAATGCTATCATAAAAAAATTAAATATTTTAAATAAAAAGTTTATTGATATGATTTTTTATAAAATTAAATAACTTAACATCTTAAATAAACGAATATCAAAGACCAGCATAAAAGAAAAATTAAAGACAACTTTTTTATTTTAAAAATTAAAATGATACTGCATGTTTTTCATTTTTTAAAAAAAAATTGAATTTGAATAACCTAAAAATTTGTGTTAAACAATTTAAAGAGAAATAATTGATAAATATAATTATTAAACTTATCATAATCACTTGGAAATATTTTGACACTAAAGATATTTTGATCATTAAAAAAAATAACATCCAATTAAAATTTTGATTCTTTAAAAATATTCATTTTGGGACTTTTTGATGGTGAAAATTGATATTTTTGAGTAAATTGTAAGTTTTAAAAAGATTTGGTATGTTAATATTATTTCAGTAAATTTTGAGATTGTGCAGTATAATTTACCATTTTTTTTTTATTCAATAATCTCAATCATCATGTCAATCTGTGATAACAAAGCAATTAAACAATCTAAATTGTTATGAGAGTTCAATTATGATGAAATCGCAAATTTAGCATTGCGCTTCGAGCTTGCTTGTTGTTGCAATCTTTTGCCATCGCGGGATTGATGTGATGACTAAGGCTACTAAGTAGTGTTGCCATTGTGGGTTGAGGTTTTTTTGCTAATGATGTCATTGTATGCCATATATTAAATTCTTATTAAGGTTTAATTTGCTAACGGACGAGATTTGTCACAATTTTTTTCCTAAAGTTTAAAACAAAATTCACTCAAATCAGAAGGGTGAAATATATAATTTAATATTAAAAAATATAAACCGAAAATATTATCAAATGATACCTTAATTGAGATATTCATACAGCTAAATTAAATTTATAACTTCATTGTTATTTTATCATAAATTTTTTCAAAAACTTTAAGCTAAATTTACATATATTCAAGAAAGTTTATGAAATAATTTTTGTTACCTATAAACAGAAATTAGATCAAGCATTCATTGAAAAAAAAAAAATTCATGAAATGATTTTTGTTTTAAAAAAAACTAAATTATGTCAAAGAAAATGTTTTTTCACCGTTATTTTACTAAAAAATATTTATTCTTTATTAAGAAATCACTTTAAAAAACAGAAAAGAAAAATTTACAAAAAGAAAAATAAAAAGAATTCTGATTAGAATCGGTTTTATGGGAGTTATCATGGAATCAAAAAATTTTAATAATAATTATAAAAAACTGCAATAATAACTAAAAAAATAAAATATTTAAATATTCATTTATTATTATAATTTTTTATAATTATTAATAAAATTATTCGATTATATGACTCGTGAAAACAGGATTAAAAAAAAAAAAATGTGATGATTTACCACAAAATCAAATATGTGAGAACATGACTAAAAGAAAAATGGTTTGATTTTTGAGTTGGAGGTGTAATGTGTTCATCTATAATTGGGCTTTCTTGTAACTTTCCTCAACTATTGCCACCTAATGACTTTTCCCTTTCTGCGTGTACGTTGTTTCGTGCCTTGGAGTTTTGTCTTAGGTCAACTTGTTATTTGGCCTTTTTATATTCAAAGTGGAGATTTTATTTATTGCCAGGGATGACATCAAGTGCAAAGATGCCCCCCAATCTAATCACCTTCCTAATCACTCACGCGCCTTAAAAGTCGCGTGGGCCCAGCGTCTTTATTTAGTCAACCCTTGATGGAAATCCAATGCAACCATTACATTATTCTACTGTACTTTTATTTTGTGAGGTAAAAAGACAAAAGTAATAATCATCTAAAGCCAAAATTTACAGCAAATCCATAAAAAAGGGTAAAAAGCTTTTAATGAGAAAGCTACCACAGATCCTCTCCTCTGACATTATGACCTCACGTAAATCTTAGCCCAAAGTTGTCATTTCTCTCTCTTTTAAATTATTATTATTATTATTTATTTTTTTAAGTAATTTTCTTTAAAAAAAATCTAATTTAAGCCAAAAAAATCTGTCTTTTTTGGATATGATGTTCAATTTACGGAAAATATTATTTTTATATTGAGTAAAAATTTGATTGATAATCTTAAAAAACTTCACTAATAACGTTCATATATATTTTATTAACATTATTAATGAAGTTTTAAAAAATTATCAATCAAATTTTTACTCCGGTGCAAACAAAATTTTTTCGAAAAAACAGCTTTTAATTAGAGAGTTACCATATATCCTCTCCTATGACAATATGACACCACATAAATCATAGTCCAAAGTTATAATTTCCCTTAAAAAATTCTAATTGAAAGGTCAAATTTGGATATAATATTCAATTTATGGTAAATGTTATTTTTATATTAGGTGAAAATTTGACTGATAATTTTAAAAAACTTCACTAGAAACGTTCCAATAAAGTTTTTAAAAAATAAGTTTTTAATATGATGCAAAAATTCTTGTTTGCATCGAAAAAAGACAAACTAAAAAAGATTGGTAAAAATTAAGACTACCATATATACATTGCTTTTTTGAGTTTTTAGCTTAATTATCTATTATGGTAGTTTTATTTATTATTAGGTAAAGTTTGATCCGATTGTAATATCGATTTTTGATTGTCAAAATAGTTTTCGAAAGCATTTTTATCGAACAATTATAAAGCTAAAAATTGATTATTTTTAAATATTTGATCTAATTTTTGTTTTTTTATCTATTAAGCTAGTGATTATGCTTAATTAACCTAATCAATGGGAAAAAAAAGAGCTTGCCATTCATATGACATTTTATTTATTTTTGATAAAACATTTTTACATTTTATTTGCTTATCTATTAATAGTACAAATATTTATGTTAATTATTATTTAGCATTTACGAAAAAACCAGAATGATGACTCAAAAGGGAAGAGCCACCAGAAGATCCCAATCTGGTACCCGACTTCATGCAAATAATAAAAAAAAAGGAAGCAAAGATTGTAATTTATGTAAAAGATTGTGTCCTTTTTGGTCAACAAAAGCGCTTTACATTTAGCTGTACAGAAAAGATAAGCACCGCTCCCTCTAAAATAAGTTAATTACTGTAGAGTAGAAGAAAGACGAAGAAACGAATGGACAGGAATCTGTATAATTATCCGTCAAAGCCTTACAAGTCGTTTTCACCAGAACTGCATTGAAATTCCTAGAGAGAGGAAAAACAAACAGAACAAGCAAAACCCAAGATAGAGAGAAGAAAAAGAAGAGAAAGAAAACGCGGATTCATGTATGTGTGTGAGAGAGGATTCGTTTTATTTATTTCGCTTCCCTTTTAAAAAACCCCTTTACATAGACCAAATCTTTTGATCTTAACCTTTGAAGATTCAAACGCATAAGAGTGATTCGTTATTTGCTTCATTTGATTGATTCATTTTTTTGTGGGTTCTTCAAGAGAGAGAGATAGGAGAAGAGAAATTCTCGGGTGTCGATCCAAGGAGAACGATAAATACTTCGAGGAGTGTTCTCCTTTTTTTTAATTTTGCAAGATTTCTATGGCAACTGCAGCGATATTCTCGTCTCTAAGGAGGCGAAGATCGCCGTCTCTAGAGGCATTCTTGGCTCCCGTTGACTTGACAGGTGTGGCTCTGGTGCAAACCCTCGCATCGATCTCGACGGAGGTCGTTTCTTGCTTCTCTGGAAGATCCGTCTTCTTTCAACGCAACAACTCTCGGTGTCTGATTCGGAAGATTGAGGTCTTTGTCGTCTTGTTGGAGTATTTGAGGGATTTGGGTTCGGATTATTGTCTCCCTTCAACAGCGGTGCTCTGCTTCAAGGAGCTGTATTTGCTGCTCTATCGCTCCAAAATACTCCTCGATTATTGCACGCAATCGAGTAAGTTATGGCTCCTGCTTCAGAACCACTCGATTTCTGGTCATTTTCACGATTTGAATCAAGAAATATCGACCCTTTTGGATGTGTTCCCTATCAAAGATGTTAAATTAAGCGATGACATTAGGGAGCAAGTCGAGCTCTTGCAAAAGCAAGCGAGGAAATCGAAATTGAACATTGATAAAAACGATGAGGCCTTAAGGGTTCGGTTCTTTTCTTTCCTTGATGAGTTTGAGAACGGGAGGAGACCGAGCCCGATGGAGTTAATTTCGTTCTTTGTGGAGAGATTGGAGATCAAGGATGCGAACAGTTGCAGCGCCGAAATCGAGTTCTTGGAGGAGCAGATTGTGAATCACGACGGAGATATTGAGCCCACAGCCTCTGTGCTTAATGGGTTCGTTGCAATCACGCGGTATAGCAGGTTTTTGCTATTCGGGTTCGAGGAAGATGAAGTGGAATTGAGGATTGAGATTCAGAAGAAGCCCAGGAAAGGGCTAATTACGCAGGAGATTGCGGATACATTCTTAACGATCCCCAAGGACTTTTGTTGCCCGATATCGCTGGATTTGATGAAGGATCCTGTCATAATTTCCACTGGGCAGACCTACGATCGAAGCTCGATAGCTAGGTGGTTGGAGGAAGGGCATTGTACTTGTCCCAAGACAGGGCAAATGCTTGTCCATACTCGCCTTGTTACCAATCGAGCTTTGAGGAATTTGATCATGCAATGGTGCACTGCCCATGGGATACCGTATGATACAGAGAGCACAGATTCATCTACAGAGTCTTTCGCCGCTGCTTTGCCTACAAAGGCTGCAATTGAAGCCAATAGAGCCGCTGCAACGCTTCTCATTAAACAGCTTGCAAATGGGTCTCAAAGGGCACAGACTGTGGCCGCTAGGGAGATACGTTTGTTAGCGAAAACGGGGAAGGAAAACCGTGCTTTCATTGCGGAAGCTGGAGCAATACCTCATTTGCGTAAGCTACTTTTATCACCAAACTCTGTTGCACAAGAGAATTCTGTAACCGCTATGCTTAATTTATCCATTTATGAAAAGAACAAGAGTCGGATTATGGATGAGGAGGGGTGTTTAGGGTCCATAGTTGAAGTTCTTAGGTTTGGGATCACAACGGAGGGAAGGGAAAATGCTGCGGCCACATTGTTTAGCCTTTCTGCGGTTCATGACTATAAGAAAAGGATAGCAGATGAGGGAGGGGCAGTTGAGGCCTTAGCAGGGTTGTTGAGAGTGGGGACTGCTAGAGGGAAGAAGGATGCTGTCACGGCTTTATTTAATCTATCTACACATACAGATAATTGTGTTAGAATGATAGAGGCAGGAGCTGTTACAGCACTAGTAGGGGCTTTAAAAAACGAAGGGGTTGCGGAGGAAGCAGCGGGTGCATTAGCCTTGATTGTTAGGCAACCTATTGGGGCCGAAGCAGTGGGGAAGGAGGAAATGGCAGTGGCAGGGTTAATAGGAATGATGCGGTGTGGGACACCGAGAGGGAAGGAGAATGCAGTTGCAGCGTTGCTTGAGCTATGCCGGAGTGGTGGGTCAGCTGCAACCGAAAGAGTACTTAGGGCTCCAGCATTGGCTGGTTTGCTCCAGACTCTATTGTTTACTGGCACAAAGCGGGCGAGAAGAAAGGCAGCATCACTTGCTAGAGTGTTTCAAAGGTGTGAGAATGCAGAGTTGCATTTCGGTGGATTGGGTGTTGGATATGCATTTGCAGGCAATTCGGCTACAAATAGGGATTCGAGCTTTGCTGGTGATGTCTCAGTGACTATGTCTATTTCAGTACCTGTTTTGTAAATGGTAACATCACCTTCTGGTATTGGTGTTGTTTTCCCTGCCTATACATGTTGCCATTTTTGTTGGTTATATTTACAAATTCTTTCATTGGAATACAAGGTGATAAAAGAAAAATTTACAGGGATATCATATTTTATCTGTTCTGATAGAATGGTAGTATGTAGCTGAGCAGTTAGTTTAAATCTATGTAATGTCCAGTGATTTAGAATACCAGAACAGAAACTATTGAAAAAGAAACCACCAAACTATTTATAAATCGTCAAGAGAAAGCACTTCAACCGGCTGTTTTTTTTCTTCATATTTTACGTATTAGTTCTATATTACAAAATCTTGTTTTGCTTCATCACTTTATCTCATCATCTAACATTATTGTAGGAGATCTTCTTAGAACTATCTTTACATCTTATAATTGGAAAACCATTAGCAAAGTTACTATGCAACCAGGCTCAAGTTGTTCCCTGGTTTACTGATTAATACATCTTGTGGCACGTTCTATGGAGAAATGGTTGGTCTTTTGAACGTTAAGTTTATGATTGCACATTTCATATACAAAATGCTGTCCTGAGTTGTTTAAACATCTTTATCTCATGTTATATGCTATAAGGGTGTGCTTTCAAATGCGAGAGACAATATAGTTTAACCAAAATCATTATGTAATATGTACCTATATACAAAGTTGTATGAGTTTAAGATTTATCTTTTGCAGTATCTATCCTTTTTTCTCTCCAAACATGTCCTGCGATGAATCTAGGCACTGGCTTTGTATTTCTGTTACCATCTAAATTAAATATTACTCTTTTGAGTCAGAAGGCATAATCTGTTTGTTTTAGCTCTCATGTGATTCTGGAAAGAAGCATCTAGAAATCCTGAGGGTTAAAAGAAAGTCAATGTTTAATGAATGTTTGTGTTCTAAATCATAAGAATAAGTCATCTCTTCTTTTTGAACTATAAAGAAATACTTTGAGGATTCTGAGGATATTCAAGAAGATATTTCAGCAGTGGGAATTTCCTGTAGATCAAGTTAGTGGTTATAGTGAGTGATGAAAGATTGGACAAACTTTTCTTCATTCAAATAATGGCTTGTATCACTAGGTATTTAGTTTTTGATAAGGTGACGCCTGTCACTTTGCTAGTATTTTAGATTGTGGGCCTCAATGCAACGTCATCGTGCTGATGCTGCGTCAAAACCTTCTATTTAGAAAGAATGATGAACATAGTGATCTACTGCTTTTTCTCCTTTTTTGTAAATTGATCTCTTCGATAACCTTTCTAAAAGAAAGCTTTGCTTGTTTTACACTTTCAATTCCTTAGGGAAATTTATTTTTCTGATGAAAATTTGGGAAATTTAACTATTTGTAGAATCTTACTGTCATTGTGAGCTTTGGTAATGGTTAGGTATGGTGGGGCTTGTCTTCTCAATGTGATTGAATATTCCACTGAATTGGATTGAATGGAAGACGTCAAAAGTGGATGCTCATGTAGGCCATTGTCTAGGGAAGTAATTGGAGCTTGTCTGCTAGAAACTTGTGATTAGAAATATGGTGTTAGTTCTTGCTTATCTCAAGTGGGGATAGTCTTATTATGGGTACTAATGATCATAATTGATAAAACATCAAATAATTTTTTTTTCAGATATGATAATCTGTTTTAGTATTTGCTTTTATGCACTTTCTTGATTTTCTAGTTGCAACAAATACTTCAGCCTCACTCGTCCACCCAAAAATGGGCAAAGGGAAGGCAAGAAAAATTAGAGTAAGTGGTTCAAGTTGATTGTCCTGGGGGCCCCAATTTTTTATACCAACTACCAATTAGAATAGATAGAAGTAAAAACCTTGTATTTTCTTTGGGGTGGGACAAAAGAAATTATAAAATGCTTATGGCCTATCCCTGGTGATACTTCAGTGCTTTTCCTCCCATCACAAATTTATTTGCTATTAATGATTGATTAGATTTTTCTGCCTTATGTTTCATACAACGGAAATGAAATGCACTGATCACTCAAGTTTTGAGTGGTAGAGAAAAGTAATAGGGTAAAGAAAGAATAAAGAAATACATTTTTTCTACGGTTTGGTAAAAAAAAATTGAGAGGAAAGAAAAGCGAGATAAAAAGACGAGAGAGAGGATAGAAACGTGAAAAGAAAAGAGAGCATTGATCTTTTCATCAGTCATCAAAGAAAGATGAAAAACTAGAAGAAAAAAAAAAGAAAAAGACCAAAAAATATATTTTTTTCACTTTTCAATTATCCTAAAGTGACGGTATTTTGATTTGTACATAAGCAAATAAAATCTCAATCTTTTTAGTTTTCTTTTTTCATTTATTACCCATAGAAAGAAAATGTTCCCCCCCCCCCCTCCCTTTTTTTTTTTTTTTTTTTTCTTTTTCTTTCCTCTCACTTTACATTCTTTTCTTACCTATCTTAGCCTTTGAGTTGAGAATATGCATTATGCAATGATGTTGCTTTCTGTACATGTTAATTTGACTTTGCTTTAGGTAGAGTTTTACATGCAGTGTTCAACTGGACAGTAAGCAGGGCACTTTTCTCCCATCTCCCACACGAGAAGGAAACCTCCATGATTTTTGTGGTCCGAATGTTCTGGTTTGCAAAAGAGTCTTGAACCATGTATGATTCACCTAACCTTTTTGAATTTCTTGTTGCCATCTATTTAATGGGGGTACCTTGTAGTCTGGTTTTAAGTTTCTTCTGCCTTCAAGTAGGGGGTTTGATTTTGCAATTTCTGTTCAACTTTGACTCCTCCATCCTCTGAGGTACTCCATTTCTCCATTCATAAATGAGAGAACCAAAATATGAAAAAGTTGTTGAATCACTTTATTTAACAAAAAAATGGAAATTATAAGTCGTGATTGAATGATAAATTCAATAAGTTTGAAATTAAAAAGAAAAATAATTTAATATTTGATAATACAGTTGTTAAATTAATTTTTAAAATAAATTTAACTTCTCATTTTTCTCATAACTTTTTTAGTATTTAACTTAATTTTTGTTTCTTGAAAATATAAACCTTTTTAGAAACCAAGTCAGAGTCCGAATAGCAGCTGATTTTGTTGTTTCCTCAAATTCTTTCTTTTTTCTTAACCTTTTCTTGGGGTTTCTTAAATGGCAGGGTGTCATTACCTTTTCTTCAAGCCAAAGCAAATTTCATAGTGTATACACTAGTTGTTACTGAAACATCTTGGATGGGAGAAATTCTTATCTGGTAACAAGAACAATGATAATACAAATATTATAAGTGAAGTTATTTAATAATTATCAATAAAATTTTCATTCAGTGTAAAAATTGTGTTTTACATGCAGATATGAATTTATCTTTGAGTGGTTATGAAAATTTGAATATGTATTGATTTTTTTTTACCTCAAAGTCTGATAGATTTCATATTGATGCCTTTTGCTTGACTTGAACTCATCTAACCAGTCAGCTGTGATAGTTACATTTGCAATTGTTCCATGGTAACAACCAAAGCAAAGATAGATCAATTCTTGGCCAAACCGGTTTTAGACCCACCTCAAATTATATTAATAATTTTAAAAAAAATTTATTGGTAGCGTCAGTACTGTGAAAGCCAAAAAATAATATTGTCAGTGAAATTTTTCAAAATTACTAATGAAATTTCGAATGAGTCTAAAGTCAAGAATTTTTTAGCAAGATATTAGGTATCAAGCAATCCAAAGTTTATTGTTTGTACAAAATACAGAGTAACAATGCTTAAATTTGATGTTTAAAAGGAAAAAGTTTTTTGTTTTATAAATGAACTTGTACATAGGAATTACAAGCTGGAGAAAAAGATAAATGATTACATATAAGAATTGATGATACACTCTAACCCAAAGTACTCAATTATTAGGCTTAAAGACAAAAAAAAGGAGAGAGTGGATCCGTAGTCTCTAATGGGTTAAATTGTTATTTTATTTGATGTAAAACATTATTTTTACATAGAGTGAAAACTTTATTGATAATTATTAAGTAATTATTCATGTCACCAATGAAATTACTTAATAATTATCAATGAAGTTTTCATCTAATGTAAAAAAAATGTTTTACACTAAGAATTTCTCCTCCAATAGATACTCTATTTTTAGCCCTCCGCTACATGATTGGTTAGTAACGATTGTTTTGTTATTTGATCAAATTTTCAGTGTATCTTCATGAAATTACTCACCATACCATTCGAAAAGAGCATTGTTATAAAAATTATAGTTTAAAACTATTGATTTTGATTATTCTTATATTTCACTCGTTACAATGATTCATTAAGAACAAAATAAATAAAACGTAAAGAAAATTATTAATCTAACATTTATCAATTATTAATTTATTACTAGTTTAACTTCTGTCAACTACATGTGATTCAAATCGATGATCCAAACTTGTGATTCACTTAACAATCCAAAAAAAATAAAAAAATTTGTGATAGTTGATTGCTTTGTTGGCCAATTGTACAGAATTTTTCACATAATTTTTTTTTCCCAACCACGTCATGCTTTCAGCTTAAAAGGCCATGTTGGGGATACCAAAATGTAGTTCCAATATCTTTATTCAGGAAAAAAAATGATTAATTTATTACAGGTATCGATTTTGTGAAAGTTATTATGAAATCGAAAAAATTTATTAATAATTATAAAAAAATTAAATAGTAATTTTTTCCATGAAACCAATAAAATTTATTAATAATTACAAAAAATTGATTAATAATTTTAATAATTAATTTTTTAAAAATAATTATCATTTAATTTCACATAATTATTAATTAACTTTCTTAGCTCTATAATAACTTTCGTATAACTGAGCTCGTGGGATCAACAGTTGATTACTACCTAGAGAACAGAGACCAATAAAGTAAAATTACTTATTAGTATTGGTTTTGTAGAAGGGACCATCAAGTTCTTATTGATGTTCTCAAAGTCCAAGGAGGGCCTATAGGTACCAAAGAAGCTTACTCCCATTTTAATAATGCATCGCAAACACAACATCTTCCGTTGTCGTCCAGCGGTTAGGATATCTGGCTTTCACCCAGGAGACCCAGGTTCGATTCCCAGCAACGGAAATTTTTTTTCTCTTTTTAATTTTGAATATTCAAGGGTGATTGAAGGTGCATAGATTTTTGAGTAAACTTTTTAACAATCTGAAACTTTCAAACATAAACTTTTTTTTTTTGTTTGGCAAGCATAAGACATTAAGAATTAGAATTGACTTGGGTCTGGAAATGGGTTTCTTTTTTCTCTTCTCCATCTTTTGTCCTCCCCATGTTTTTTCCATTCCAAGAAAATGTTCGTGAGCTTCAGCCAAACAAAAGAAATCAGATTAAACAACTAATGCACCCATATTGAAGATGACAGAAATAGTAGTCATGGGACCATTTATCTGTCATTGTTGCATTAATTTACTTCCAAACTCAATCAAATCAATCTACCTATCAATAATGTTGTTTGTTCATTTGAATGTGTCAAACTTTTAGATTCAATCATCTTTGCAGAATTTTCGTTTTTGATGTCGATTGTTTGCTTTCCAAATTTTTTATTGCAGAACATGGACTTGAACTGCATTGTCCGAAGTTTCTTTTACAGCTCATCTTGCAAATTGATCTGTAAATACTAGATACCATTGTTTGGTTTCAACTTGTTAACCTAAAAAATGGAATAATTAAAAATATAGGATGTTGTAACGTGCTTATTAAGTTTATTTTTGAGGAGAAAAAATTTACTTCTGAGATTTTACTGTTGTGTTTATTTGACTTTTAGATTTTAATAAATATCAATTTGCCCCTGAACGTTTTGTTTCAACTTTCAACCCAATTGAGTCTTATGTCCAAATTCATGCATCATCTGTCGTTTATTCTCGTTATTTACAACAATTTTAATGAACGGACCTGGATAAAAGGTTTAATTGGATTGAAGTAGAATGTTCATAAATTGACATTCATTAAAAACTGGTAGTTAAATAGACATAACAATAAAACTTATAATTTTTTTTATATACATAATTCCAACTTCTATTGGCTCAAAATCTTATGATCTATATACTCCATTTATCCCATAATTTTTGTCATGTTTACTATTTAACCAGTTAAATGAATAATTTTTTTTTATTATTAAATCATTAAGAAATTTTTTTTTTTTCATATATACATAAATAGAGTTTAAAAGTTTCTAAAAAATATCTTTTATATATATTTTTAAAATAATATATATATATATATATATATATATAATTAAAGTCAAACTTAAGTAAAAAAAATAATAAATAATTAAAATTATGTGACAGATGGAATAAGACTTTAAAAATTTTGGGTGCAGACAGTTATTAGTCTAAAACCAAAATATTGTATATTTTGACATTTGTCATATGAAAAAATTCTTTATTAGATCTGGACTATAAAAAATGTATGGAGTGAAAGCATCTGACACTATCTAATGACACTTTAAAAAAGAAGAGAAATTCTTGCTATTGGATGGTGCATGATGCCCCAATAGATAAGAATTTCTCCAGTCGAAATTGGCCAAGATAAATATGTCCCATTGCTTTATATGGCAAATTATGGTATGCATAGATGGATTATTTGTATGTCTTGGGCCTCTTAGCTTGCTTCTCTAAGCCAATGGCAGCACTAATTCGTGTCATTAATTAAATAATGTATTTTCTAATAGCTAAATCCGTTGTCGTCCAGCGGTTAGGATATCTGGCTTTCACCCAGGAGACCCGGGTTCGATTCCCGGCAACGGAAAATGTCTTCTGTTTTTGCTGAATTCTTTTGAATCAGCTGGTGGAGTACCAGGATCCTGCAATAATTCAAAACAGCTTTGTTTGTTAATATCCAATCAAGCTTCACCAACAACACAAAACTTGTCTAAACTAACAGTTCCACCTGATCCCATTTTCATGACTCATTTTGTACTACCAAACGCGATACGTTCCATTGGGGAATGTGTGTTTGGATTTATGATCATTTCACTGTAACGAGTAACGTCTGAAATTACATCTCCATCACAAGGTTTGCCATTGTTCTTCCAGCAACTGCCTAAATCCAGTAGGTAGAATTGGCTGCTTGGACCCCCACCTTTGATTACATTAAGGTTGAAGCTCGCTTTGAAATTTGGTGACTCTGGGATCTGTACTTGCGGCAAGTAAGTCAATCTAGTGATAATTATCCACAAAATTGTTTAGCTTCTAATGCAAACTAACATAAAGTTTAAAACTTGTCATAAAATGTGCTCTTTTTGGAACTTTACTCACAAAAGTTTTCTTGATAACACAATTCCATGTTTTTATATCTTAATTATGGAAAGATTGCCCAATTTGAAAGCATTTGCTTCAATTAGGTAATAAAAAGAAAGAATTACTCACAATTTTGGACATACCCCTTGTTGGGTGATGATACCCACCAGAAAATCCATGATTAGCATCTGATCTCAAGTCAAGTAAAGCATCCACCAAGGATACTTGACTGAAGTCCTCAAGAAATGGTGGAAAACCCAGTTGCTTCCCTTGCCAACTTCCTTCTCCCAGGTCACAGAATGATTAGTACCCACAAACCCTCTACTCAGATCAGCATCTAAGTCCCATGAACCATAAAACCTTCCTTAAGAGTAGTCTTATTAGGTCCCCCTTGTAATTTGGTGTAATCATGATAAATCAATGGTTGGTTCGTACACCCTTTTCCAAAGCAAGGGAACTTGTTATCTGAGCTGAAGGGTCCTAATCTATGGCTATTTTTTAGGGCATTTAGCTGCATTAGTATCCATGTTACCACTTTTGAGTAGGGGTGAGCATGGATCGGTATAGTCTAAAAATTCAACCCAACCTATTTATATCGGGTTGAAAAAATCTCAACCCAACCCAACCCATGAACCCATCCAACCTCAACTCAACTCAACCCATTCTAATCGGTTTGGATCGGTTTGGGTCATCGGGTTGATATATTTTTTCTACTAAAAAATTAAATTATACATATTACATAACAAAAAAAATATTATACTAAATCCAAAACCAAATCCATACATATTGCAAGTAAAAGTTGTGTGCATCAGCTTTATATAAACTAATATTCAATACTTTTGTTAACATTTTGGATATAATTATGAAAACAAGTATTAATAAATACCATTTCCAACATACAGCACACCAAAATTCGCCAACCAAACGAGATGACTAGAAGCACAACAAACACTTTTCAGCATACAACACACCAAAACTCTTTCAATTTTGTAGAATGATTGTAAACCAGCCTTAAAGTCTTCGTGATCTAATTCCTACGTAATGTCACACGTATATATCAGATAAAAACCGTAAAGTAAAGTAAATATAGAAAGCAAAAATTGATTTTTTTTTAGGATTCTTAGGAAGAATATGTATATGTATATATATATATATATAGACACACACACAAAAACTAACTTAAAGTATTACATCAATATTTAGGAAAAATAGATCCACCGTTAAACCTTTAACTCCAGAAAAAATAAGTGATACATAAGTATATGGAAAAATAAAAAACCATGTAACTAATAAAATTATTAAAAATGAAACTATAAAAATTAATTACCTGATTCAAATTTCTCAAGCTCTTCAAAACTCTTTTCAACATGGATTGGTATTGGTGAAATCGCAACCAATCTTGTGCATAAAAAGAGCCTTAAAGCTGAACTAATCTTATACCATACTCTATTACTACTCTCCTTTCATGAGCGTGTCCATCTTTTTTTGTATTATTAGCCCATCAGCCCATCCTTCAGGAGGTAACATGGCCATAAAACTTTACCATTTAAAATTGCTCACGAGACCTCAAACATTAAAAACCAAAATAGTCATAAAATATCTCAACAAGCATGACTATACCCCTTGTCAAGAGAATTACCACACATTTCTCTTTACAGCATCAAACTCAAAAGTGAAAGCACAAACGAGACTCCGACAGCTCGATCTAATGCCTAGTGTAAGGAAAGGTGGTTGACATGCAGTTACTGCAGAATAATAGAAAACAGTTTTCTCAAGTACTATCATCTAGATCCATATTCTGATTCAGTCATTCAGAAACAAATATGTTCCTTGTGAAATTAGTAGTGATATGATAAATATTCAACATTAATCAATAACAATTACAAGATCAATGCTAAGCAGTATTAACACTGCATAAACTTAACAAATATACTTTACCAAATCAGGCCAACACTGCATAAAAGTGCAAAAACAGGCCAACACTTTCTAAGGAAAAAGAAGACTGCATAGTGCATACATTTTTGGCTTTCTCTCACCAAGATTCCACAGCCCCCACAAAGAAACAAAAAAAGAGATAACGAGGAGACTGAAATTCTCAATCAGAGAGGCTAGGTTTAGTGAATTGTAATTTTTTTCCCCAAAATACCTATCATATAATTTTACTCATTCATTATACTATAATTATTTAAACACAATTTTATATTTCATAAATACAATATATATAAAAAAATATAATTATATATTTGACTGGGTTATCGGTTTGGGTCGGTTTGAAAATTTTGAACTCATGACCCAACTCAACCCACCGGGTTCAAAAATTTTTTAACCCAACCCAATCCAACTTCTAAAAAGACCCAACCCATTATATCGATTTGGATCAGATCCATGGGTCAACCGAGTTCTATGCTCACCCCTACTTTTGAGCATGATCATCCAAAACTGCCATGGATCTGGGGTGTCTTCAACTTGACATTTATAGCCTAAATATAGTTACTTGTAGGCAGCGTGAAGGTTTACGTCAAGTAAGGCCTTTGGTTGCAGTCCAAGAAAAGGGTCTCCAACCCCTAGCTTGTTATCATCCTCTGTGATTCTATGTACCAATTTGTAAGGAAGCAAGTTGCAGCAGAAGCAGTTGTTTTCTGTGAAGTATATTTAATTACCAAAACAATTAATTAACCATAAATTATCCTTCTTGATAAGCAACTTTGTACATAAATTGCAGAACACAAACTTATAAACAAACATTAATTCACACTAGAAAGATCATCAATGCAAAACATTTTTCCAATGCTATAATTCTAAAGAATTTATTGAATACTAAATTGTTTTTCTATTCATCAATGGCTATCAGGTACTGTATCAATAAATGAGCCGTTAGGACAAATCAATCAGCATTGGTGGGCAGACTGAAAAAATGAGACCTTTAGGATTAAGAAATTTGGTTATCCTTTTATTTATTTTTATTTTTTAAGTAAAGAGACATATTAATAGATTCTGTCCTTGGGAGTGCAATTCGTCTTTCTAGGCAGAATAGTTTGCAAAAGCCTTTACCCCAAGTCCCCAATAAATGTTACAGTACTTGAACATTACCACATAGTCAGGGAGGCTTTTATATATATATATATATATTGTGCGGGTTGCGCGTACAGTGTGAGCACAGTGTGTGCATAGATTGCACAATCTGTACGTGTTGTGCCTCCAAAAGTCTCAGTGTGCGCATTGTGCGCGTGCTGTGCGCGCAATGTACGGATTGTATGCATAGTGTGTGTGCAGTGTGCGCAGTGTGTGCACAGTTTGTGCAATCTGTTCGCATTGTGTACGGATTGTTCGCACTGTGCCCACTAAAAGCCTCAATGTGCGCATTGTGTGCGGGCTAGCTATATATATATATATATATACATATAAAGAGAGAGAGAGAGAGAGAGAGAGAGAGAGAGAGAGAGAGAAAAGCCCATTTGATTAACCTCCTTCAACGTTTTTGGCACTTGCTATCATCTGCAAAATTAAGGTCACTTGTATTAATCACCTACTTGTGATCTCACTAAAGTAGTCAAAATTAATGGTGTGGGCATAGATCAATTAGTAGCCATGTCTCTTCTCTACAAAAAAACATTTCACTCTCCTCGGTAAGATACTTGTGTTCAAGTCCTTCTGCTTCAGTGGAGTGAAAATGATCTTGCTCGATGATATGACATAAACAAACAATTGTGTGTGACTCATGTGTGTGGACGTTCACACAACATTGATAGAAACGTCACTCTTTTTCCTCCAAACGTTCTGTATGCATTTTTTATATAAAAAAAAATGTCATAAATTTTATTCCACACCCCAATTCTTAAAAAAAAGGGGCAAAATTAAGAAGAATTACTAAAAAAACCTCCAAAGAAAAGGATTTCGGTTGATGAAGAAAAGAAGAAACAGATTATAAGTTTGATGTTACAATATCTATTAGAGGACAATACAAATCCAATAAAGAGATGCATAAGGTTTTTTTTTTTTGTTCTTTTGAAATGCTTTGCAATATGAGAGATGCAAATCCTTTTATTTTTTTCGGTCTTTTGAAATGCTTTGCAATATAACTTATATCTTTTGATCTAGTGATAATTTTCGGATCCTTCGAATAAAAGATTAGGTTTGATTCCCTCTTGTCTATGTAACAAAAAAAAATACTTTGCAATATGTTAATCAAGATAACTTAAATGCTCAAAGCAAGTCCTCTAGAGGAGGGTTTGGTGATTTATTATCTGCCACCAAAAAGAACGGATTAAACCAAACCTTAATCTAGATTTAAAAAAAATTAATCATCAAATTATGTAATCCATTAAGAGAGGATATTATTCCATGACATTGGGCCGTTATGAAACTTGATCTTTGGATTTTGGAAGCCCATAATTTGTATGGTTATTCTTCAACCTTCCCAAATCAAGAAAACTAAAAATAAACTACTTTATTCTTTTACCAAGAAAAAAAAAATAGATCCTCAACCTTGAGCACATTGAGTTTACCTTAGGCCAGTCCAACCAATTCAACTGCTTTGCTATTTTACACATTCTGTACAAAGTTTGACTATAAAAGTAGAAAAGCCCAGAATCTAGAACCAAAGATAAAAGCCAAAAAGCAAAAGAAGGAATAACCAATCTGATTTAAGCTTACAAAAGAGAAAAGAATATGACAAAAAGACTGAAAGAGAGAACTAATTCAAATTACTAAAACCGTAAAAAAATATTTACAAAAAGAGGAAACAAAATCACTAAAGTGAGAACTCCCAAATCACCAAAAACCCAAAAGCAAAAACAACAAATCTCCTTTAATTGTCCAACTCTGCGTCCATCTTAAAGCCAAAGTAGCTGTTAAGAGATATTGACATTCAAGTGAGCTAGCAACAATGCAAGCAGTAATATTCTTTTCTCTTCTTTTTTTCATTTTTTCCCTGCTTGTGAGTACTTTTTTTATAGGGATTTGTGAGTATTAAATATGAATAATGTAGAGTAGTAGACCACTTGGTTTAAAGTGAGTTCTCATAAATGAACTTGGGTTCCTTCATCTAGGGTACCCTCTTGGTCCCCTACATGGCATAAATTTTTCCCCCTAAGCACAAACCATAAAGTGGAAAAAGGTTGGCAAACTGGTCACAGGATTTAGGGCGGGCCTTTCTTTTGAAAAAAAAAGGAAAAAAGAAAAAATTATAGCACATATCCAGTAAGAAACCCACGTTCCCATTTAACAGCCTAACTGTCCCCTAACTGCTAGAACCCTCCCAATATCATCCAATTCAGTTTCCTCATCATCAATCTCTTCCTCTGCAAAACTTCAAAACCTTAACAAATCAAACAATTCTCATTCAAACAAAGGGATTATATAACAAAGTTCAAGGTATTTGTTTTTCAGCAGTGAATGATGAAGTGGGGAAGAAAAACACCTTCTTCTTCTCGCCTTCCTTTGATTTCTCATGTTCTTCCCACCTCATGGCTTTCCAAGTTTAAGCGAATGAGCATCAATTCTGAATCAAAACCTGCAAAAGAGAAGCAAAATGGGAAACGGGAGTCCGTGCCTGCAAGTTTGCCACAGGGTGCTGAGGGTGGAAGAGGTAGATTCTATGGTGGGGATAGTGATGCCTTTTGGAGATTATCATTTGGAGAAGACCGTGCTGAAGGCAAGACTAGTAGAGCTGCACTGAGGTCAGTTTGGTATGAGTCAGATGATGAGCTTGATTTTCCGCCCTCAAGTTGCCAGACCTGTGGATCAAAGGTCAGGAGGGTAGTGGAAACAGAAGCGACTGAGAAGTTCAGCAAGATTCCTTGGGATGCAAGGAAGATAAGAGGAGTCCCCAGAGATACAGAGACTTTGCCAGAAATAAAGACATGTAAAAGAGAACAGGCAACCTTAATCAAGACACCAAGGATCACCATTGAGAAAGATCAGATATTAAAGAGAACATATCGAAGAGCTGTAAAAGAGAAGTGGTCAAAATTAGAAAGAAATTCAGAGAAAGCAGAGGAGAACGCAAAATCAGTAGAAAAAGATATCTCAGAGTTAGAATCAGCAAGGAAAATTTCAAGAATTGAGGGGGAGAATCGTAAATCAACAGGAGCTGATACAAGAAAATATGGATATGTCTTTTCCATGAATGCACGAGATACCAATTCAACAACAATTGAAGAAGATTGTGCATTTGCTGCTCAGAACCTAGAGGAAACTGATCAATTTTCCACAGAAAAATCAAATTTTGAGTGGCAAAAATCGAAAGAAATAAAAATTGAAGAGCTAAAATTAAAGACTGAGCGACAGAGGAGATCTCTTTACATAAATAGGGAATTGCAGAGGAGAAGAGCAAAGCAGAACAGCAAAGTCAGAGTTTTTTCTCCAAGAACGGCCTCCAAAGTCGAAATCTGCAAAATAAAAGCTCTAGAAGACATGAAGAAGGCCAAACTGAAGATGAAAGCCGCAAAGGAGATTGCAGTGAACGTAGGAACTGAACTGGAAAACTTTGCAGTGGTAAAATGCTCATTTGATCCCCAGAAGGACTTTAGAGATTCAATGATTGAGATGATCATGGAGAAAAATATCAACCAGCCTGAAGAGCTAGAAGAACTCCTAGCTTGTTATCTGACATTGAATTCTGATGAATACCATGATCTCATCATCAAGGTATTCCGGCAGGTATGGTTTGACCTGAACCAGACCTGTTTTGACACTGAAATAGAGAGTGAACAATGTCCCTATGATTAACTACTCTTTACCAAGTGATAGCCAAACTCATAGGAGTTATACTTTTGTAAATAGCTACACTAATGTTCTGATGTTAAGCTTCTAATTTGCACTGAAAGATGAAATTTTAGCTTTAAAAGTTACTGCGTAAGTATCAATTAGTTGGTACCAAATTCTAAGTTTATGGCTAGAAAGCTGCTTCAAGAATCATAAAAGACACAAGAACAACTTTGTGCCCCTCACCCCCACCCCATCCACCCACAGCACGATCTTACGCGCTTTGAGCCAGACTTTATGTGTAGAGAGGAGAATTTTTCTTTTTTACCAGTATAGGAAGGAGAATTTTATAAGTGGTAAACAGTATAAAACTAACTGCTTACTATATGAAAACATTCACAAAGCGATGCCTCCCCATAATGTCCTCCACTCCTATGTGATACAAGCAGTAAAGGGGAGCAAAGCCCAATACTGGGACCAAAGACCATGGAAGTCCCCAGATTTTAATGGTACACAAAGAAATTGATGTACGTTGAATATGATATTCAGTGCCCAAAGTCAGGAAAGCATATAGCCACTTCTCTAAAGCAAGACATTCCTCAAACCTAGCCTACAATTCTAAAGCTCAAGGATTTACCAGTGGGAATTGAAGTAAATTATCTCATTTATCCCTCTAAATGTCAAATTTTCTCGAGAATCATTTCTTCATCGGCTAAGGACTCATGAGCAGTGCCATCCACTTCAATCATGATACATCCTACATCCAGGTTCCTTAATTATTCTTTGTGCCCTCACATTTCTCCTCACCTCCATTGCATCATTCCATCTTCCTGTACAGCAGAAACATACATATCTGACATTTTAACAAAAGCAGCACTGTCTTGAGGATTCAACTCAAACAGCTTCCTGGCTACATGCTCCGCCAGTTTCACATTACCATGGTTTTTGCAGGCACCCAGAAGAGACTCCAAAACAATTGGAGCGTCAATTAGTGGAACTGTTTCCATGAATTCTTCAGCCTCCTCTAATAATCCCACCCGACCAAGTAAATCCACCATACAGCCATAGTGCTCAACAGTTGGTTGAATCCCATAAACACGAACCATGAGGTTAAACATCTTACGCGCTTCATGTAACAAGCCTCCACTACTGCAAGCAGACAAAAGGCTTATAAAGGTCACTTCGTTGGGCTTTAAACCTTCCGCAAGCATCTCGAAGAAGATTTTCAACGCATCCTCTCCATAGCCATGGGTGCTTAAACCAGATATCATGGAATTCCACATACTAACATCTTTCCTCAAAGTACTTTTAAACACTTTAAGAGCCTTATCAATGTTCTGACATTTGGAATACATATCCACAAGAGCAGTAGCCAAGCAACCATCAATTCTAATCTCATTCTTATTGACATAAGCGTGAATCCGTTCACCTTGGCTTAATGCTCCAACATGGGCACAAACCGATAATACATTCACAAGAGCGCAATTGTCAGGCAGAACTTTTGACTTCTGCATGTCTTTAAAAAGCTCGAATACTTCACCAAAACAACTTGCGTCTGTATAACCAGTTATCATTGTGTTCCAAGAAACCAAATTTTTCAATGGCATCCCATCAAAAATCTCTCTTGCTTCCTCAACTAACCCTGCACCTACATACCCAGAAATCATAAAATTCCATGACTCAACATTCCTTTCCTCCATTTCATCAAACAGTTTACGTGCCAACCCCACTGAACCCCTTTCAACATAAGCACTCAACAATGCATTCCATGAAACAACATCCCTTTCAGGCATTCTATCAAGCAAATCACGTGCGGTTTCAATACACCCACTTTGCGCATAGATATGAATCATAGTATTTGCAACGAACACATCACACCCAATTCCAATCTTTAACACATGACCATGTATTTGCCTCCCTTCTTCAACACCGCCAAACCCAGCGCATGCCTTTAAAACAAAGGTAAAACTGTACTCGTCAGGCAAAACAGGACCACAAAGCATGTCTTTAAAGACAAAGAGTGCATTTTTTGGGGTGAGGCTATTGGCATAAGCTCTGATAATGGCATTGTAAGTGTATGAATTTGGGTTGTGAATGTGAGTAAACACGGAGTGAGCATAAGTGACATTTTTGGGGTCAGGATTTATGGCAGCAAAAGCAACGAGCTTGCTGGCGGCAAAGTTGTTGTGGAAAAGACCAGTTTTGAGCATGTGGGCATGGGCCTGGTGGATTTCAGGGAGGGATGTGGCCATCTCTGTGAATGAGAGAATTGGCGGTTGAGAGAAACATGCATTCATTGTTTTACTGTTTGCAGCTAGTGAATTGTTATGAGTTATAGAAAGAGACGGCTACATGTGCCGATTGCCAAACTCAGGTTTTTGATAGGTTACAGATGAATAGTTTGCTTTCGTAGGCCCATAAAACATTTTCATTAATGAGTGATAGGCGTTTTGGTGGTGAGCTTATAATTGCAATACCACATATTTTTAGTAACGAAACTCATTTTCACACTTCAGCTACTAGCCTAATACCCACCATTTGCCTTTTTTTTTTTCTTTTCTATTTGTTCCTATGTAATTTAAGAAATATGAAGGGAAAGAAAAACCAAAAAGAAAAAAAGAGACTAAACGATAGAGAAGTTATTCCAAGAGCTAGTTTTCACTAGACTATAACAGCGTCAAAGAAAAGAAAATTATTCCTCAAATACATCTTGAACTTCAAACCACACCTTCTTATTAAGGATCCCCATCATGAAGCAAGAAACACAATGATACTTGATCACAGATACCTGGTAGAGTAATCTATATGGTGTTGTGTTGTGATCTATGGGGGGATTCTAACCCCTCCACTTTGGCGCAAGGAGGTATCCAACCACTTAGCCAAAGCACTCGGGTATATCGAAATGGTAAACTTGCAGATACTACCACTATTAATGTCATTCTTTCAACTAAATATGAGGCAGAATTAATCTAAAGGAGGCCACACAATGCACATAGATCACAACACCTAAAATTAGTGAACGGAGAGGGCATGCAACATTAGATCATGATGATGCGGTAAAAATGATGAACTCCAAACGCAGAATATCTACTTTACTGCAAGATCAAATCGATCATACCTAAATTTATTACATCTGTGATACTGAGGAATCAAAACCTGGGAAAAAAAAGAAACAATCAACCAATATTAAGTTCTCTCAGCAGGAGTCAGATGCCCCATCTGTTCCGCAAGATTATTTACATTCCTCATGTTCCACCAAAATTTTCCATGATCACCAGGTTTACTCTCACTCTTCCTCCCATCAGAATCCTTCCCTTCTGATTGAACTTCCTGCGTATTAGTTGAACCAGGATTCTCAGTCAAAAATTGTTCCCAGAATACATCATTGACTCCAGCTGGTGGAGCAGCAGCAGCCCCAACTGGTTGTTCCTTGGGAGAAACAGGCTCAGGAGCAACAACCACAGCAGGCTCGGAATTCATGTCAATCCCAGGAGATTTGGGATGAACGTCAACATTAAGTTGTATGCAAGATATAGCTGGTGGGCTTTCTGCACAACTTGTAGATTCATCAATCTCCCGGTTCGAATTAAGTTGAATGTGAGTTTCACCAACATCATCTACAATATTCTCCCAAAACACTAGGGATGACTCTAACTGCTCCAACTGCTCCATGTTTGATGACACAGCCGATGAACAATCCACATTTTCTCTAGCAATGGTTTGGGAAGCCACCATCTGATTGTCTTCAATGCTGGGTTCATCGTACAAGTAACCAATTCTGGGCAACCTTCTCTTTCTTTCATTAGTTTCCAAATGTGGCCCAAGATTTAAGGCAAGCCCTGGTTTCTGCAACACTCGGGCCACAAAAGACACCATTGATTGCTGACGTTGTTCCATATGTTGAAAGCGCTCCTTCAAAAGCTTCATTTGCAATTCAAATCCTCGCCGCTCCTGTTCGTGCCTTTGTAACTCCAGAAGAAGCAACTCTTTATCATTTTTTAGTCTCTCGATTTCATCCTTTAAGCTCTGTCTTTCTGATTCTGTTACTGTTGCATGTCCTTGGAGATTCTGCATGGAGTGGCTGTGAACTGGCTTGCGTCTGTGAATGTTCTTCAAAAGGTGGGGTTGACCTCTTATGAATTCCTCGTTCGCAAATTCCCATTGTTCTGGATCAACTTTTCTAAAACCCTGTCAAAAAGTATGGTAACAATTCAATTCACCAAAGAAAAAAAATTGAAAAAGGCAAAACACAAGAACGCACAATGAATCAAAGTATTCCATGATAATAACAAACCAAGTCGCTTACATATGTATTCAGCTGTCTGATGAAGCTAGAGAAGTTATTGTGCTTAAAGAATCTCGGTAGCAAATCTCTTGCAAACTCAGGCGGATTCCATACAATGAAGCTTTTATTACTCTGACTCCAGGAGACAACTGAATCTGTGGAAGTATCATCCACCATCTCATACGTCTTTGCAAGGAAAGGAGGCAATGAATTTGAACTTCCCTCATCCATCCTAATTCCAGAATATCAAATCACAATCACCACCAATTCAGTACCCAGTAGCAAACTATCAACCACCCCCAAATCGGGAATTTGCCCAGACAGAGTCAACTTCTCAAAATCAGCGCCAAAGCTCAAATGGAGAAGCTTATAAACCCCCCGCCGAAAAGCCGCTGCGGTCGGGTCATAAGCAACCAACCATCTCAATAAAGCACAAAACGCCGCTAAATTCTCAAGAATTTCACAATCCCTAAATTCCCAAAAACCCAATTTACAATCTAGAATTCCCACCACAGCACCTTCAATTTCAGTCAGATAAAACTCAAACCTATTTATACTCGGGTAATATCCAATAAAATTGCAGCAACTTTACCGAGTGGCCACTACCAAATAAATACCAAACAATTAAGCACCCATCAATACCTAAATAACCCAATTCAGCACCCCACAATAATCATATTAATCTCCAAAATTCCCCGAACATATACCCTTATAAAACCCTTTCATCCTTGAATAACATCAAATCAAAGCATACCAGGTTTTCACAACAGTTAAATTCCAAAAGAATCAAGTAACCCTAAAAAATCGCAGAAACCCCGTTTTCGAAACCCTCAATTCCTATTCAAAGAACCCAAAAGCCTTTTCATCTCGAATCACACAGAATCCTATCATAGCTTTGAAACAACACCAAGAACTATAAAACACCCTTTTTTTTCTTGCGCACGCAAAAGAAAAAAGAACCCAGCAAAAAAAATTTCCAAATGTCAAAAGATAACACTTGTCAATACCTGTATCCGTATTTATAAAACAGGGGAAAGAGAAAACACGAACAGTTCGTTTCTGTTATTAGTTGGAATTATCAGCCCGTTTGACAAGTCCTTAAACAGAATAATAAAAAAAAATTAGTAAATTAAATTAAAAATAGTTAAAGAAATAGAAGGAAACTTGGAGCGAAAGCAACAAAACAAAAATTGACAATTGGACCTTTCACCTCAAAGAAGAAAAGATGACACAGAGACAGCAACAAGCGAAGTTACAGAGAAGATGCGGTTAGGAGAACGATTCGTTTTGAACCGAGATGAGAAGGATTTTCGAGAAGATAGATTTATCATTTATGTTGGATAGTAAAATTTTAAAATAATTTATATTATTATCACAATCATGATATAATATAAAAATGTATTGGGCTTTTGATTGGGGGGTTTATATGATAGGGGGCTTTCTATCTCACTCCCATCCCAAGGGAAAAAACATTATCATCCTCAAGAAAATGAAATATGTTTGTTTCCAAAAGAGAAAAGGAAATTTATTTGGGTAAATCATGATTTTTGTTTCCATACTTGTGTCTGTTTTAAAACTGTCTTTGTTCTTTTAATTGTACTATTTAGGTATTCAAACATTAATAATGATCTAATTTAAAATATTCGTCCTCTTAAAAATTTATCATAAAGCAAAGAAATGATTCAATTTAAAACATTCGTCATCCCAAAAATTATATTATAAACCAAAGAAAAGTATAATTCAACGCTCACATGAACTTAAACCCACAACTTCAGATAAGTTTCTATTTTTGTTTTATTACACATTTATAATAAATGAATTTTATATTATATTTATAAATTTATAGTTATATTTAGAAAAATAAAAAATTATTAAAATTCTTTTTAAAATGAATCTGTTGCCGAATTAAATTAACTTATTGTAAATTCTATTAAAATTGATACGGTTTACAAATAATTTCACAAAATAAAAAGTAAAAAAATTATGTTGACCAAAATGTTTTCATTTTCTATATTTTTTTTGTCCCTCATTTCCTTCCCCTCTCTCATCTTTTGGATTTTTCGTTTATTTCAAACTTTTTAAATATGAGAATTTAATTGAATTCTATAATTTAACATTAAAAAAACAAACATAAAATGTCATTTCAATTCATTTTTTAATTTTTTTTTTCATTTCGTTTGAAAATAGAATGAATTTCATTTGATTCTAAACGAACTCTTAATAAATGAGTAGGAGTTTCTCTCAATCTGTTGAATAGATTTGGAATTTTATAACTAATAATGAAAGTTGAAAAATCAATGGAGACTTTTTATCTTTCTAGATGGACAAATTATTTCTTTCATTTGATGTTGAGTAAGCAAATGACATGGATTTCGACTTGTTTTATAATGGATTTCAGCTTTCTCAATTTTGAGATGAAACTTTAAAATCAAGTTAAACTCATCTTAACCTTTAAATTGTTTCCACTAAATAAAAAAATGTCATGTCAATAATACATTTTATTTGATTCTTAAAAGATGATATGACATTATTTTTATTTGGCGGTAAAATTTTGTACATCCAAAAACAATTGAAGGTTTAAGAAAAGCTTAACTTGAGTATAAAGTTTCCTCTCAAAATTGAGAAAATTGAAACCTTTTTATTTTGGACAAAATGTCTTAAATTAAATCATTAGTAAGTTTAAATATACAATTAAAATAACTGAAAAGTATAAACCATTTTAAAACTATCCCAAAGTATGAAGACAAAAATCATAATTTAGTCAATATATTTTATATTTACTTTCAAAACCAGAAAATGGTTTTTTGAAGTACAAAATACATTTGATTAATGTATTCATAAACAAGTTCTTGAAAGTTGTTTTCAAAAGTAAATTTATTTTTAAAACATCTTTTAATGTTTTCTAATTGTTTTCTATAACTATTTTTGCAATCATATAAAATAATCAAAATCATATTTAAAAAGTAAATAATACTTTATTTTTTTCAATAACCGAGAACACAAAAAAATAAAAACCGAAACATTTTCAGATTTTTCATTCTAAAAAAGTTTTATCTCTCTTACAGTAAATCTAGAGAGATTCTTACCTACATTAGATGTAGGTTTCTCAAAATTACCAGTTAATTTTTACACCCCGATGTAAAAAATAAGTTTTACATTTGGTGCAAACTAGGATTTCTCCTTTTTCGCGTCTCTCATTTCCTCCTCCCTCATTTTTCTCGGTCTCTCTCATCTTTGGATTTTTTTCATTTATTTTAAATATGATAATTCAACTGAATCCTGCAATTTAACATATTGGTTTCCTAGTGGTGAGCTGATATTGACTAAACTCGAGTTGGGTCTGGTATCATCTGTGCAACCATGGAAGTCAGGTGATCGCACCGTATTTGAGTTCCTCATGGTCCACTCTAATGATGTGATGAAAGATTTTAATTGTATATTTATTTTGTATTTAGAAAAAGAAAACAAGAAATATAAATGTGTAATAAATAAAACAAACCATCATGTGATGCAACCAATACAAGCCCAGCCATCAATGCAGCCACCATGAAAATCGAAGTTCTCATCTTCATCTTCGGTCACCAAAATATTTGCAAATACTTTTTATTTTTATTTTTTCTTTTAATAATAAACTTATGATATATAATGAAATTACGAGTGTATCTTAAACTTTTTCTAAAACCCTTTTACATAAGAAGAAAAAAACAATATAGGAAAGAAACCATTTTTTCAAACCAATTAAAAGATCTCCTTAAAATGATTTGAGTCAAAATCTCATTGATAAGTACGCCAATCTCTTCTTCACCGATATAAGTTTGAGAATTTCATTAATAACATTAATTAATTTTTGGGATTTGATATGATTCGGGGCTTTCCATCTCTCCCAAGAAAAAAAAAATCTCTTATCCTCAAGAATATGAAATATGTTTGTTTCCAAAAATAGAAAATGAAATGTATTTGGTTAAATCGTGATTTTTGTATACATGGGGGCAATTTTAAAATTGTCTTTATTCATTTAATTGTATTATCCAATTTAAGACATTCATACTCTCAAAAATTATATCACAGAACAAAGAAAAGTATGAGTCATTGCTGACATGAACTTAAACCCACAACTTCAAGATAAGTTTCTCTTTTTGTTTTATTATACATTTGGAATAAATAGATTCTATAAATAATATAGAATTTATTTATAATTCTATAGTTATGTTTGAAAAAATAAAAAAACTATGAAATTTATTTTGAAATGAATCTGTTATGGAATTGAATTAATTTGCTATAAATTTTATCAAAATTGATAAAATTTACAAATAAGTTCACATAATAAAGAGTAAAAAATTATGCTAACCAAAATGCTTTCCCTTTTCTGTATTTTTTCTGCCCCTCCTTTCCTTCCCCCTCCCTCTTTTATCTTTTGGATTTTTCGTTTATTTCAAATATTTTAAATATGAGAATTCAAATTAATTTTATAACTTGACATAAAAAAAAAACAAACATAAAATTTCATTTGATTTCAAACGAACTCTTAATAATTGAGTAAGAGTTTCTCTCGATATGTTAAATCAATTTGGAGTTTTATAACTAATGATGAAAGTTGAAAAATCTAGAGAGATTCTTGTCTGCATCGGATGCAGGTTTCTCAAAATTACAAGTTAATTTTTACACCCCGATGTAAAAATAAGTTTTACATTCGGTGTAAACAAGGATTTCTCCATTTTCTCGTCTCTCATTTCCTCCTCCCTCCTTCTTCTCCCTCTCTCTCATCTTTTGGATTTTTTTGTTTATTTCAAACATTTTAAATATGAGAATTCAAATGAATTCTACAATTTAACATATTGGTTTCCTAGTGGTGAGCTGATATTGAGTAAACTAGGGTTGGGTCTGGTAACATCTATGCAAACACGAAAGTCAGGTGATCGCACGGGTACTTGAGTTCCTCATGTTCCACCCTGTAAATTAGGGCTATGGAATCCCAAGAAGGGCCGATTTCTACAGGGCTAGATTGAGCCCAAACACCATGGGCGTTAGGATTTTGTTGATTCCCTAAGGCTTGGTGAGGTTTATTGCCCATCAGTGTGCCTTGTGGCTATTAAGCTATCTATCTCTTCTTCTGTGGGGAGCTGAACGAAGCTCCTTGAGGTTATGCTTAAAAGCTTTCTTTGGTGGCATCATAAGATAAATTCGTCATTCCCACAAACAGCGTCAATATGTTGATGCCCAAAAAAAAGCGAGCGGATAGTCTTGTTTATTAGTCTTGGATCGATGAAGAAAGAAGCTTGGTGTTGACCTTGTTCTTATGATTACATCATCACGATACATGAACTCTTGCAAGGAAAACCACCCGGAGTTAGGTTCTTTGGGAAGGACCTACCGATGGTTAAATCAGTAGGTGTACTGAAGTGAAGTAAATGAAGAGTTTAGAGAAATATCGAAGTGGTAGAGAGAGAGAAAGAGAACTGAAATGGTTATGGTTGGGAAACTTCTTTTGAGACCATTTTTCTTTTTTAAGGTTTCAATTCCTGTATAAAGGCTCTAGAAATCCTCTTCCCAATGGTCTCGAGGTGGGTCCCACCAGATTGTGATATCTATGCTTTGAGTCTTATGTGATGCGACTTATGCTAAACGAGGACGAAATCTTCAAGATTTTAGGGCAGCGACTTCATCATTGCGTATTTAGAAAGATCTGATTCCTAGTCAGCATAGGGTGACTGGTTATTAATGTGTGTCCACTCGTCCGAGTTTTATTGGACCGGTTAATTTTGTTCATGTCACTAAGATTTCATAATTATTACTAAAATAAATATTTTTTAAACATGTTTTATTGAAAAAGCCATAATATATTTAAATTTACATATTTTCATAAAGAGTTTTGTTATTGATTTAATATAAGTATTATTATTATATATATTAAAATATAATATAATAATTGTCATATTCGAGCTAGGCTCGGCTTATACATAATCTTAAGCTCAACTTGAAAAAAAATTTGAATCTATTTTTTGTCAAAGCACACAAAATTTTAGTGTCGAGTTTTTGGGCACTAGCCCATGATCACCTTTGACATCAATGTGGCTTTTCGTTTATGTCAATTCGGATTTTCATCCGATTTGATGGATGAGTAATAAAATCCAAATTGATGAGAAATCATGAGAGGAGTTTTAGCTTGAAATTTAGAAGTTTTTTTATTTTTATTTTACGATCTAATCCATAAAATTTAGAGGCCAAAATTGCACTTTGACCAATTAAAATCTTAATATTTTAGGTGTATTAGGTAAGTCAACTAATTTAATCATATTCTCTTATAAGAAAAATCAAATACTTATCAAAGACAAACTCTAGAGTACTTTAAGAAATCAAATGAGATTTACTATTTTTTTTGTTTTGTTTTGTTTTGCAAAGTGAATAATATAAATAAATAATATGTCAAGCTAGTTTATTAAAAAAAAATCTAAATCGCTTTCTCATTTTATTATTGCAATAACAAACCGGTTCTTCATATTTAAATAATTGTTTATATATATATATATATATATATATATATATATATATATATATATATATATATATATATATATATATTACTTCCATACCCTAACAAACTAGACTTATTCATCTTTTTATTTAAACACATGGTATTAATCTCTTTTTAAGACATAAAAAAATCACACAAACACATAATAGAATTAAAATATTGAGAAATTTATATTAATTGCATTAGCCTTTATTCCATAGTCTGATTCCACCTATACAAATGATGTAGTAGTAATTAAATTAAGTTTTAACACGTTGTTGATTTAAGAGAAAGATGGTACATAAAAGTATTAGTGTATTTAAAAGAGATGGTGGTGCCAAAAGCTAGCGGTTTTCCATCATTGACAAGGCAATCATCGTCGGCGAGACGCTTGAATAGCGTAGGATTAATGAGAGTTGAAGAGCTGAACATACCACAGGTGAGATGGATGTTGGAGATGTTACAACTTGAGCCACATTGGTTTGTGATTTCAACCAAATAAGTTGGTATCCCACTTGGTTGATGTTCTACTTCTTTTTGTTTCACGTTTAAATCGTTGTTTGAACACTCATTGTTTGCTGTTGTTCCTGCACATTAATATTGTTAATTAATAACTTAATTTGATAATGATATTTTTAAAAAAAAAATACTCTAATGATGTTGTTAGATTATGTATAGCATAGTTATTGCTTAGTTAGTTTAATCTCACATTGGTTGTGTATATCTTTGGCTCTCTTATTGGCTCCTATAAATAGGATAGCTCACTTGTAAGTAAATCACACCATTCAATACAATTCTCTTCTTTGTATTGTCTCACTTCCTCTCTTAAACCTTAACATGGTATCAGAGCCTTCGTGGTTCTCGGTATATTAAGAGTTGAGTATGCTCTGTGATTGCCACTATAAGTGGATCTTTCACATCAGAAAAACTTCTTTAAGGTTGTCGGTATATTAAGAGTTGAGTATGCTCTGTGATTGCCACTATTAGTGGATCCTTCACATCAGAAAAACTTCTTGAATATCCTTTTCATGTCTGTCGGGTCACCACTATAGTCGGAGTCTCATTCTCCATCGACGTCACTATTCAACCGTTGACCGTTGACCGTTGACCGACAACCAGATTTGACCAGATGGTAGAAAAAGATATTTTTCGTCATGTTCAGTCTGTATTGGATGGTACAAACTATATTGTTTGGTCTCAATCTATGCGAAGTTTCCTCAAAAGTCGTAAGCTTTGGTCTTACGTGGTTGGTATTGTCGAGAAGCCAGTTAAAGGGGCTACTGAAACTAATGATGCTTTTCTCACTCGTCTCATTGATTGGGAAAGTAATCATCATCAAATTCTCACATGGTTTCGTAATACTACTATTCCATATATTTCTGCCCTATTTGGTAGCTTTGATGAAGCTAAGGGTGCTTGGGATATGCTTGCTTCTCGTTATTCTGCTGTTGATGGTGCTCGAGAATATCAGCTCCTGTTTAAGCTCTTCTGCCTGAAGCAAGAACCGGGGCAGAGTATTAATGATTTTCTTGCTCGCATGCAATTCTTATGGAATCAAATTGATCTCTCTGATCCTATTTGGAAGGATCCTACAGATGCCAAAATGTATGCTGAACGAAGGGATCAACATCGTCTTCACCATTTTCTTATGGCATTACGTGATGATTTTGAGCCTATTTGTGTGCAACTTTTACATCGCTCTCCTCTCCCTACTTTGGACAATGCTATATTTGAACTTGTTCGTGCAGAAAGCAGATCACAGACTATGCACTCTCAACATAGTCCTTCAGTGTTGGCTGCTCCATTATCTAGTTCTTCATCATTTCAGCCAAAGCATTCTGACAGGTTTGGTGCTCCTCGACCTTCTCCTAAGCCTCGTGACAACAATTTCTGTCGTTTTTGTAAACGTCGAGGGCACACTATTGATAAATGTTGGCAAAGGGGAAGATCCAATGCTCCCACTGCAGCAGTTGCTCATCATGAGAGCACTCTCTCTACAGTTGTTCCATATCCATCTGCGACTACAGCTTCATCTTCAGTTGCACTCTCTAACGGGTCATCAGGTTCTACTGTCACCTTATCTGCAACTGACTTCGAGGCAATAGTTAATCAGGTCATCCAGTCTCGTTCTGGTAATGCATCTTCCTCTGCCCTCTCAGTCCTGCCAGGTAATTCTGCCTCTTGGCTTTTTGATTCCGCTTGTTGCAACCATATGACACCTTTCCCAGCTTCATTTACTACATCTGCACCTTCGCCTCATTCCTCATTCATTCGCACAGCTGATGGCTCCACTATGACTGTTAAAACTATAGGCACCATCAATAGTCGTTCTCTTTCTATTCCTGAAGTTTTTCATGTGCCAGAATTATCTTATAATCTTCTTTCCGTTGGGCAAATATGTGAACTTGGATATAGAATTATCTTTGACTTTTCTGGTGTGAATGTGCAGGATCCTCGTACTGGTCAGACCCTTGGGACCGGGCGTAGAATTGGGCGCATGTTCGAACTCTCATCCTTACACCTGCCCAACCTTCCTGCCTCTAACGTCTCTGCTGCTGCCTCCTTGTCACCACCATCCCTTGCACTTTGGCATTCACGTCTTAGTCATGCATCTGCATCTCGGGTACAACTTTTAGCTTCAAAGGGATTGTTAGGGTCAGTGTCTAAAAGTTCTTTTGATTGTATTTCGTGTCAACTTGGAAAACAGCCGGCTTTGCCTTTTAATAATAGTGAGTCTCATGCTACTGCTTCGTTTGATTTAATTCATTCTGATGTTTGGGGACCTTCTCCCGTTGCTAGTATGAGTGGTTCACGCTATTTTGTAATTTTTGTTGATGATTTCTCTCGTTACACTTGGGTATTTTTAATGAAATCTCGTTCTGAATTATTGGATATTTATCGTACTTTTGCTAAAATGATTGAAACCCAATTTTCAAAACCTATCAAAGCTTTTCGTTCTGATAATGCTTTAGAATATACTCAACATGCTTTTAAAGACATCCTAAAAAGTTATGGCACTGTTCCTCACTTGTCATGTCCTGGCACTTCACAACAAAATGGTCGAGCTGAACGTAAACTTAGGCACATTTTAGACACTGTTCTAGCCCTCCACATTTCCACATCTGTTCCTACCCCATTTTGGGGTGAAGCCACTCTAACGGCTATCTACACGATCAATAGGTTACCTACCCCTATCCTTGATAATTGCACTCCTTACGAGCGGTTGTTTGGCTATGTTCCCTCATACCACCATCTTCGTGTGTTTGGTTCTGCTTGTTTTGTTTTACTCCAACCTCATGAGCGCACCAAACTTGAGCCTCGTTCTCGGATGTGTTGTTTTCTTGGATATGGAATTGAACAAAAAGGCTATCGGTGTTATGATCCTGTGTCTCGTCGTCTTCGTATTTCCCGTCATGTAGTTTTCTGGGAGCATAGACTATTTCATGAAATTGGCAAATTCAGCATGCCATCTTTTCCTCCTTTTACCACACTTATGGAGCCTCCTATTTCTCCTACTCACACTAGTGATGTCTTGCCCGAGTCTCCCTCACCTCACACTAGTAATGTCTTGCCCGAGTCTCCCTCACCTAATACTCTTGATTCCACTCCACCTGATACCCTCGACGTCGCTTCACCTGAGCCCCCAGGGTCTGTTACGTATGAGGATCATGTTCACACTTCCTCTCCAGACCTTCGCCGATCCACCAGAGTAAGATCTCTTCCATCCCATCTCCAGAATTTTCATTGCTTTCATGCTTTAGCTACTTTACATGAGCCCCACTCCTATCGTGAGGCTTCCACTAACCCTTTTTGGCAGACTGCGATGAAAGAGGAACTTGATGCTTTACACAAGAATAATACATGGGATTTGGTTGACTTGCCTCCTGGAAAGTCTGTGATTGGCAGTAAATGGGTTTATAAAATTAAGACTTGTTCAGATGGTACTGTTGACAGGTATAAGGCTCGACTTGTTGCCAGGGGTTTTACTCAGGAGTATGGTGTGGACTATGAGGAGACCTTTGCTCCAGTTGCTCGTCTATCTTCTGTGCGTGCTTTGCTAGCTGTTGCAGCCTCTCGCCATTGGTCACTTTTTCAAATGGATGTTAAAAATGCATTCCTTAATGGTGATCTTAATGAAGAAGTCTATATGCAACCACCTCCCGGACTATCTAATCCAACAAACAAGGTATGTCGTCTTCGTCGAGCTCTATATGGACTTAAGCAGGCTCCTCGAGCATGGTTTGCTAAGTTTAGCAACACTTTGTCTAGCCTTGGATATTCCATCAGCTCCTATGATTCAGCTTTGTTTGTTCGCCGCACAGACCGGGGCATCATACTTCTTCTGTTATATGTTGACGACATGATTATCACCGGGGATGATCCCATTGGTATTCAGGAACTTAAACAGTTTCTCAATCAACATTTTGAGATGAAAGATCTTGGTCCTCTCAGCTATTTTCTTGGTCTTGAGATTTCGTCTTCTTCTGATGGTTATTATTTGACACAAGCCAAATATATCTCTGATATGCTTTCTCGGGCAAATCTCACAGACAGTAAGGTTGTTGACACACCAACTGAGCTTAATACTCGTCTTACACCCCATGATGGCGAACTTCTTCGTGATTTTACTTTATATCGACATTTGGTTGGCAGTCTTGTCTACCTTACTGTTACTCGACCTGATATCTCGTATGCTGTCCATCAGGTGAGTCAGTTTATGGCTGCTCCTCGCTCTACTCATTTTGCTGCTGTTCTTCGCATCTTTCGTTACCTAAAGGGGACATTGTTTCATGGGCTCTTTTTCTCCTCTCAGTCTCCTCTTCAGTTGTGTGCTTATACCGATGCAGATTGGGCAGGTGATCCTACAGATCGTCGTTCTACCACCGGTTATTGTTTCCTACTTGGCACCTCTCTTATCTCTTGGCGTAGTAAGAAACAAACTGTTGTTGCTCGATCTAGTACAGAGGCAGAATATCGTGCTTTAGCTGACACCACCTCTGAGCTTCTTTGGTTACGATGGTTGTTACAAGATATGGGTGTATCACTTTCTGCTGCCACTCCTGTATACTGTGACAATAGAAGTGCTATTCAGATTGCTCATAATGATGTGTTTCATGAACGGACCAAACATATTGAGATTGATTGTCATTTTGTCCGTCATCATCTCCTTCAAGGCTCCCTACAGCTTCATTCTGTCACATCCAAGGATCAGCTCGCAGACATCTTTACCAAGTCACATCCTCCAGGGCGTTTTCGTGATCTTGTTTTCAAACTCAAGTTGGTTTCTCATATTCCACCTTGAGTTTGAGGGGGGCTGTTAGATTATGTATAGCATAGTTATTGCTTAGTTAGTTTAATCCCACATTGGTTGTGTATATCTTTGGCTCTCTTATTGGCTCCTATAAATAGGATAGCTCACTTGTAAGTAAATCACACCATTCAATACAATTCTCTTCTTTGTATTGTCTCACTTCCTCTCTTAAACCTTAACAGATGTGATGAAAGATTTTAATTGTATATTTATTTGATATTTAGAAAAAAAAACAAGAAATATAAATGTGTAATAAATAAAACAAACCATCATGTGATGCAACCAATACAAGCCCAGCCATCAATGCAGCCACCATGAAAATCTAAGTTCTCATCTTCATCTTCGGTCCCCAAAATATTTGCAAATGCTTTTTGCCTTTTTTTTTCTTTTAATAGTAAACCTATAATATGTAATGAAATTACGAGTGTGTCTCAAACTTTCTCTAAAACCCTTTTATATATATAAAAAAAAAAGACAATATAGGAAAGTAACCCTTTTACATAATAATTGTCATATTCGGGCCAAGACGAGCTAGACTCGGCTTATACATAATCTTAATCTCAACTTTAAAAAAATTTCGAAGCTATTTTTTGTCAAAGCCCACAAAATTTTAGTGTCGAGCTTTCAGGTCACAAGCTCGTGATCACCTCTGGCATCAATGTGGCTTTTCGTTTATGTCAATTCGGATTTTCACCCGATTTGATGGATGAGTAATAAAAACCAAATTGATGAGAAATCATGAGAGGAGTTTTAGCTTGACATTTATGAGTTTTTTTGAATTTTTTTTATGATCAAATTGTAACTGATCCATATAATTTTGAAGCCAAATTTACACTTTAACCCATTAAAATCTTAATATTTTAGGTGTATTAGGTAAGTCAACTAATTTAATCATATTCTCTTATAGGAAAAATCAAATACTTTATCAAAGACAAACTCTAGTGTAACTTTAAGAAACCAAATGAGATTTACTATTTTTTGTTTTGTTTTGCAAAGTGAATAATATAAATAAATAATATGTCAAGCTAGCTTATTAAAAAAAATCTAAATTGCTTTCTCATTTTATTATTGCAATAACAAACCGGTTCTTCATATTTACATAATTATTATATATATATATATATATATATATATATATATATATATATATATATATATATTACTTCCATACCCTAGCAAACCAGACTTATTCATCTTTTTTATTTAAACACATGGTATTAATCTCTTTTTAAGACATAAAAAAAATCACACAAACAAAGAATAGAATTAAAATATTGAGAAATTTATTTTAATTGCATCAGCTTTTATTCCATAGTCTGATTCCACCTATACAAGTGATGTAGTAGTAATTAAATTAAGTTTTAACACGTTATTGATTTAAAAGAAAGAGGGTGCATATATGTATTAGTGTATTTAAAAGAGATGGTGGTGCCAAAAGCTAGCGGTTTTCCATCGTTGACAAGGCAATCATCGTCGGCGAGACGCTGGAATAGCGTAGGATAAATGAGAGTTGAAGAGCTTAACATGCCACAGTGGAGATGGATGTCGGAGATGTTACATCTTGAGCCATATTGGTTTGTGATTTCGACCAAATAAGTTGGTATCCCATTTGGTTGATGTTCTACTTGTTCTTGGTTCACGTCTAAATCGTTGTTTGAATACTCTTTGTTTGCTGTTGTTCCTGCACATTAATATTGTTAATTAATGACTTAATTTGATAATGATATTTTTTTAACAAAAAAAAGATCTAATGATGTGATGAAAGATTTGAATTGTATATTTATTTTGTATTTAGAAAAAGAAAACAAGAAATATAAATGTGTAATAAATAAAACAAACCATCATGTGATGCAACCAATACAAGCCCAGCCATCAATGCAGCCACCATGAAAAACGAAGTTCTCATCTTCATCTTCATCGTCATCTTCGATCACCAAAATATTGGCAAATGCTTTTTGCCTTTTTTTTTTCCTTTAATAGTAAACCTACGATATGTATTGGAATTATGAGTGTCCTGCACACAGTACGTACACTACGCGCACAGCCCACACACAACACGCACAGCCCGCACATAGCACGCACACTATGCGCACAGCGCGCACACTGCACGCACAATGCGCTCACTGAGCCCTTTCTCTAAAACCCTTTTATATAAGAAAAAAAAAAACAATATAGGAAATCCAATAAGATTTACTATTTTATTTATATATATATATATATATATATATATATATATATATATTACTTCCATACCCTAGAAAACCAGACTTATTCATCTTTTTATTTAAACACATGGTATTAATCTCTTTTTAAGACAAAAAAAAAATCACACAAACACATAATAGAATTAAAATACTGAGAAATTTATTTTAATTGCATCAGCCTTTATTCTATAGTCTGATTCCATCTATACAAGTGATGTAGTAGTAATTAAATTAGGTTTTAACACTTTATTGATTTAAGAGAAAGAGGGTACATAAATGTATTAGTGTATTTAAAGGAGATGGTGGTGCCAAAAGCCAGTGGTTTTCCATCGTTGGCAAGGCAATCATCGTTGGCGAGACGCTTGAATAGCGTAGGATTAATGAGAGTTGAAGAGTTGAACATGCCACAATGGAGATGGATGTCGGAGATGTTACAACTTGAGCCACATTGGTTTGTGATTTCGACCAAGTAAGTTGGTATCCCACTTGGTTGATGTTCTACTTCTTCTTGTTTCACGTCTAATCCGTTGCTTGAACACTCTTTGTTTGTTGTTGTTCCTGCACATTAATAACTTAATTTGATAATGATATTTTTTTCAGAAAAAATACTCTAATGATATGATGAAAGATTTTAATTGTATATTTATTTTGTATTTAGAAAAAGAAAACAAGAAATATAAATGTGTAATAAATAAAACAAACCATCATGTGATGCAACCAATACAAGCCCGGACATCAATGCAGCCACCATGAAAAACGAAGTTCTCATCTTCATCTTCATCTTTGGTCACAAAAATATTTGCAAATGCTTTTTGCCTTTTTTCTTCTTTTAATAGTAAACCTACGATATATATTGGAATTATGAGTGTGTTTCAAACTTTTTTTAAAACCCTTTTATATAAGAAACAAAAAAACAATACAGAAAAAAACCATTTTTTCAAACCAATTAAAATATCTCCTTAAAATGATTTGAGCAAAAATCTCATTGATAAGTACGTCAATCTCTTCTTCACCGATATAAGTTTGAGAATTTCGTTAATAACATTAATTAATTTTTGGGATTTTATATGATTCAGGGCTTTCTATCTCTCTGATAAAGTGTTAAAAATTGCATGATTAGGTTGCTAAATTGAATAAATTGTTTAACCAAAAATGAATTAAGCACTTAATTATGCAGTGATTTTTAGTACTTGACTCATTGATAAATTCTGATATTTTGCACTTAAAATGATTTATAATGCAGTTTGTAAAACCACATCAGACTTAATATCCCAGTTTTACCCCTCTCATTGTAAACACTTAATCCTAATTGCTTAAATGCATTCTTGGAAAAGAGCTATCAGTTAGACTTGCGGCATAGAGGCAGAACATATCACACACGGGCTGGAAAAAAAAGAAAAGAAAAGCGGTTTACACAAAGGAACAAGGGTAGCAGTTCACGCGCATCGTGGCCTCACAAGTGGTTCACGCAGAGAAGAATACGGAGCAGTTCACGTGGGAGAGGAAAGGAACGGATGAATATACAGCCTCCAGGGGTCTCTCTCACAGGGGGCGGCTGGATTTATTTTTATTTTCTTAGTCTTTTTCCTACAGCACAGTTCATTCGGTTTTTATTTTTCGTGTACTGGATAGCGTTTTAGTTTTCATTTCTCCTAGGTTTTCTTGCTAAACGACGACCTCTCATTTACATTTGACCTTCTTCGTTTTTATTTCTGGAGTTTTCGTTTTATCAGGTGCAATTTTTTTTTATTTTGATTTCTTTTGCTCTCAGATTTGGTAATGGCTCTACTTAGATTTATTTTTGTTATTAAAAATATTATGTGTAGCTAATTTATTAAGCTTGGGTTGTGGAATGAGATTCGATTTATTTTGAATTCTAGTTTAATGCAATATTTTGTTAATAAATGTTGATTTCACTCTTTTGCTAGTCAGATTCGAATTGAAAATAGATTGCAGCTCTTGCTCTTGATTTGTTGTTGATGTAAGGCACAACAAACGCTTAAAAATTATCAAGGCTTCTTTCAGTTGATTTATAATGTGTGTTTGGCTAGTAAAATAGTGAATCCCTTAGGGAAATATTGCAAAACCTGAGCATAACATTTTTTTATCTTCCGTTTATCAATGCCTTGACTGGATTGGTAGATGAGAAAATTATCTAGGAACCGAAACAAAGAGAGTCTCATACCCAACCCAAGTGTTTGCTAATTTGCCTTTTAGACATAAACTTTAATTTTCTCTTTGACTTAATTTTTACTAAAATTACTTTCACACTTTTTTCTTCCAAATTCATCTTCAAGATTCCTCACATTGCATTCCATTTTATTTGTTTTATCTCTCATAGTCAATACGTTTTTTACAACAAAATTTCACAAATATTTTGATAATCTTTTGTCCTTGTGGAATACGATCATGGACTTATCCTTGATACAACTTGACACTTGTACACTTGGAAGCACATTTGAGACCGAGTCACTCTCCCAAGAAAAGAAGATCTCTCATCCTCAAGAATATGAAATATGTTTGTTTCCAAAAATAGAAAATGAAATGTATTTGGCTAAATCGTGATTTTTGTTTCTATACGTGGGGGCAATTTTTAAATTGTCTTTATTCTTGTAATTGTATTATCCGATTTAAGACATTCACCCTCTCAAAAATTATATCACAGAACAAAGAAAAGTATGAGTCATTGCTGACATGAACTTAAACCCACAACTTCAAGATAAGTTTCTCTTTTTGTTTTATTATACATTTGGAATAAATAGATTCTATAAATAATATAGAATTTATTTATAATTCGATAGTTATGTTTGAAAAAAAAAAGCTATGAAATTCATTTTGAAATGAATCTGTTATGGAATCGAATTAATTTGCTACAAATTTTATCAAAATTGATTAAATTTACAAATAATTTCACATAATAAAGAGTAAAAAATTATGTTGACCAAAATATTTTCCTTTTTCTGTCCCTCTCCCTCTTTTAACTTTTGGATTTTTCGTTTATTTCAAATATTTTAAATATGAAAATTTAAATTAATTTTATAACTTAACATAAAAAAAAAAGATCAAACATAAAATTTCATTTCATTTCAAACAAACTCTTAATAATTGAGTAAAAGTTTCTCTCGATATGTTAGATCAAATTGGAGTTTTATAAATAATGATGAAAATTGAAAAATTAAGGGAGACTTTTTATATATTTCTAAATGAACAAATTATTTCTTTCATTTGTTGTTGAGTAAGCAAATGACGTGAATTTCGACTTGTTCAAACGAAATGTCTTAAATTAGATCGTTAGTGAGTTTAAATATATAATTAAAATAACTAAAAAATATAAACCATTTAAAAAGCTATCCCAAAGTATGAAGACAAAAATCATAATTTAGTCAATATGTTTGGTATCTATTTTCAAAAACAAAAAATTGATTTTAAATCTTTCCAAAACTTTAATAGTGATTTTTTAAAACTTTACTGATAACATCGATATAAATGTAAAACTCAAAAAATAATATTACTAATAATGTTTTCTAAATTTACCAATAAAATTTCGAATAAAACTAAAACTGAACTCTGATTTTTTCAAAAAAAAAAAAAAGTAAATTTGAAGTGTGAAAGGGGTGACGTGTGCGCTTCGGTGGCTAATTGCCCTAACCGGAAAATAATGTTGTGGTTTGTTTAAAGATTAGAGGCAGTTTTTTTAAAGCAAATTTACATGTTAACATCTCCAAGCATATGTCATACATGTGGTCTCACCATAAACACCCAAACATAAATTGGAACAAATGAGCGTTTATTTTCTTACCTTTTAAGACATCGAATTTTCGTGTAACTTTTGGAATCAATGCCGTCATTATGTGTAGCTATACATGGCATGTCATGTCATGCCCTTTCCTTTTGTTTTAAATAAAATCCATTAGAAAAGAGATGGTAGTGTTCTCATTTATGTGTGGACGCCATCAAATATAAATATTAATTTATATTAAATTTATTGGTAAAATCTATTTCATCCAATGACAATAAAATGATTAAAATCTAAACACTCTAATTAATAAGAAAAACAAATTTCTAACACTAGAGGTGGATTTATCATTAAGATAGTAGGGTACCTCGACTTGATTTATGAAAAAAATAAAAATATTATATAAGTGTTTTTAAAATTACCCTCACTAAAATATTTTAATTGCCCCGTACCTTAATCTCTAAAAAGTTAATTACCCTACCAAACATGTTATTTTCATTATTTTCCCTTTCGGTTCATGTCTTCGTGATTTACTCTTTTAGTCAAACAAGCTCGGGTACTAATAGAGAAACATATTATATATTCATTGGTATATTTACTTTTGAAATTGACTTTGATCTTACTAACCGCAATAATAACTATTGAAAAAACTATTTTTGCGATGAACGTTATAACGATTTGAATACGCAATCTTATTAGGTTATGAATGATTACTTTGTTACATTTATTGAAATAGATGTTTTTGATAATATTGAAAACGATAAAATCATAAATCGATTCTAAAATATGAAAACACGTAAGGAACAATTATAAATAAAATTAATACAATTATTTTTTTATTAGTTTTTGTAAAGAAAAGAAAAAAGGTATGATAATCTTAAACTACATAAAAAAAAGTGTTTCCAAGTCAAGAAATACAAAAGAATGCCTTTATTTCACCGAAAAAAAAAAGTCATTGATATTTATAATACTTTCACTTTTAAATATATATTTACAATGTACTTGTATATAATATGAATGTGTATATGTATAATTTTCATTGGTAAAAATTTGTGGATCAGCCATTGTCTATCACCCCTTAAAGGCTTGGTGGTTTTTTTTAAGTATACCCCATATAACTTGGGTTAACTATTTAATAATATTTAGATTTAATTTTATGAAATACACTGAGTTTTTTGTGACAAAATAAATCATGCGATATGTATCTATTAGTATAAGGGGTTAACATAGTTAAATTGAAAATATAAAATATCATTTCGCCCTTGATCATTACCAACACCAATCATAAGCCCTTTAACCGAACAACTAATGTAAGTTTTAACCAAACAACAAGCATTTGAACACAATTTAAATAATTAAGAGTGAAATACTATTTTGATTTTGTAATTTAACGGTCTTAAACCCTTTATGTGAACAATGATATATCACAGGGTTTATTTTACCATAAAAAATCAAGGGTATAAAATAAAATTCCAACCAACTACATAATATTTTATGAAATTAAGCCTAATATTTATATTATACCACTTGAGCATGCTTTATATGTTCATGAATGCATGCATACATGGTTGCCCTTTGGATTATACTATTGGAGTTTGAGTTGACTTACTATTGAGAGGGGAGAGTCTCGGCTCTTGAAGCTTCTTGGTTTCTTTTTTATTATTATTATTTTGTTATGGAAGCTTTTTCCTTGGGTCTGGGTCTTGAAACTTGAGTTGACTGAAAATGTCTAAAATGATGCATACACTTGTTTATAAATTGTGCGCCATGCCCGACCCACTCGGTCCATTGTTTTAAGTGGGCCAGACTTTAGGTATGAGTTTGAATAGTTATTGGTTGGGTGGTGATCCAAGGATCCGGTTGAGAGTTTTCATAGATCCAATTTTATGAAAGTTATCACGAAATTAAAAAAATTTATTAGTAATCATAATAAAAATTAATAATAATTATTTTAAAAAAATTAAATATCAAAGTTACTGATAAATTTTTCCGTGATTACTAATTAGCTTTCTCAGTTTCGTGATTACACGTTTATTGGGATTTGACTCATACTCTTGATGTGGAGATCAGTTTATCTTGTTAATGAGACTTAATTAACACATAAAAGACATAAGGATGATGATGTGTTCTTTGAGTTGAGAGAGGATGTACAAGGTTCTTAAGATTGGGTTTTAGAGATAAAAACATATTTGTTATTTTCATATATTCTTCTCTCAACCCAAAGAAAATAACAATTGGGTTTTTATCTTCAAAACTCAATTCCAAAAACCTTTATATATTCTCTCTCTAACCCAAAGAATACTTTATCACCGATGTATCTCTTATCTGTTACGTATATAGCCATCCAAACATTGTCCATCAAATTTTAGACTTCAATCAATACATATTCAAATACTTAATTAAGTCATTGGTTATCAAAATGCATTAGTCTCTACACTGATTAACATATTAATATGCATTGGTCTCAACACCTACTAAGTATACTTAATTAAGTTTTTAATTACCAAAATACATTTATATGCAAATCAAGAGTATGAGTCAAATTCCAATACACTCGTGCTGTTTTCTTGTTTGCTACTAGAATTATCTATTTACAAATTCGGAGATTCTCTGTTAGATTGATATTAACTCTATTAAATTTTTTTTATTGTTATGCTTACTTTAATTAAATTATAATATAATACAACATAAAAATAAGTAAATACTTGTGATTTCATAAATTTAATGACTAGATTATATATATATATATATATATATATATATAATGTTCTATAATAAAAATATTATATTCAATAATATCTATCAAATTTGAAGAACAATCGAGGTGATGAATACAATCTCCTTCCTCGTTCTCACCTCACAAAAATTTAATCCCTTCAAACACACGTGGTTTTTGCCATTCTTATTTTTTAAACCATGCAACAGAAAAAAAAAACATTATTATCTCAAATTAAAATATATCTGTGTATGTTAAAATCTTGAGTTTGATTACTCATACTTAACAATTCCTTCATAAATAAAAAATTATTACATAAATAGATATGGATTAAAAATAAGTTGAATCATCGCTATAAATATAAAAAGAACAATTTTTTAGAAAGGTTCATTTTTTCTATTGGAGTGATGCTATTCAAACACTCTTCAAACAACCATTTCATACACTCTACAAAGTTAATTGGTATTATTAAATTTCTAAACAATTAAAAATCAAATTTTTTTATGTTATGTTTGTTTGTCTGAATTTAAAATTTGAAATTAAAATTTAAGTGATATTATGTTTTTTTCAACATAAAAATAATTAAAAAAAATCATAATTTTATCTCAATTTTAATTTCAAATAACAAAACGTAACGTAAAAGCATTCAAGAAGAGTGTTCAATAATCATTTTTCTAAAGATTTAGCAAAGTATCGCATATTTTACCAATTTAACGGATAGAGTCCTATTCGCACGAACCTGATTCTATAAGAATTACTACATAACTGAAATTTTTTACTATCACAAAAATTACAATGAAAATTAAATATTTTATTTTTATTTTATTACTGTTACAATTCTATATAATTATGGATAAAATTTCTCAATTTTATGAAATCAAGTTCTAACGGATATGATCAGGCCGTAGTGTAGGCCCCACCACGCAGAGCCAACCTATCAAAAAGTGTGTACTCCCGTAATTGGTGCCACGTAAAATGGTAAGCCGAAAAACAAGAAAAAAGAAGGCATGGGCGGACCCAACGGAGTCTATTGCAATCCACTTGAGATGCCGCGTTCGAGTACGCGGTGCACGTGTAGACCGTTATTTTCATTCTTTTCTTTTCTTTTGACATAATGGATCGTTGAGTTCGTTTTGGATATTTGTGGCTGTGGAGGCCCGCGTCTTATCTTATTCTTATCAAATGTTTGTTCTAACTCCCAAGTCCTGCCATAATAATTTGTTCTTAATTCTTATCACTTGGAGTTTTAATTGGGATTTTATAAAAGTTGTTAGAAAATTCTACCTATATATGACGAGGTTTGGTTTCTTTTTAAAGTTGGATTTAAGTAAATTTATTTAAATTATTCGGATGATACAACAAATTGGATGGTAGTAAATTATTATGATTAGTTGATGGTTTTATTTGTAAAATTACCAAAAAAAAAAAGAGTTGCATTCTGTTTAAGAGAGAAATGAGGTTGTGTTTCGATTTCATAAATTGCAACCAAGTGAACTCACCAATCAAATTCTTCCAAGACATGAATTAAAAATAGTAGTCGTGTTTCTTAAAACCATTGACATTTTGATTGAGCCATGAATGAGTTTTTGTGGAAAATATTCAACTTCTGTAGATTTGATAAAATTCAAATCATTTCAATTTTTATCCAAAAAAAACATATTTTTTCTTTTTACTTTCGGGAAATTAAAAGAAGAGGTTATCTTTGTGTTATTTTTTTCGCTTTAATAACAATTCTAAAATCAATAACACCCATGACACAAAGCTTAAAATAAGAGAAAAATGAAAACTTAGCAACCATTTCCTGTTCTGTATGGAGACAGAGAGAGAGAGAGAGAGAGAGCGAGAAGAATGTGCTGCGACGGACGGAGTTGGTCACTACACCGTGGGACTGACGAGACGATGGAGGTGGAGATCTATAATGCATCTTCGATTCTCTGACGGTCACGATTTTTGACAAATATGGGATGTTAAATAGGCTATGTAATTAGTTATTTAGTTGACAAATCAAAGGGTAAATGGATAATTTTGATTAGGTCACTAAAAGACAAATTGCAGTCTTGATTTAATATGGATAATTTAAACCAGCTTTAAAAGGAAACAAACAATGTCTATATTTTTTATATGTTAAAGAAAAATAAATTGAACCGAAGTCTTTTATAAAATCATAAGTAGATCACTAAGCTAAAAAATTGATTAAATTTTAACTATATTTGATAGAAAAATTCTATAACTAATTGTGATTGGATGATGTTAATCATATATGTACACATATATATAAGTGATATGCGTATAATTTTAATATTTATTATTTAAATGTTAAATTATTTATTTTATAAATTAGTTTTAAACATGTAATATAACATAATATTGATTGAAGTGATAATCAAGTCAATTTCCTATGCAAATCTCATGAGACTTTAAAAATGTGCTTGGATTAAGAAAGTGAATGGAAATCAAGAAAAAAAAGAAATGGAGATGGAGATTGAGATTGAGAGGTTTTTTTTAGAGGAAAAAAGAAGAACGGAGGAGCTAGTAAATTATATGTACCTCTCTATTTTCTTTTTGATCTTTTAGAAATATAAACTCAAGTTCGGAGGATTCAAATAGAGAGCATCTATCTTTTATAATTGGTTTAATTACAAAATTCTTCTTAAATTTAAGGTTAAGTATCAGTTTGTCCAATAGATTTTCAAAAAGAGTAATTTAACCCTTAACTTTATCAATTTGGAGTAATTCAACCTATTTGTATATTTTAATCAAATTTTGACCAAAAAATTACCGAAAAACTTAATATATTTACTAACATATGGTTAAGATTACTGAAAAACTTAGCATATTTGCCATCTGGCTTGGTAGGTTAGCAAGTAAATTAAATTTTTTGGTCGAAATTTGAATAGAATCAGACAAATAGATTGAATTATTTCAAAATTGACAAATGCAGGAGTTAATCTATCTGAAAACTCATGGTCAAACTGCTACTTAGTCCTGAACTTAAATTTTGTTTACAATTAAGCCTTTATAATTTCTTTACAGTATTCACCATATTACCCATAATTTTTTTTTACGAAATTTCTTGTATTAATGAAAATCAAAATAATAAAATACGTACGTTATATAATTTTCATTTTTGTTAGTAATAGTATCCTTTTTATTTTCCATCCATATAATTTTTTTTTTGTCTCCAAACTTTTAAACTTGGTAAATGGCAAAAAAAGAAGTAAATACTTATCCTTTATTCCTTTTGATCAAAATATATATAAGGTTGAGGATCACTTCCAACTACCTGATCACGGAAGGTGGCGCATTGCAGGTTGGCCCCTCCTCGACAACCAATGAAGGTAGATAAACACCTGGCTGCCTGTATAATTACGTGCCACTCTTATTTATCAAGCTTTTTAAAATTAAAAAAGAAAGTGAAGAGCATGGTAATCACGTGAAGCGAGGGGGTTATGAGACTCACAGAGAAGCCTGACCCGAACCCCACTGAGAAAGATATATATCCTGAATTCCTGACAAGATAGTATTATTCATCAGCATATATTAGTTATATATACTTTTACATGGAGTAAAGATTTTAGTTCTTTATACGTTTTTAATTTAATTATCCATCAATTAAAATATAGATATAGACAGAAAAATAAGATTTGTTAAAAAATAAAAATAAATTACAATGATATATATATTTTTTAAGTAACATATAATTGTAAGCACTACATTTACATTTTTTAAATTTTTACTTACACCTCTTGATAGGAAAGATTAAATTTGATTTCATATGATTAAACTTTTCTACCAAGAGGTGTAGGCTTTGCACGGAAAGATTAAATTTGATTTCATGTGATTTCATATGATTAAATTTTATTATCAAGAGATGTAAGTAAAACGTTTAGAAAATACAAAGGATGTGCTTACAATTATACATTACCTCAAGGGAGGTCTATGTAATTTATCTAAAAAATAAATATTTTTAGTTCGTACTTGTTGACCCTCTACTCATAAAATACGGCCCGTGTCCGGTCTAGGTCGTCATTTTCTCACCTAAATAAGAGAATTTTTGACAAAACCCACTTTTGACCTGTCACTTGTTTCCTAAAACACGAGTATGAGCATGAAAAATAAGACCCGTTAAGGAACAAGTATTTTTAACCCATCCTCGTTGATCTATTATCCATAAGACCTGACCAGTATTCAACCCGACCACCTGTTTTCCATCTCTACTTGTACAATATACAATTCAAGGGCAGAGTCAACCAATGAAACAAGCAAATTATTTACAATACAAAGTGTGATAATTTGTTATGGTAATATTTAATCTCATCATAGACTTAAGTTATTAAGTTCTAGGATTTTGCTAGGGGAGCACACAACAATGCTTTTTATTTTAAACACTTTATAATCAATTACTCAAAAAGTTATTTTTCTTCGCTCGTTTTCTCACCCACTATTGTAATTTCTGAATATAAATTGATAAGTTACTAGTGAAAATTTATAACGTGGCACAATATTATTTGTTGATAATTCAAAATGTTAAAATTGAATATCTATTTTGATGTCTTTTCCGTTTTTGAATATATAAAAATTAATAATACTAGGTTACAGCTCGCACAGTTCGTACACAGTCCGGACACTATGCGCACAACTCGCACACTGTGCGCACAACCCGTACACTATGCGTAATCTGTGCACATGCTGCCCGCATATTGTGCACTCAACCAGCACACAATCTGCACACAGCTCTTACAATGTGCGCACACCCCGCACACTATGCGCACATCCCGCACACAGCGTGCGAGCTAAGCTGGGCTTATACATAATCTTAAGCTCAACTTGAAAAAAATTTCGAAGCTATTTTTGCTCAAAGCCCACAAAATTTTAGTGTCGAGCTTTCAGATCACGAGCCTGTGATCACCTCTAGCATCAATGTGGCTTTTCGTTTATGTCAATTCAGATTTCTATCCGATTTGATGGATGAGTAATAAAATCTAAATTGATGAGAAATCCTGAGAGGAGTTTTAGCTTGACATTTAGAAGTTTTTTATTTTTATTTTATGATCTAATTGTAGCCCATCCATAAAATTTAGAGACCAAATTTGCACTTTAACCAATTAAAATCTTAATATTTTAGGTGTATCAGGATAGTCAACTAATTTAATCATATTCTCTCATAGGAAAAATCAAATACTTTATCAAAGACAAACTCTAGAGTACTTTAAGAAATCAAATGAGATTTACTATTTTTTTTTTGTTTTGCAAAGTGAATAATATAAGTAAATAATATGTCAAGCTAGCTTATTAAAAAAAATCTAAATTGCTTTCTCATTTTATTATTGCAATAACAAACCGGTTCTTCATATTTACATAATTGTTTTTTTATACATATATTACTTCCATACCATAGCAAACCAGACTTATTCATCTTTTTATTTAAACACATGGTACTAATCTCTTTTTAAGACATAAAAAAATCACACAAACACATAATAGAATTAAAATATTGAGAAATTTATTCTAATTGCATCAGCCTTTATTCCATAGTTTGATTCCACCTATAATTAAATTAAGTTTTAACACGTTGTTGATTTAAGAGAAAGAGGATACATAAATGTATTAGTGTATTTAAAGGAGATGGTGGTGCCAAAAGCTAGCGGTTTTCCATCGTTGACAAGGCAATCATCGTCGGCGAGACGCTTGAATAGTGTAGGATTAATGAGAGTTGAAGAGCTGAACATGCCACAGTGGAGATGGATGTCGGAGATGTTACAACTTGAGCCACATTGGTTTGTGATTTCGACCAAATAAGTTGGTATCCCACTTGGTTGATGTTCTACTTCTGCTTGTCTCACATTTAAATCGCTGTTTGAACGCTCATTGTTTGCTGTTGTTTTTGCACAACAATATTGTTAATTAATAACTTAATTTGATAATGATATTTTTAAAAAAAAAAAAATACTCTAACGTTGTGATGAAAGATTTTAATTGTATATTTTTTTGTAATTAGAAAAAGAAAACAAGAAATATAAATGTGTAATAAATAAAACAAACCATCATGTGATGTAACCAATACAAGCCCAGCGATCAATGCAGCCAACATGAATAACGAAGTTCTCATCTTCATCTTCATCTTCATCTTTGGTCACCAAAATATTTGCAAATGCTCTTTGCTTTTTTTTTTTCTTTTAACAGTAAATCTACGATATATATTTAAATGTAACTCTTTTTTTCTTTTAACAGTAACTCTTTTTTTCTACCTATATATGATGAGATTTGGTTTCTTTTCAAAGTTGGATTTAAACATAGTTATTTAAATCACTCTGATGATGTAACAAATGGAATGGTAGTAAATTATTATGATTAGTTAACGGTTTTATTTGTGAAGTTACCAAAAAAGAGTTGCATTTTGTTTAAGAGAGAAATGAGGCTGTGTTTCAATTTCACAAATTGCTGTGTAACCAAGCAAACCCACCAATCAAATCATGAATCAAAAATAGCAAACGTGTATCTTAAAACCATTGACATTCTGATAGAGCCATGAATGAGTTTTTGTGAAAAATATTCAATTTCTATGGATTTGATAAAATTCAAATCATTTCAATTTTTGGCTAATAAAAGCATATTTTTTCCTTTTACTTACGGGAAATTAAAAGAGGAGGTTATCTTTGTTTTTTTTTTCTTCCGCTTTAATAACAATTCTAAAATCAGTAACACCCATAACACAAAGCTTAAAATAAGAGAAAAATGAAAACTTAGCAACCATTTCCTATTCTGTATGGAGACAGAGAGAGCAAGAAGAATGTGCTGAGCGATGGATGGAGTTGGTCACTGCACCGTGCGACTGACGAGACGGTGGAGGTGGAGATCCAGGATGCTTCTTCGATTCTCTGACGGTCACGATTTTGGGCAGATGTGGGATGTTAAATAGGCTATGTAATTAGTTATTTAGTTGACAAATCAAAGGGTAAATCTGATAATTTTGGTTAGGTCATTAAAAGGCAAATTGAAGTTTTGATTTAATATGGATAATTTAAGCCAGTTTTAAAAAGAAACAAACATAGCCTATATTTTTGATATATTAAAGAAAAATAAGTTGAACCGAAGTCTTTTATATAATCATAAGTAGATCACTGAGCTAAAAGATTTGATTAAAAATGTGCCTCTCTATTTTTATAGTGAAATAGAGATTTAGATTGAGAGGTTTTTTTATAGGGAAAAAGAAGACAGGAGGGATACTGGTAAACTAAATTTACCTCTCTATTTTCTTCTTGATCTTTTAGAAATATAAACTCAAGTTTGGAGGATTCAAATAGAGAGTGTCTATCTTTTATAATTGGTTTAATTACAAAATTCTCCTTAAGGTTAAAGTTAAGTATCAATTTACCCAATAAATTTTTAAAAAAGACAATTTAACCCTTAATTTTGTCAATTTAAAATAATTCAATCCATTGGTATATTTTAGCCAAATTTTGATCAAAAAATTATTGAAAAATTAAACATATTTGTTAACTTGTCACGTAAAATAGTTAAGTTTACCGAAAAACTTAACATATTTGCCATTTGGCTTGGTAGGTTAACAAGTAAATTAAGTTTTTTGATCGAAATTTGAATGAAATCAGACCAATAGATTGAATTGTTTCAAATTGACAAATGCAGGAGTTAACCCTTTTGAAAACTTAAGGTCAAACTGCTACTTAGTCCTAAACTTAGAATTTTTTTAAAATTAAACCTTTATAATTTCTTTATGGTATTCACCGTATTACTCATAATTTTTTTTATGAAATTTCCTATATTAGTGAAAATCAAAATAATTAAATAAGTGCGTTATATAACTTTCATTTTTGTTAGTAATAGTATCCTTTTTATTTTCCATCCATATAATTTTTTTTCTCTCCAAACTTTTAAACTTGGGTAAATGGCAAAAAAAGAAGTAAATAGTTATCCTTTATTTTGGTCTTATTTATCAAGCTTTTTAAAATTAAAAAAGTATAAAAAAAGAGAGATGGGGAGAAAGTGAGGAGATTACCGAGGAGCATGGTAATCACGTGAAGCGAGGGGGTTATGAGACTCAGAGAGAAGCCTGACCTGAAACCCACTAAGAAAGATATATCCTGAATTCTAGACAAGATAATATTATTCATCATCATGTATTAGTTATATATACTTTTACATGGAGTAAAGATTATAGTTCTTTATACGTTGTTAATTTAATTATCCGTTCATTAAAATATAAATATAGACATAAAAATAAGATTTGTTAAAAAATAAAAGTAAATTACACCGATCTTTATTGAAATAACGTATAATTATAAGTACTTCTTATATATTTTTTTAAATCTTTACTTACACCCCTTGATAGGAAAGATTAAATTTGATTTCATGTGATTAAACTCTTCTACTAAGAGGTGTAAGGCTTACACTTCTATTAGAAAAAATTAAATTAAATTTAATGTGATTTCATGTGATTAAATTTTCTTATCAAAGGGTACAAGTAATGGTTTAGAAAATGCAAAAGATGTGATTTCAATTATACGTTACCTCAAGGGAGATCTATGTAATTTATCCAAAAAATAAATATTTTGAGTCCGTACTTGTTGACCCTCTACTCGTAAGATACGGTCCGTATCCGGTCTAGGTCGTCATTTTTTCACCTAAATAAGAAAAATTTTGACAATACCCACTTTTGACCCGTTATCTGTTCGCTAAAAGATGAGTATGAGTATGAAAAATAAAACCCGTTAGGAAACAAGTATTTTTAACCTGTCCTCGTTGATCTGTTATCCATAAGACCTTACCCGTATTCGACTCGACCACCTGTTTTCCGTCTCTACTTGTACAATATACAATTCAAGGGCAGAGCCAACCAATGAAACAAGCAAATTATCTACGATACAAAGTGTGATAATTTGTTATGGTAATATTTAATCTAATTATAAACTTAAGTTCCTAGGTTATAGGATGTTGCTAAAGGAACATGCAACAATGCATTTTATTTTAAACATTTTATAACCGATTAATCAAAAAGTTATTTTTCTTCACTCGTTTTCTCACTCACTATAGTAATTTCTGAATATAAATTGATAAGTTACTAATGAAAATTTATAATGTGACACAATATTATTTGTTGATAATTCGAAATGTTAAAATTGAATATTTATTTTAAGGTCTTTTCCGTTTCTCAATATATAAAAATTAATAATACTGCATTGCATAACATATTTATCTCTACTATCAAATTAATTACCAATACTTACAACAACTAAGCTAAAACAAATTAGGATTAGCTTCATATTCGAAAAAACAAAGAAAATCAAACACGTAAAAGGCAAAAGTTTCAGTCAACACACTCTCCCCCAACACTTTTGATCCCATCTTTTTGCGCCTGATCGCTTACTACTACCATATGCTTTTAATCTGCCAAATTTCTCAAGCATCCCCAAAAAAAAGAAAAAAAGATGGTAAAACACAGTAGATAAAATTTTTTTCACTTTGTTTCTCTCTCTTATCATCGATTAAAATTCCTAAACTATCCCTTTCACAACCTAATGTTTACGGATTAAACTGCAAATTAAGCTTGCTTGGAGTCTTGATTAGGACAGCCTAAAACTACAAAAGAAAAAACAAAGGTAAACAACATTTTTAATCGGTTGATTATTCGTGATTTTTTAATTTAGTATCTCAACAAATTTTTTTTTTAAATCATATCACAAACTCATCGTTTTATTATGTTTTGATCATACCATAATTTTTTTATTAAATTTATTCGTGAAATATCATGTCATTTTGGTGATATAGCATATTGTTAAGGTGGTTAGATTTACAAAACGCATCGTATAAAACACAAATATCTAGTGTTCTAAAATGATGTCGTGGTTCACCGTCTATAGGGTTCTTCGAATTCTCAAAAATTAGTTTTGTCATTCTCTAATTACTCCATCAATTCTTGTAATCCTTCATTAATTTCTCCCTTATCTTCTATAATTCATCGAAAATCTGCTATGGATTTTGTGCAAATCCGTTATGTGCTTTATCCAAGTCCACATTCCTTTGCCTTCTTCTCATCTGTTGTCCCTTCTTAATTCTTCCTAGAAATGGACCGCCTTGGCTGCGCAAATTGCTCGACAACCATGCGGTTCACTGACCAACCCATAACTCTAGCATTCTCTACCTCCTATCCTTTTGAGATCCCACCGCCTCCTCTCCAAATTTAGCTATTTTCAGCACCAGAGACCTTTTGGTATTCGTAGTATCGCTTTTCATATATGGGTTTGCAGGTTTTGGTCATGCTTTCATGGCTGGTGAAGACAATACCCCACTAATGTTACCATTACCATTAGCGGCTTTTGGCTTTGGGGAGTTTTTAGGCTCAGAATAGTTAGCTTTGAGGCGAGATGAGTTTGTGGTATTATGTGACATGTTGCTAGTTTTGGACTGTAATTTTGTGGATAGTGGTGTCTTTTGCTGCTTCATGTGATTGTATGATCTATCTTTTTTTTTTTTTTACCCTCGAGAAGACTGAAAAAACAAGGGAATATGTATAAAAAATAGTATTGATTCTATTGAAATAAAAATATGAAAGAACAGGCATAATCAAAATATGTTAATTCTATGTTGTCCGTTTTGTGAATCTAGTCATATTAATAATTCTATATCATATCATCAAGATTACATGATATTTTACGAAAAAATTGAATAAAAAACTAATAGCAAAATCAAAATATGATAAAATATTGAGTTGATACTATAATTTAAATTCTTTATTATTAAGGTATTAAATTAAAATTCGTAAATAATCAGAGAATTAAAAATGTTGTTTATCCGAAAAACAAAAACATGTTTAAGGAGTAAAGAGGGTTATTAAATCATTTGTAGGTAGTTTTAAGTACTTTCCATATAATCTAATAATACGACAACGTTTTGATACATCACCCGGTAACTCAACTACCGCGAAAGCCCACTTCACTTTTTAAAAGCATAAACACGTGTTAACCCCGTGATCTCGGAATAAAGCACTATAGTGGCACTCTCGTAATTTTATCCATTATACTTGGTCAATTTAGTCTCACATGCATCCGGCATTTTTATCTTCTATCTTCTTCGTAACACATCTTCATTTGACTACTCTCCCCAACCAAAAAAAGAAGAAGTTAAAAACCGGCGAGCTTGCTGTTTTTTTCTCGAGAATCCTGGCAAATTTTCCGGAGAAAAAGCGACACTCCATTAAACTTAGGATTTTTTTTTCCTTCTAACTTGCCGGTAAAAAAGTAGTTCGGGTGAGGGAGAAAAAAATGACGTCGGGGACGAGAATGCCGACGTGGAAGGAGAGAGAGAACAACAAAAGGAGGGAGAGGAGGAGGAGAGCAATCGCCGCGAAGATCTACTCCGGTCTGCGAATGTACGGAAACTACAAGCTCCCCAAGCATTGCGACAACAACGAAGTGTTGAAAGCTCTCTGCGACGAAGCCGGATGGACCGTAGAGGAAGACGGCACCACTTACAGAAAGGTAACAAAGAAGCAGCAAGAGTGAGTACTATTCATTTACGTGGTAGTGTTTTTAGTGCTGCCATTGGTGTTAGCTTGGTTACTATTTTTTTGTTTGTTTTTAGATCTGAAATTTGAAATATTTAGAGGACAAAAATGGAACCGTTTTTGGTAGCTATAGAGTAACGCTCGGTTCTGTTAGGTGATCAACGGTTGAGATTGATTTTCGCTGCTTGTACTCACCGGCGTACGTTGGATCATAACTGTTTTCTCTCTCTCTCTCTCTCTCTCTCCCTCTCTCTCGAAAACACGAAGCACAAGATCTTAAGATCCGCTTTGCTTCGATGAGCATAACGCAGTGATCACACAGCAGTTTTTCAGGGAAAGAACTATTGAAAAGACGATAATGCCCTTCCTGTTTGACCTAAATGACCTTACTGACAGACTTAGATACCTGAAATTCGATTTCCTCGTTACGTTTTTATGGGCAGTTTCGTCATTTCGAAAGCACAATCAATCTCATAGATTGAACTTTCGCATTGCTTTAATGCAAACTGATGTTTTCTCTCTTTCCTTTTGATATTTGTGCAACAGACTCTGATTTTCTCTGTTCCGTTTACTCTTTTGGAGACACCGATTTCCAAACACCATCTCTGCTCAGATTTTTAACTTTTACTTCTATCGTTTACTTTTGAATATTCTCGAAACTGCCACTGGCATTGCCTGGATTGCCCGTACAAACGTTGAGGTCAATTTGGTCATTTTGTGCTCATATAAGATAGCCAATCGTAATTAAATTGAATTTTTTAAAGTGGGTAATTATTTTTCTCCGAAATTCCCGGGGTAATTTGTATACAACCTTTTCATGAGATATTGATGCTGTGTGTAGGCCGGTAATTTTTTCTGTTCATTAATTGCTGTAGTAGTAAAAGTTTTGTTTGTTTGATTAAACTAACGTCAAAGGAGATATCGAATCCTTGGATTCCTCTCTATTCAATAATTTCAATTGTATCTGTACGTGTATTATGTGGAATGTGTGTCTATATATATATATATATAGTGCCGTGTGAGGGTGTCTTTGATTAAAAGTCAGGGACATGTTGGGAGATAAGCGTGTGGTGGTGCATTATGCTTAGTTGCTTACCATTGTTTTGACATTAATTCATTTTTAGCAAAGTTTTGTTGGGGTTGAATTACTAGATTGACCTTATACAAATCTGGTATATACATGTTGGTAAAAGTGGTTACTGGGCACTGATTATGATTGATTAGTGCGTGTCAGGCTGTCAGCCATGATTGCTAATGGTGGAAAAGAGAATAAAGCTATTGTCATGCATACCATTACATTAAAGCAAAATTGGTTTCAATGTTGTTTTGGGCTCATTTGGTAGAACAGATTGTCCTGGAGTTTCACAATATGAAACTTTTTAGTTGAGATGTTTACATAAACATTTCTCTTGGGCATGGAGATTTGTATCCGGAGCAGTTTAGGGTGCATTTAGTTGTGGAAATCTATTTTCCATCTCTATTATCTTTTAACACTTTTTGAAACAAATTTACACATTCTTAATATAGTTTGAAAAACAATACTTCTCTTTTCAATATAATATCGGAAAAGTTGAAAAACAATGTCCAAATTGTTGAAGAAAAAAAATGTTAAGGAAAATAAAGATGAAAAATGAAAAAACATTTTCCACAAATAGACGTACCCTTAATGTGTTTCCGAATGCCCTGCCTAAGAAAAATTGAGCTACCATTGCATGTTTAATGGTATAAGATAAATTTATAGGATTTAATGGTAGAAACTTTTCATTTGAGACTATAATTTCTTATGATGGTTGCCACCTATTATAATTTCATTCTCTACCAGCCATATTCATGATTATAAATTTGCCCATACAAATATCAAATAAGATAGAAACTGTGATGGAAATGTTTATTCTGCTAGACATTCAGTGATCCAGAAGCCATGTTTATGGTTGAAATGTTATAATATCACAGCTAATTATGTTAGTAAACGAGGTGGTCGGTCCATTCATATCCCAGGATTGAGTTGTTCTGAAATTTGGGGTCACAATTTCAAGTCAAATTAATGAACTTGAAAAGCCCTCCAAATATGTGTAAGTCAAAATCGGGGCAAATGCCTTTGACGAATTATGTGAATATTTCGAAGCAAATCATACAACTTTGTGACGCCATGATAAGATTTTTTTTATCATGACTGAACAACATTCTTTGCATCACTTCAAAGTTGTAAACTATGGTATTTTCCCTAATCATTTTTATGCATTTCTGCAGGGATGCAAACCTCTGGAGCGCATGGACATAATGGGAGGGTCTACGTCAGCTAGTCCATGCTCATCTTACCAACCCAGTCCACGTGCATCTTACAATCCCAGTCCTGCATCATCTTCCTTTCCAAGCCCTCGGGCATCTTATTACACCGCCAATACAAATGGTAGTACGCATCCCAATTCCCTCATCCCGTGGCTCAAGAATCTCTCATCATCTGGCTCATCTTCAGCATCAGCGTCAGCATCAGCCAAACTCCTCAACAATATCTTAATTCATGGGGGCTCAATAAGTGCTCCAGTCACCCCACCATTGAGCTCTCCAACTGCCCGAACTCCCCGAACCAAAAATGACTGGGATGATCCTGCTTCTGGGTCAGCTTGGGCTGGGCAGCACCATTCTTACCTTCCATCATCTACCCCACCAAGTCCAAGTCGTCAGGTTTTGCCTGATTCTGGATGGTTCGCCGGTATTCAAATTCCGCAAAGTGGGCCATCATCCCCCACATTTACCCTTGTCTCACGAAACCCGTTTGGGTTTAGGGAGGAGGCTTTTTCAGGGGGAGGTTCACGGATGTGGACTCCTGGGCAAAGCGGAACATGCTCTCCAGCAGTTCCTGCAGGTTTTGATCACTCGGCAGATGTTCCAATGTCAGATGGGATTGCAGCAGAGTTTGCATTTGGTAGTAATACAACAGGGTTAGTGAAGCCTTGGGAAGGAGAGAGGATCCATGAGGAATGTGTATCTGATGATCTTGAGCTTACGCTTGGAAACTCCAGAACCAGGTAAATTGCAATTTGGTATTATATGGATCTTCTGTTGAATGGATAAAGCCCATCTTTTCCTTTATTCATTGCTTTGCTGCTGCAGATAGGACTTGATGGAGGAGGGAGAAAAAAACATTACATCTCCATGATCTACGATTTTGTGTGTTGCACTTGGAAGGGCAGTTAATTAGAAGTACAGTGAGTAGGAGTGCTTGTTCTTTTCTTTTCTTTTTTTTCCCATTTTTTCCCATCATTCAAAAGGAAAAGAAAAAGAAATAGAAAGCTACAAAAGATTAATTTATAAATAGTTATTGGTGGTGACTTTGCCCCTTCAGTTCAATTAAGCCTTCCATCTTTATTCCCATTTTTTTAGAAAAAGAAAGGTCATTACAGTGTTGATACTGGTATTGGTTGTTTGATTTGATTTTGGGTTTGTGATTGAAAGGGATTTTGGATGTCAAGATTGACTACATTTGTGGTTCTCTAATAGTTTTTTTGGCCTTTTTTCTTTTTGTATTTTGGTGCCATGCTGTCTTCTTTCTCAAGCCGTATTTGTTCAATCTACACACGTCTTCTCTTTCTTTATATATTCACCATTAAGCGAACTCAGCCAAAGGAAGATGGAAGTAATGAAGAGAAAAGACTGACAACTCTGGGGCAATTAAGCGAACTCATCTCTCTTGACAAAGAAATCCATCATTATTATTGAGGACACGTGGACTAACCAAGGAATGGCATGTGGACCGACTAAGGAATGATACGTGGCAAACATGAAAAGGGACCAGCTGTGAGTGGCAAGAGTAGCCACTTCCCTCAAAACTGCTAGGACTTGATTTGAGGATGAAGCGTGAGGTATGTCAAAGGTGTCTCTTAGATGTCCTTAGTCGCAGATGCGCATGTGTCAATAGCTCGCAATTCTCATGTGGCTCTGGTATCGTAAAGGATGCTACCTAATTGATCATGCCAGCCTTCATATATTTGTCTCAAAGATTAAGCTATGCATATGTAAGTATGAATTAATTCTGACTGTGAAACTGTGAGTGGCTCATTAAATTAATTATAGTTTGTTTTATAGTATTTGCTACTTGGATAATCGTAGTAATTCTAGAGCTAATATGTGTAATAAATCCCGACTTCTAAAAAGGATGCATTTATTAGATAATAAGTCAACGCGGGCTTTGCTTGTTGCTATGATGATTCATGATAACTCGACGGATTGCAAAGCCATTGTGTTGGTGACACATCATTCAAATTTCTGCCTTATCAACTTTCGATGGTAGAATAGTGGGCTACTATGGTGGTGATGGGTGACGGAGAATTAGGGTTCGATTCCAGAGAGGGAGCCTGAGAAACGACTACCACATCCATGGAAGGCAACAAGCGCGCAAATTATCCCAATCCTGACACGGGGAGGTGGTGACAGTAAATAACAATACTGGGCTCTTAAAGTCTGGTAATTGGAATGAGTACAATCTAAATCCCTTAACGATAATCCATTGGAAGTCAAGTCTGATGCTAATAGCCGCGGTAATTCCAGTATATTTAAGTTGTTGCAGTTAAAAAACTCGTAGTTGGACCTTGGGTTGGGTTGGTTGGTTAGCCTATGGTGTACACCGGTCAACTTGTCCTCTCTGCTGGTGATCCGTTCCTGGGCTTAATTGATCGGGTTGAATCTCCAGCTCTGTTACTTTGATGAAATTAGAGTGCTCAAAGCTTGCCTACGCTTTGAATACATTAGCATGAGATAACATCATAAGATTTCAATCCTATTCTGTTGACCTTCGGGATTGGAGTAATGATTAGTAAGGATAGTCGATGGCATTCGTATTTCATAGTTGAGGTAAAATTCTTGGATTTATGAAAGACGAACAACTGCGAAAGCATTAACGAAAGTTAGGAGTGCGAAGACGTTCACATCATTAACCATTAAGAGGTGGCTCAATCATAGAGCTTGGGATCTCACAGTGTGAGGTCTCAAGTTTGACACTTCTTATGTCTCCTTGTGACGATCACAGGGCTATTTTATTAAATAGTCTTTTTTTCGGTGTGTGGAGTGTTATGCATCTTGAGGTTTAGAGTTCATGACGTGCTTATCAAAAATAGTTGAGGTCCGGACTAGTTTCTTTGTTAGAAAAAATAAATGAATGCATCATTGTATTCGGTATAACATCGTTTGGAACAAAAAAAATAACTTGTGATACTAAGGCAGGTAACTTTCCTTCTCTTATGGTTTTATGCAAATAAATATTCACTTTTGGTATTATGCATTTTTCAGTTATATCCAAAATTAAAAAAAAAAAAAAAAGCAAACGAAGTAAAATTGATACCCTAAATTTAAGAATTGATAATCATAGCGGGGACGTCCAAGCCAATGATCAATTATTGTGGAGAGTAGCTATAAACCCAACAAATCTTCTTCAAACTTTAGAGAGAAAAAGTTTGTTATGGAAAGAGAAAATACGTTCAGTAAATTATAATGCATTGTGAAGAGGAGTTTTCGAATTCAAGATTTTCGTTAGAAAAATATTTTTATCAACTAAATTACGTTTTGATCACACTTAATAAAATTAATACAATAAAAGCGTAAAAAAATTATGAAACAGAACTTTATGAGGGATAATATTCATCCCAACATTTGGGATAACTAAAATGGATCGAGAATGTCACATAAACGTGGACAACATTCTAAACAATGAATTTAGGATGGTCAAAATTGATAATCTATAATTAAAACAAAACCCAAGTCATGATTTTATTTGAGATGCATACAAGTGAATGTTTGATGGTTTATTTTTATGTTTTGAATATTATTAGTGTGATTTTATCATATCATCGCTCTCCTCTTAATTTATCACTTGGAGATATCTTATGTCACGTTTGGTAGATTGAATCAAAGACGTAATCGAATGCCCATTAACCGTGACAATTACATATTGTTTGGCTTGTTTAAAAGTATTGGAGTGAGTATTACATATTTAAAGCCATTTACACTAATGAACATTACACTCTTGAGGGTGCAACGGCCATTCCATTACAATATTTCATCACATAATATATGAACAATAATATAAAATAATAATTTATAAAATATTATATATAGTAATTATAATAAAATATTCATATAATACAATACTAAATACCATAAAATAATAATAATAATATCATTAATAATACATTTAGTGATATCGTAAAAACTAAAACTAAAACTAAAATTAACCATAATCTTAAATATACTAATAATATAAAAAATTAAATATTTTTATTATAATCATATTAAATATCATAAAATAATATATGAATGGTAATATAATATTATTGTAGTAAATAATATATCATATATCATATAATATAATAATATAGTAATCATAATTAAGAAAAGTACCAAATATATTACCTTAAAACTAAATAAAAGTAATACATAAGTTAATAAATATACAAATATAATTAAATATTAATAAACAAAATATCATAAGATCATAAAAAATACTAATAATAATATAATTAACTAATAAAAGATATTTAAATAGTATATTTAGTAATAACATAAAAATTAAATTAAAATAAACTTACGATAAAATATGGTAAGGATATAAAAATTAAATATTTTTATTATAATAATATAATATTTTAGTTTCATAAAATAAATAATCATATTAAATTAATAACAATAAAGGATAAAACTAAAATTAATTAAAATAAATATAATATTATAACTAGTATGAGTAATTTTAAATAGAATTTTATACTCAGACATCATAAACAATTTGATTTCATTTTTGTGGTCTGAAAATGTTAACCAAATTAACACCGTACTTAATCAACTCCAATTTAATTAAAGAGTTTTTTTCCGTGTTTTAATCAAATAACATAATCAGCTTCCAACCTCGATTAAATTAGAGCCTCGAGTTCAATAGATGCTTTTATCATTTGGTTGATCAATGCATTCTGCGACGGCCAACTGGTGGTCATGGATTGAAGCCCGCTGTAAAGGAAATGAAATCAATAGAGATTTAACTATAAATTGAGAAACCAAAAAAATAAATTGATTGATTTTATCAATTCATACCGGTTTAAAACAGTTTTTATAGAATATCAACCAACTCACCAGAATCGTCTTTAGCTTCGCATTTAGAGTGGCACTTCGTATCACATGCGGGAATCGTGTTTGGGGCGCTTGCTTTGGTGCAATCTTGATAGCAAGTAGCCTCAGTGAGGTGCATTGCGGCGACGAGAACAAGGCACATAAGAAACACTGCAACAAGCTTCTTCTATTTGCAGTATTTCTTTGTGACTAATTGATAAATTAATGATACAAATGAATATATATTTTCGGTAATTATTAATTTGAGGCTTGAAAAAGTCTATGGGGTTTGTGGTTAATTTTTCATGCATGCTGGAATTAATGGGGTTTGCTAAAAATTGAAGGCACTCGGTTGGTGAATAAAGAAACTTAGTCAAATTTTCATGATTTGGTGTAAAATATCAAGATATACAGTTTTTATTTATTGAAACGATGTTATAATACACATAGTACAAATAGAATGATTTATTTAATTACAACAATTTCTTACCCTCATCATGCATTTGTTTGATCCTTCTATATGTTAATTGGCATGTACTGTATCACACATATTTTTACTAGATAAAAAGTTGAAATTATTAGGAGCCAATGTTTATATATATATATATATATATATATATATATATATATATATATATTGAATCTCAAGTCCAAATTAATGTGTCTTTAATCATTTATGTTTTTGCAGAAATACCATTCTTAATTTATTACTTAAGAAAAACCAAGAATTCGCAATGATATTTTGTCATTGTCAGAAAATGTTTGGAACAACAATGTTGCACCGTGAAACCTTCTTGTGCGGTGAAAAACTGTTGTTGCGGATGTTTGAATCTATGATATTTCAAGTTTTAGCAACAACAAATTTTCATTGCCAATAATTAATTCATTTTAATTTTAGCTTTACCTATTAGTGTTTACACCTATAATCATTTAGCACCTAAATTCTATTCAAGGATATATGCAAATCCAAGATATTCTTTATGAAAAAATGCTTCTAATTCAATTAAAACATAGATACAAATCCAAATACTATTTCTCATTCCTAAAATATTACTGATTCAATTCACACAGATAAAAATCCAAAAGAGTTATATAATGATTTACTACTAAGAGTTTCATCACAAATACAAAAAGATTAAAAAGCCCTGTTTCCACTATTCTTCTTCATGGCATAATCATACTCGAACTTGGAAAGGATGAGAAGGAGAAGGAGAAGGAGAAGGAGAAGGAAAGGAGGAGGAGAAGGAAAGGAGGAGGAAAAGGAGAAGGAAAGGAGGAGGAGAAGGAGAAGATGAAGGAAAGGAGGAGGAGGAGAAAGAGAAGGGGAAGGAGAAGAAATGATCATATCATGGATGTTGATTAACTTGTAGCATATTTATATTCCTTATTCTTTTGGTAATTGGTGAAAATTAATTTTGCTGATAGTTTTGCATCATTATGGTAAAAAATTAAAATTAACTTGTAAGCATATTTCTATTTCTTGTTCCTTTTTGTATCTTATATGAATTTTAAGTATTGTGTATATATTTTCTTCGTACTTGTTTTTTTACTAAACATGATGTCACCTAGGGATAAAGCACGTGGCAGGAGGGGCGACGCAACCCCGATAAAGGAGATGATGCCACAACTTCACATTTCCTTACTTTAGGTAACTATATATTTACTTTTATATCATATATAAATCCCTTCTCCCTTTTTGTTTTTCATTTTGGCTTAGAAAATCCCTTTCTTTAAATTGCAGAGTCCGTGGATGATGTTCAGGAGGATGTGGACGAGGATGGCGAGGATGACTATGAAGATGTACCTCATAGAGGGAGAGGGCCAAATAGATTCCCCCTCCTCCCAAGAATGACCGACCTTTGCTTCGCATTAGAAGCGAGAGGTAATATATTTTAGTAACAACATTTATGTATTAATACCATACAAGCCAATTTTTGCATTTGACTTTAAACTTTTGATTCTTGTAGGGCATTCAATGGGGCTAAGGGCATCGTGAAGACAATAACATTGATTGCAAAGATTCATCACAAGGTCCATTGCAATTCATATTGGCAGTTTACCTCCTCTGTGCAGGATATGTGCTTCAATGACTTTCTGGTATAATTTATTTTCTGTTATATGTTTATTATATGTGTTCCATATGAACAAGTTGCTGTTATTTAGTATTTTTTTTTCTAAACTTTTCTATAGGTTGCAAGTAATAATTTATCCCTAACATTTTAGCATCGTTATAGATTTTCCACCTCGGAGGAGAACAGGCGCACCCCAAATATTTTTAACTATATTGCTCAAAAGCGGTTGTCTAACCACCTAAACAAAGCCCGAGCTAGATTTGAACGAGAACATGGGCCAAACAAATTAGAATAGAAAATGTGGAGCAAGCATTGGATGAGGTAGCGAGATTGGGATGGATTTGTGGGTTACAAAGGGTTGGGAGAGGCGTTAACAGGTTGTATCATCTAATATGCGGACAAGGGATAAGCTTTCCACCATGTTGGGGGTTCTATCAATACGCAAGAGCATGCTGACCATATGGTAAATATAATTATAATGTCAATTATCTACATAATGTTTATTTTTTTAAATTCATGAATGTGAATGTTATTTTTTTTAGATGTACATGATTATTATATTAATTCCATTTTTAATACAAATTTCATTACCAGATATAATTGACAGATGTGACTTGGGCATTGCGCCCTTATAAATCCCTCATCTAGTGTGCATTAAAGAGAATGTTCTTTCTTAGACTTTGTTGGGTCACTGTTTTAAGCGGTGATTAAAATCAATTTTTACCTTAATCTAAGGTAAAAATTGGTTTCAATCACTGCAATGACCAAACAACACTTTAGTAGGGTACACTTTGGGATCTAAGCTCTGATAAGCTGCCATCTCAGACGTGGAGTGCTTTGAGAGCGTTCCGCTTTCCCTTTGACTTTGTTTTTGAAACAGGTTCTTTGTTGTTTTTCATTTCACGCAGTAGATTCACCATTATAAAACAAAAGATGGAAGTGATGAAAGGAGACTTTCTTCGTATGGATTTTGGATAATGTTGCAATGATTTTGGCAGTCTATACAATGGGAATTTATTAAGGTAAAGCGAATCACAGTCAAATGTGCTGTACTCGTGTATTGTATTTGGTAGCAAAATGATATCGGTCCTCTTTGTTGCTGGAATTATAAGCTGGAAAGGAACAAAATCATGTTGATGGTGTTAAAGACTTGTAAAGCACCTTGACTGAAGCCATGGGAGATGATGCATGAGGCTACGTATCTATCAAAGGGGAATGGTTGGACTTCCTTTAAACTAGGAAATCACATTCCATTGATTCAATACAAACATGATTATGTTAATTGGACTCAGAAGTAAAGATAAATCCAGGGAATTTATCAATGATGAGTTTGTTCTTAATGAAATTCATCAGATTAATCTATGTTCAGCTTGATCGGAGAATGACATCAAATTGAAATTCCTTGTTCATCAATGTCAACTATTTTCATGTACTTGACAACAAAATCTTGGTTTTGGCTACAAGCATTAGTTAATGGTCCAAGATTTACTGATGTTAAAGCAAGATTTAACAAAACAGTGAATAATTGTGTGATGTTAAAGCAAGATTTCCTGATGTAATGATGTTCAGAAAAATTGTCTGCCAAAGCATAACCAAGATTTTCCGGGTGTCACTCATGTCTTTGACTCTACACTGCTCATCTTTCATTTTGCTTGAAGTACCATTGTCCTACTTATATCCAAAACATTTTAAATAATGATATGAAGTTTGGATCATTCAAATCAATAAAAATATTAAAAAAATATAAAGAAATACCTGTGTTGAAAATATAATCATATCCAACACCGTATCCAACACCGTATCCGAGTAACATAGACCAAAGTTAATAAAAAAATAAATTACATTTAATCACATATAATTTGATCTAACTTATATATAAAGATCCGTAATTTTAAAATATACAGATACCTCATTGAAATATACATTTTTTGATATAAGAATACAGATCTCTCTGAAATATACATATCCAGTGAGTATCTATATATTTTAAAACTAAAGATCATTATGTATAGATTAAGTCAAATTAAAAGAAGCTAAATATAATTTACCCTTAATAAAATTACCTCTTTGTATTCCTCAACATTTCTTGAAGTATTGGATATTCAACTTGTAAACCATTGCCGTGCACTTAATCATAGAGTTCACGAAACACTCGTCTCTCTTCAAAATTTACTTTCTCAATAGATGTTAAAGTTCTTACTAGAAACTCTTAAAAGTTCTTATTAGATAAGGAAAACAACCATCCAAACAAATAGATAATTTCTTTGTCTCCTTGGGAATAACGTTTCCCTTGTGAATAAATTTGAACTTTTCAACAATGGAATTATTATATATTTATATAAAATCAGAGAACGCATAGGTAATTAGCCTAATATTTGTCATCATATACATTGCAATTGCGTATAAACATTTTCCCCTTTTTTTCTGCCTTTCTTTATTAGTTTCTTTTGGCAGATATTCTCCATGTCAGCTGTACACCACTTGAATATCAACAGTTTACATTGGCAAAGAATAGCAGGGAAGACTTGCAACAGATGAATTGAGGGATTTACTTCATTTTGACATTTTTGGAGCAAATATTTGATTTGGAACTCCAACCAAATCACCTTTTGAGGTTCTGATATAGATCTGCCAGGCCACGATAGAGAATGGCAGCAGCAGGTGGCTTAGGCATTGAGCCAAGAAGTATGTCTGATGCAGTTATTGATTGGCTGCCATAGAATCGGGAATTCTCACGTGCCCTGGTGGTGACAATGCTCCCTTCAAGAGAACACCCAACAAAAGCACCTGCGAATTTAACAATAGTCAAACTGTGTAGCATGGAACGGAACCAAAAAATATAAAAGAATGTTTTAATTCTCAGGATGGTGTAATTTGTTTGTACATATGCTAAGATTCTAAGAAAGAAGTGAGGCAAAAAAATAGCTTATTTGAAATGCAGATTTGTGAAAAAAAACAAAATCTTTAACACTGAGATCAATCAAAAGGCATATCCTATAGTATCAAGGACTGAAAGGATATCAAAGGAGACTCCAGATGAAGCTTGCATCACAAGCTTTCAGCCATAATGATATGACATGAGGCAAGGAATTCTAGACCTAAACTGGGAAGGACCAGGACCAATGTAAAACCAGTAGAGCTGTGAGCAAAGACAAACATAAAATTGTCCTAGGCAGGCTTGGCCACGGGTGGGGAAGGTTTCTGATTATCATGAATGCTGTAGAATAACATAAAGTGACAAAAGTTCACGCTCACAGGAACTGAAGATTGGATAACAGACCATCAAGTCTTGAGTTCAAAACAACACAAGGTGTTATATGTACTGAAATAAAAAACTAAAATCCCAAAAACCTTGAGGTTCTTCCACAGGATGTGTTTTTGGGACTTCCTATTATTGGTGGAAGGCTACTACTAATTCAATGGTTATATGACTACTGATTCCAGCAAATCTGAAACTGACCTAAGTTTAAGTTTCACAGTTAGGATGGTACAGTAGTGGACAGCTATTTTTGTCAGTAAATCTGAGAAAGCATTTATAATGGAACAAAAGAGATACTATTGCGTTGAGAAATAACAAGGCTATATAATGGTACAAGATGAAGTGATCACCACAAAAGTGGGAACTAAAGGTAAAGATTGGTTACGAACTTGAAACTGCATCTCATGATTTTGCAACTTGTCAGAGGTGTCAAATTAAAACATCAATTATCTCATTCATATTGTTGTAAAACTCGGATAAAACACATACCTTTACTGCAGCTGTATGTATAACAAGCAGCATGACCACCATCACCAGCTCGGACATCAGCTTCAACTGCTCGTCCAATGATGCCAACTGCTGCACTCAAACCGGCTCCAATAGCGATATGTGCATTACTACTAAATGTCTTGACAGCTTCAGTTGTTCTCAATACAATTATAAAATCTGTCAATTCTCCTCCAGCCTGCAAGTGAACAACCCCAAAATTATGAAAAGGAAAAGCCAAATAGTTAATAAATTCTCAAGAGATTAGTAGACATATATTTGATCAATTTCCCCTTTTTATTTTTTATTCTTTCTTATAGATAGATTAGAAAGAAGGAGGGACAATAACTAAACGTTACAAGTTGAGAACATTAGAGAAAACTTTCTGAGTCTTTCAAAAAGAAGCTGGAATTACAGCCTTGTTAATTAAATATCGTAACAGCAACAAAGGATACACAAGATAAGTTACCAAAATTCTCTAAGCTTAATCGAAAAGGGATATCTATATATCACAGTTCAGCACAACTGAATAATCGACTACTTCAGAAAACCACAAAACAGAAATGTTTCCTGTACTTTCGAAGTTGGAGGTGGTTCAGACATCCATTACTTCTCTCCCATCAGGTAAAATTTCAAAATGGAGACTTTCCCAAGAATTTTATTGAGGAAAGCCACCCACTATCTTTCATTTTCCAATAATTAGAGGACATGAATTTCGGACAGGAGAAACTGATAAGTCGAAGTTGTTAGAGATGAACAAGCTACTTCACCTGAGCTCCCCATCCCACACCAAATGAAGAAATTGCAGAGGGTGGAGACCATGAGCCATCTTCTCTACAAGCAATCACAAGTCCAGTTCCAATATTGTATGTAACCATCACTCCAACTTTTGCTACAGTAATTATTGCAAGGCCTTTCGCTTGGCGTAGAACAGCATCTGGAATTTTCTTCTCAGGTTTTAGAGAACCAACCTGAGCAATGATATGCAAAATGAAATTCAGTGCGTGAGATTTTCAAAGAAGTTTGTGAGATAATTTCACTAGGAAAATATCAACAACATAGAAGATTTAAGTTGGTTATGCAAGGTATATTCTCATTACCATGAGAAAATGGATCAGTTCAAGCTAATGCATTTACTTAAATATCAGGCCTCCTCGACTGAATTCAAATTCAGAGGAAAAGCATTCTTATGCAAAACACCAATTGATTGGTTTGTTTCTTCAACTTCTACCATCATGGTAGCCGGTTAAGAATGATAAGTATCGAAACTTAGTTCTTACCTTACTGATGTAACCCCGAATCGTGTTTGTTGCCTTATAAATCTCATATTCCATGGATTGACCCCATGGAAAATTAGCCCAGGATCTCAAAGTACTGAGATCTGTCAGGTCATGAGTTGGCAACTGAGCAGCATTACTGACTTGGTCCATCAAGTATGGCTGCACAGACTCAACCCGCACACAGCATACATCGCAAACTCGTTGGGGATCTGAAACACGAAATTTTGCTGGCAACAAGCTCCTCCCTTTAGAACACTCCCCACAGAATATTCCTCCACAAAACCGGCAGTGATGCCTGGAGCACATGATTGGATGAAACCGCACACCACACAGCATACAAGAAGAAGCAGCACTGTCAGGCAACCACTTGGGTGGCTCTGCTTCAAGAATTTCGCTTGCATTACCAAAATTGGCCTCGGTAAGAGTTTGAGCCATCTCCTGCCAAGCTTGTTCAAGTAGATGGCTCGATAGCCATGAAAAGGTACATCTATGGATATCACCTGAGGTAAAAGCATTCACTTTCCCGCGAGCTGCAAGTAACATGTCCACTATCACATCCCACATGGTCAATTCATCCTCTTCCCCAATGTACTGGCTCCACCCCATGTCCCCTTCAGGGAAGTATCCCCCATTCATGCTAAAACCTCTGGCCCACTCTTCATGATCAGTTTCCAACATGGGTGGAACTGAAACAGGTATCCAAACCCCAGTTTCTTCAGAAAGTGGCGAGTCATAAAAGAAGTAATTTCCTAGCTTCTGCTGCCCAGCTTTCGGTTCTCTCTTCTCATCATTCTCCTCATTGGAGCCTTCACGAAATGCAGCATCACATTCTCCAGATGTACTTGTTCTTTGGCTCCCAAGATCACGAGTGGCTAGTGAATCATATTGCATTTTATGATTTTCTAGGTCCTCCTTGCCCTATTACCAGCATCAAACAAAAGCAAAGACCAGTCAACAATATGACATCCAAATATGAAAACATTGAACTCTTGTTTTCAAGTTTAAAAATTTTGATTTACAGAGTAGGGGTCCAAGCACCATATAAATAAACAGAAAAGCCAACACCAATTCAACCCAATAGAAACACTACAAAGATATAGATTTTCACAACTCCAACTCAAAATTATGTAACAAAGTCCCCATTGAAGTCTCCACCCTAAAACCAACATTATTGTACAGTGGCACAAGTCTTGTGATCATTGTGGTACATTAATGACCTAGCCAAAAGCACCTACTAAAACATGGAAAAAAAAAAAACTTGCCCAAAGCAAATATTTTATTTTTCTTCGTCTCTTTTCACCAATTCTGGTAAAAGGCAAAATCTTGTTACCTTATTTTGATTCTGGAGAAGCTAGTTTCGAAATCAAATTACACCAAACATTACCTTATTGTGTTTAAGGCTGATAGCACAAAAGCAACTGATTTCTCGTTTAACAACGCCACGGAATCACTCTATAAATCGCAAAATTCAACCGACCCGAAAAAATACAATAAAACACAACGAAATAAATAAAGCATCACCAAAGAGAAACAAATAATTACCTCTAGAGAACTGGATATTCGATTGCCGGTATCTTGGCAGAGGGATGAATCAGAAACCCTAGCCCCCAAATCGTGAGTTCCTTGAGCTTCAGTTTTGGGATTGCAATTCTGATTGTTGCCGTCCATCGATTACCATATATCGTTTAATTTAATCATAAAACAAAAAATATATATATATATATATATATATTTTATTGTTGATGTTGAAAAAAGAATTTAAGGCAGGAAAATTATCATTTAGCAGGGATTGATCAAATTATCAGTAGATGTGTCAAAACGGAAAAAGGCAGAGCAAATAGAAAACGAAAGGCTAAATGGATTTGAGAGTTAAAAAAAGAAGAACAATATTCCCATGTTTCTTCCTTTTTGGGGTTCAATCATCGAGGAGTCATTTTTTATTCTATTTAATTATCTGTTTATCTTATACACACGCAACTACAGTTGCAAGGAAAGAAATAAACTTATTATTTATTAATATTAAATTATAATTTAGTGTTTAAAAATTAATTTTAAAAATAAATTATTTAATGTTTGAGTATCTTAAACTGTGAAGGTGGATAGATTTTTGGTTGCGCTGGTTGCAAAATATGTTTTTTTGTATTGATTGGTATTTTTTTGAAAATTTTATTAATAATATTTTTATATATTCAATTATAATATTATCAGTAAAGTTTTAAAAAATTATCAATCAAATTTTTACGAATGAATGAAAACAAGAATTTTTCATGGAGGTATGCTGAAATTAACTTAAAAACTATCAAAAAGGTCATATTATATAATATGAGATATTATTTTAAAATTTGAACAAATGAAAATCAAACCATATTATAATTTAAAATTGATTTAAAAAAATATGGTACCAAGTTTCTTCTTAAAATTCAATTATTTTTTTTAAAATTATAATCTCTCTAAAATATAAAATGGACAAAACTGGCATGTGAAATAAAATATTGGCTTATAAACTTATAAAATGAATCAAATATGTTTTAATTGTATTATTGATCACTTTTTTTCCAAGACAGAGAAATTATTACATGAGGATGGCATTCTTTTGATTTAGCGATTATTTTGAATTTTATATTTAAAAAATTTAATTCAATTTCTTTCTCATTAATATATTAAAATAAATCCATAAAGATAAGTTATTTGGCTGAAATATAAAAAATATATAATCACATAATTTGTGCTGCAAGCCAATCTCAAGTTCCTAACCACTCTAAAAAAAGGCCTTTACATTTGGTATTTCTATTTCTCACAACCTGTAGAACTAAGTAGACAGGAAAAAAGTCTTAACAAAGTCCAAAAACAATCCTAAATCTCTGTCTTCATCCATGGCAACATCAGGCTCTAGATTCTCAATAATCCTACTCCTGGTTCTCCTCCGCTCAGCATCATCATCAGTATCTTCAGCTTCTTCTTCGTATCGCAGCTTATTGGCTTTTCAAAGGGACAACAGAAACAATCAGATCCCTAACTGCAATGAGATGGCGTCGAGATCTCAGTGCTCTCTTAACCCCAAATACCGCTGGTGTCAAAGCGATGCTCTCGATGATATGTGCTTTAGCAAGGCTGAGGCTTGGAGGTTGCCCCAGCAAGTCTTCAGTTGTGATTCATAATTTTCTCTCTTCGCTCTCTTTACTTTTGCTAGAATTTTTTTTTGGGTCATAGTTAGTGGGATCCAGTTTTTTGTAATTCTTAGGGGGTAACTTATGATATTAGGGAGCCTGTTAGCTTCTATTTCTTATTCTTCTTGTTTACTGATCCTTTATATGATATGGCTTTCTCTGTATTTTTCCTTTATTTTCTTTATTGGGTGCTGTTTGCTTATGTAATTAAATTGCTTGCCATGAGGTTCTATTAATATGGAGCATTTGAAAACTCGGAGCTTGTTCTCTGCTTGTTCATCCACACTTTGATTTTTTAGCTTATGTAATTCGATTGATGGCCACAGGATTGTATAGTGCATGAGAATATACGAAATGGGGACTTTGTTCTTTGCTTAGTGATCATGATGGGTTTTCTTCTTCGATTTTATGTTTTTTCCCCTTAATTTGCTAACTCATGTGAATCCGTTGAGGGAGCTTCTTGTTTCTGGTTACAGAATTCGATTTTACAATTAGGATTAGACTCTTTTCCTTGTTGATGTCTTAGACCCAGGAAGACAAAAGGCCTTTAGTTAAACTTGCCTTTTTATGAGAATTTTATTCAGGGGTGCATTATCACGTTCTAAAACCTACTCATTTGGGATTATATGCTCCATCGAGCTAAAGATCTCGCTGTCCTCGGGGATTGGTGAAAGAAATGAGTGATGATAAATTCCTTCTGTGTAGAAATCCCTAGTTCTATGTTGCAGTGCTAATTCCAGGTCATGTTCTTGGATGTGCCCTCTTCTTCTGCAATTGTAGTTTTTCTTATTTTCATCTGTGCTACCTGTTAAGCTGTTCTAAGTTTAGGTTCTGAAATTCTGAGTGTTAGAGCTCTGTATAGATCTATGGAAGCCTTTGAGACTGGCTCCGACTACAAGCAACTATGGCGATATATATTATCCCCTTCATAATAAACTATGGCAGCTCCCTTTCCCGGGATTTTGTCTGTTGCATTTCCTGCTTTTTCCTTTTTTGGGGCTTTATGGAATTCTACCTTTGAAGCAAGTTATCAGTGCTTGTTTCTCAGTTAATTTAGTGGTCAAAATGATTTATTCGGCGCCTGCTCATTGAGTTGTTGAAACACAAAGGGAGAAAAGAAAAAAAAACTACTTTCTCTTATAGAAATCCCTTATTCTCAAAGAGGTTTATAATGACATAAGCACGCCTGTTGTCTGCTTACATATGAGGTTTGATTATGCAGCTTTTGTTTCTCTTAATACCTACTCCATTTAAGAGTGAAAAATACTACCGAAGGACAGAGAAGATGGTATAGCTTGGTGGAAAGGATTCAGAAAGGAGGTTCAATTCTATAAATAGCTTGACAGGCTGTCTCAGAGGTTGAAACTTCAAAGAAGGTTCATATGAATCTGTTTGCAACTCGAAGAGCTCTGCTTCTGAATATCTAGAGAAGTGAAGTTCTGAAGGAAGGAAGCATGACAGTTATGGAAAAATGAGAAAAATAGGTACTTTATTGTGGTTGGTGGAACATGGAAGTATAGTAATTTGCTGAACATGAAGCTTGTGAACAGGAAGCTATTGGCTTGGGGCAGGGGGAGACTAACTACAAAAAAGGTTTTCTGGGGGCGGAAGAAAGGGATCTAGTTTCTGTATCTTGTGATTAATTACATTACAGTTTGCAATAAACCAGAGCCCTAAAGTTGGTGCCAGGTCTTGGGTATGATTTTTGAGAATGAATGTGCTGTTAAGGTTTTAGTTATCCCATAGAATTGCAGCCTATAATTAGTAACTTCTCATGCTACGTGTGAGAGCTGCAACAATCTAAGACATTTCTTCTGATTCTGACTTGGCTGTGATTTTTTTTTCTTTCTGTAGCACATCTGCATGTTTTTTCTTGTCTGGTTCAATATCTGAAATCAAGAGCTGAAGTTGCATGAGGGAAATCCCTAAGGCAGTGACCTTGTCAGTGATAGGATGTGCACCCAATACTTCAATAAACTCCTCTCTTCATTCCCCCCTCAGATATGCCTTTTAAACGGTTCCCATCCATCACTCTAAGAAACTCATCGTCCTTCCCCAGCAGCTTGTGGTTCAGATATACCTTTTAAATTCCCATCTTGCTAGTGTTGTCCTGTTCTTCTTGCTAGAATATTCTTTCATCTTACTGATTCATGTTCTCAAGGAGGGAGAATCTTCAGTGCAGGCTAAACAATTGCAATTCCATTAAAAAGTCCTTGACGCAAATTAGTGCTCACTAGTACAAAATTGAAAAAGGGTACCCTGGAAAAATCCAACAACCAAACCTAACTGTCAAGACACAATTTTGAGTGGTACCCTGCATTTAATCAAAATCATTTCAACATAACATTGAAGGGATAAGAGACAGATATCAGTAATTAGATATTCATTAATAGTACATATATAAACTGAATAAGAGCATTTTTGTTGAACATTAACACATCGTTTTGGGTTAAATTCAAGTTAAATCTGATCAAAAATTTTTGTTTTGAAGAGATTTAAACAAATTGATTTAAACTTCCTTGCTTAAATCTAACCTCAAACATGATTAAATTCCATTTTTGTTGCAACATTGAACGAAACAACTCTTTTGTTCAATGCAAAAAAGACCTCCCCAAAACCTTAAAATGCCAAATAGAACCAAAAGAATCAAAAGATAGTCCAAAATCACAACATACTGTTGTTAATTTCCCCCTTGGCAACAAACTCCTTAACAGCAACCTTCATATCTTCAACTTCATCACACCCTTCAAAGAACTCAACTAACTTCCCCAACTCCCTGTCCTTGAGATCATCAACAAACTGCTTGATCGGCACTGCGTTTTCCGGCTGCAAAGCGTACGCGTTCGGGTTGTCGTCGACGATTACTACGCTTCCCATTTCCCTCCCTGTCGCCGACAAGTCCTTAACTAACTTCCCGTCGATTTCTCTGCACGAATCCCGATAAAGCCGGTGGGAGATCACGTGCTTCCTGTCCAACCTGTCCAGAACAAGAGACGCGTACTCTCTCAGCCCCGCCGTGAACACCACGACCTCGTACTTGGCACCGATTTTCTCGAGAAATTCGTCGACCCCAGGCCGCTTCACCACGAAGAAAGTCATCACCTCCCCTTCGATCTTTGGCCTCACCACGAAATCGACCCTCACCGCCGGTGGCTGCTGCGTCGAGTGAACCAGAGTCTCGTCAAGATCGAGGAAAATCGTTTTCTTGTTCTTCTCCTCCTTCTTCAACGGAGGGAGCAAGGAATCTTCGTTATCGAAGAAGGAGAGTTTTCTCGGGGTGATGATGGAGTTGGATCCGATGGATCTGAGTTCGGGTTCGGGTTCCGGGTCGAGATATTGGTCTTTGAGGATCTTGAACCCTTTGGTGCAACGGTTGGAGGAGGAAGGGGTGCCGATGCGGGCCAATTTTGAGAAGAGGCGGAGGAGGCGGCGGTGGCAGGTGAAGATCGAACGGTTGAGGGAGGCGAAGATGGAGGCTGCGGCAGCGGTGGCTGCGGATGAGCATTTGGGTGTAAAGTTCTTCCGGTGGTGGCGGCGGTTGTGGTGGCGATGGCGGTTGTTGCTCTTGATGGATTTTGTTGGGGTTCTCTTGCTCATCCTGTTGGAGGCCATTTTTTCTTGTGTGTTGATATTGTTGGAGTTGAGAGAAAACAGAGAGAGACGGAGAGAGGAGAAGGATGTTGTCGGGTTTGAAGAGGTGAAGGGGGGTTTTAAATTTTGCTTCGGTGTAACGGTCATATATGGTTAGGCTCGGAACCGAAGCTCGAATTTAGTCTAGAAAGCGTAATTTAAATGGGCTGCCTTTTTTGTATTGTCTTCGCTGTTAGTTGCTTGTTTCTTAAATTGTTTTGCTGTTTCCTTTTCAGTTGATTCAGGAAAATTAGTGTTAGCTGTTGTTTGTTAATTGTTAGTTGTTTAGAGTAGGCTATTATATAGTACCATTTTTTTTCCTTTTTTGGCTGTTTATTTTTATTTTATTTTAATAAAAATAACATTTCAATACGCGTTATGATTTCTCTAACGTGCTCTCTCAATGAAGTTATATCAATGCTCTTATTTTTGTTTGATATACAAGAAAATTCTCTAACCAGTGATATAATGATCTATAATGCCTTCTAAAAGTGAAAAAGTAGTTGCACAAATGAAATAAAGTAATATGTTAGTTAACTACACGTGGTAAAAAAACAAAACAATAATTTCATACCGAAAATCATTATTTTATTAAAATATTTGGAAACACTCAACTGTCTTATTGCTTGATAGATTTTCGTTAACAACATTGTTTAAATAATAAAAATTAATTTTGCAATTTCATTAAAGTCAAAGTTTTGATTTTGAGAGTAAACACTAAAAAAGTGCTTCTCGAATACTATAAATATATTATATAAATAGGAAAAAGCTCTAGTTTAAAAATGTATTTCTCACTTAAGAAGTTATATAAATAGTAAATCAGTCTTTTAGATTGTAATGAAAACAAAGTGAACGAAGGTCACAATTTTGATACTGCAAGTGAACAATAAAAAATATTTTTAACTTGAGAGTGATGCATCGATAAGGATGCAGATGAATAAGTTACTCACGAAATTTTACATATCTATAACCGTATCCGTTTATTTGTTAATTTGTTATTTGAATCTAAATACAAAATTATTAAAACTATGAAATACTATCCGTTATCGCGAAAAACCCATTTATTTATGTTCATACCTGCTTAAACGGATACGATTAAGATCGATTAACCGCAAAATACTCACGAATTGTACCCAGCTTACAATATTGAGAACTCTTTTAGAAAGGAATGAATATAGAGTGTTTAAATCATCTGACATTCAACCATTCTAATATACTAGAAAACCAACACTAAAGTAAGTTAAAGGCATAAAAATATCACACCCACACAATTTCAGAATTTTCCTTTTCGGATTTGAAGTTTACACTCAAATTAAGCATGATTTTTGAAAATTAAAGTGAGAGATCAGGGTTCACATACTGCAAACTGTAAAAGAAATTGAATTTATCTATAATTTGATATATTAAAAAAGAAAAAAGAAAGACAAACAAGATAGAGTGCTCAGAGAGTAATTAGATGTTAAGAGCACCTAACTAGTTTTTTTTTGGGCATATTTAAGGAAGTCAACAATTTCAAGAATCGAACCCTAAAATTTACCCTAAATCCCACCCAGTCTAGCTAGTTGGTTATAAAGACAGAAAACACTGCCTTCATTTCATTAACCAGTAGTAATCAAATACTCGTGGCTCCCCACTTGACTTGGATCTTATTAAGGTTGGTTTTGGTTGTGTTGGTATATAATTCATGGGTATATATTTTGTATCAAATGTGTTTTTTGTCTCTTGATATTAAGCTAGCAATCGTTAAAAAGACATACAATGTCTTCAGTTAATTACTCCATAATTTAAGCTTTCTTTGCAAGCACTTAACATATGTATGTTAAAGTTGAGCATTACAAGATTCTTAATTAGGGTTTTGCACTGGTGGTATTGTTACTAATGAGCATAATGCTTCAAGTTGAAACTAGGATAGCAACAGGATAGGTTGAAGTGAAGAGTTCTATTTTCGCTCTCGTTTCTATTTGTAAAAATACTATTCGTCGTCGTCCTCATCTCCGCTGAAGATTTCATTTTATCATTTGTTCCTGTCTTTGTCGAAGATTTTCGAAGAACTCAATCTTCATCTTCGTCCTCGTTCTCGTCCCCGTCTCTTTTTTGTTTTCAAATCCAAAATCGATCAAGAGAAAAGAAAAAAAACCATTATGCTCTTCAGTACCTATAAGTATAAATAAAAAAGTGGTGCGGTCGTAACTGAGTAATGAAACTTTATTTCTACTTTAAATAGCTACTTATATAACTAAAGAGTAATTAAGTAGTTATCAAGTTTATCTAATATATTTAGATAAAACATAAAACCTAATGCAATAGGGGATAGGATGAGGATGGGGATGGAGATTTTGCGAGACGAAGACAGCCTCTTTCATCTCCATCCCCGTTTAAATTAGAGTTTTTTTTAAAATTTTCCGTTGATAAAATCACTTTTATACTCGTCCCCGACGAGTCGAAGAATTCCAAAACTTCGCCGAAACCAAATACTTTTGTCATACCTAATTGAAACTCCATATGAAAATTACCAAAAATAATACTCCTATAAACTAATAATTAAAAACAAAAGGGCGGTTTATCGGCGAGCCTTGCTTTTGTTGTTGTTTTATTGTCATATATACTTTTTTTTTATTGGTAGATGGTTTTTATTTTGTGGTTATTTGAGGTGAAATTTTTATTTGGTAATGGTGGGAAAATGAAATTTGTCTCAAATTCTTAGAAAGTGTGAGGGGAGAAAAGAGATTAGATTTTGATACTTGTTATCTTTCAACTATGCCTGCAAGAAATTTGAAGAATTTAAGCAGTTGTGCCTAATTTTATTAAGTTTTATTCCATTTTGAATTATGAAAGAGATTAGGATTTTGAAAATTATATTTTCTAATAACATAGGCGCCTGAATAGCAAAGCTTTTACTATGCTGAGCCCAGTCAACCAATTGAGTTAGTTTTCTGAGAGAAGCAAACGGCCATAAAATGTGTTACTCACTTTTCCTTGCCTTTTGGCTATAACAGCATTTTCTGTCCTGATAGAACCCTGCATCCATTTATTTAATTGTTTATGGATACCCGATCTGAAATTGTGGCCTCTAGCGTTACTAATTACTTCGTGAACTTGTATAAATTGGTGCTGGTAAGTATGGAAAATAGGATTAAGCTCCATTACCATAGCTAGTTGATGTTGTAGAGATTACTATAGCTAGTTGATGTTGTAGAGACTGGATTATGTTGATTTTTTTTGCTTGGGTTGTATTTTCTTATCTGTTGGGCGCATACTTTTCCGGCAGGTGTTACCAGTTGAGCTAACCCACTTGCCACTTCTTGAGAAACTGTACATTGATAATAATAAGCTATCACTTTTGCCACCTGAGCTTGGTGAGCAGAGAAACTTAAAAGTTCTCAGGGTTGATAACAACATGCTGGTTTCTGTTCCGGGCAAGCGTGGACTCATTCTATATATGCAGTAGGTATCCTGTGACTTCTTTAAATCATATCAAGTTTCGTTTACACAAAGGAAACAGTATCGTAAATATGGAGGTCTAGGCCATTTATGTTTCACGTAACTCGTTCACTTAACTGGTTTTGGGTGGAATTTGTAAGCAGTGGAACTGAGACAGTGCATAGGACTGGTGGAATTGTCATTGGAACACTGTCCGGCCTCTTCTTGATTTCAGGTCATTTTATCGGCAAACCAACATATTTGTTTAGTCTATACTTTGTTCCTTTTTCTGTTTGAATGTGTTTCTAAATCTGGAATTTTCTCAGAGGCTAATTTATCTCTCCAGTTGAATGGCAGGGCTATGGCTGAGTTACGAATTCTTAGGCTTTTTGGTAATCCTCTTGAATTCCTTCCAGAAATTTTACCGCTACACCAGCTTCGCCACTTGTCACTTGCAAATATCAGGATTGTGGCTGATGAAAATCTAAGATCGGTGAATGTGCAAATAGAGGTAGTGGACAAATGTGCCAATGAGAGCAGTCTGTTCTGGCTTTATGCTTTTGAGTGAGTTAAATTCTTCAAGTTAAAGATCTATTTTTGATTGCAGATGGAGAACAGTTCTTATTTTGGTGCATCTCGACACAAGCTAAGTGCATTCTTTTCTCTTATATTTCGTTTTACTGCTTGTCATCATCCTTTGCTAGCGTCTGCATTGGCAAAGATAATGCAAGACGAAGGTGATCGCGTTGTTGTTGGTAAAGATGAGAATGCAGTGCGACAGCTTTTAAGTATGATAAGCAGTGACAATCGTCATGTGGTATGTTGGTTATCCTTGCCTTTATAAGACAGAGGTTAAGCAAGGTCAAACTCTTCCAATGCTCACCGCAACCCGCGACCCCGCCGTCGCCACCCCCGCCAGGTCCGACTACCGGCGCCAAATTGGACCTCAACAACCTCGTCAAGACCCCGACTCCGTCGCTCTGCTGCCCCGATCCGGCCGACTTCGTCATCGTCACCGCACTCAACGGCTCCCTCCTCTTCTCCACCCTCATCTCCACCCCCACATTCTCTTCAGTTTCCTCTCCTATATCTTTCAATTCAACAATCAATGTGTCTTGCGGCACGGGAAGCGCCACCATCAGCTTCGACTGCAGCCTCAGGGAAATCTGGTCCTGATCTCACAAATACAGTATATTTTTGTTGTCGCATGTTTTTTACTTTTTTGACATGGTTTAGATTGCGACGTCGTTTTAATTCCAATGAACGTCAGCATTCTCTCTTTCGCTATTGCACGGGATGGGACTGGGAACATGTTTGGCACTTTTACTTTTTTCCCTTTTTTGGAAGACATTTTTTGCTTTCAAACAACGCTTTTTGTTTTCATTTTTGTTGAAATTAGCTTTTTTTAGAGAGGTTATTGAATAAGCTTTTGCTTAGCTACATAACTACATTTCATATTATTAATCATGTTTTTCTTAGCAATTGTGGTTTTAATTTTTTTAATATTGTTAATTCAAAATAATAATAAAATAATGTGTATAAACTTATAGACTCTATAAAATAATATTTTGGAAAAAGTTAAATACTTCATTAATTTTACATTAACAAATAATAATCAATTAATTTGATGAATAGTCCATTTAGAAAAATAATATGGGATAAAGAGAGTATAATTCTACAGAAAAAATGGTTAAAGTGTTGTAGAGTTAAAAGTTGTTTAATGGTTGATAAAATTGTGTTAAAACACTTTTAAATTAAAGATAAAAATTGATAAGTTGGATTAGTAAATCCTAAAAGTACTTTTAAATGTTAAGATTATCAATAATAATAATAATTTCAAATGTTATCAAGATGCTGAGAACTCAGTCGACTGGTAACTTCACCTAGTTGACTGGTCTCTAACGCAGTCGATTGGTACTCTCCCATAGCCTAAAAAGTGAAAAATATTCACTTGACCCAATTGATTGGTACAATGACTCAGTCGACTGGTAATTCAAAAATATGACCGTTTGAAACGCAAGACTTGAGCATTTAATGCCCAAATCTACCAAATCAGTGTCAAACGACCATATTGATTCAAGGCTATATAAATCCACTTCAATGAGCATTTAAAACAAGAAGAGAATACATTCAATTCACAAAATAGCTCATTAATTCTCAAAAGTTTTGAAAAAATTATTGTTGAGCAACTTCAAACTTGTTCTTGAAAGAGAGAAATATTGTTCATTCGTAAAAGTATTTATAGCTATCTCTCTACCATTTACTTTACAACAAATTTCATTTATTGTAAAAGGGAAAGAGTTGATATAACCTTTAGAGTGTTTAGGATTAAACACTTCATTGTAGCTTTCGTGAGGAAAAGATCGGTTGTACGGTTTGTGTAACACTCACGAAGTTGTACAACTAAAGTTTTAGTGGATTACTTCAAAGTTCATTGAAGAGAGTGAACGTAGAGTCGGAAGGAATCTGATATTACCGAACCACTATAAATGAAGTTTGCATTTTCTTTTCCTCAACTCCTTTATTTTCAGGTATATTATTTGATTGTGTGCTTTATGTATTTAACTGTTTAAAAACTTGCAAGTTAATTAGAAAAAATTTTAAAACTCAATTCATCCCCTTTTGGGTTTGAACCTTGGTTTACACTTTTAATGGTCATGTTTGGTTTTTAATTAAACCATTTTAAAGCAAGTTGACTTAAATAGATTCAAGTCAAATTTGAATTATGCTCAAAATCAATTGCTAAGTTTTGGGGATTTTTATTCTCAAAATCTTTTTGACAGAGTTTAGATCTAATTTACTTTAAATGCTAAGAGAATTTACTATTTGGAATTAAAATTTCAATCCATTTAAATCCCTAAGTCAACCAAATACTTTTTGATTTTAGACAATAACAAATGAGTCAAAAGCTGTCAGTTAGATATATAATTCCGAGTTTTGTGTGTGTATGTGTCTGATCCGAGCTGAAGTACCCAATACAGTTATTATTATGGAACACCCAGTTGTATTTGTAAGTTCAATGTTCATGACTTGAATAAGTAACAGTAACTTCACAAACACGAAATCATAGCATAAAGTATTTAAGCAAATATCCATATTAGAAGATATGAGTCTTCTCTTTCATGTAAGAAGCATTTCTAGGAGAACCTGATCGATCATTCTGCAAACAAGTCATAAACAATTAAAAAGATGTTCTTGAATATATAAATTTGAAAAAACAATAAAATAAATCACTAAAATGATTTCTAGTATATTTATATCAATTTTGTTATCATTAAATTATTTAATCTTAGGTTTTTTATATCAAAACTTTTTAAAAACACAAAGTACTTAATTAAATGTACTACTCAAGTGTGTTTTTTTAAATCACAGAAGCTCATCTTAATAAAGGCTTACAAAGTACTTATATGACATTGGAGCAATATAACATATTTCTTCTGGCTCATTTTAGAAGTTTTTTGTCTAACCCAAGTATGAGTAGACTCGAGCCAAGCCCGAAAGCCGAGATGAGCCCAAATACTAAGATATTCGACCCAAGTCGAGCCCAAATACTAAGGTATTTGAGCTCAGCTCAATTTAAAATTAAAAGACTCGAGTTTGATAAATTTTTTGATGGCTTGAGCTCAGCTCGATTCGAGCTTGATAATAAACAAACTTATTCGAGCCCGAGCTTGAGCCTTGGATTGTCCAATCGAACTCAAGCTCTAGCCTAAACTCTAATTTTAATAATTAAAAATATTAATATTAATATAAATATTGACTTGTGCTCAGTTTGAATTCGGCTCGAGTTCGATATTACCTTATCGAATTGTTCGAGAGCCTTTCGAGCCAAATATTAAGATATTCGAGCTCGGTTCGATAAGCTAATCGAGCCTAATTTTCAAGCTCGAGCTCGATCAAGCCGAGCTTTGATCAAGCTCGAGCTCGAATAGCTCGATAAAAGCTCGGTTCGAGTCCACCTCTAAGCCCGAGTCCATGAAAGATGCAAGACACAAGAGTTTATCCCATCCTTAAATGAAAATAAAATATTTTTTCTTTTCTTTTTTCTCATGCCATTTAATGGTGCGATTGACACTCGCGCCATCTATCTTTCATGGACTTGTGCTAGGAAAGAACTGCTCCTCATTTTAAATGTCCCCATTTTCATTTTGGGATGTCCCAAAATAGTTATCCAGAATAAAAAGACACAGTTTTATTATCAATATTTCAATAATACCCTTTATTATTAACCTAACTACAAGTGATTTGCATACAATTAATACATTTTTGCTTGGTAAAACTGGTATTTTAACACTCATATTAAATGATTTGCACATAATTAATGCACTTTTTTAATCTTTGAGTTTTTCAAAGGAGAACATCGAAAATGGGACGGAAGGAGTACACTATATGATAATTATTATGCTGAATATGAGAATTAAAATGATGATAATAATACCAGAGGTGAGAGTGAATTCTGGAGACTTGAATCTTCAAGGTTGGGCTGAGCAAGCTGGAGATGATAGGGGTGAATGGATTAAAGTTGAAGCACACTACTTGGATGCTCAAATCCATAGAATTGGAACTGTTCAAGAACTTGATGATTCTCTACTGGCTTTGCTTCCATTGCCGCCTGCTGATACTCAAATGCTGCACGGTGCTCTTGTATCATGTTAAATTAGGAAATACGATTGAAGAGACGAAATTTATTTTGCGGAACGGATACGCTTATTGACACATATAATTAAGTTACCGTTTAGTCTAACAGTAAAATACATTTTATGGTTTATAAAATAGTTTTTGAAACGGTTTACAGTAAAGTATGAATGAAGTTTATAAATTATATATTTAGTGTTCAATAAAATACTAGTGAAAACAGTTTTTCGTATACAAATTTAATTTTTAGAAGCAAAAATCATTTCATAAAAACTAATGAAGTTATAAACTATATATTTAGCATTCAACAAAATACCAATAAAAACAGTTTTTCTTACACAAATTGAATTTTTAAAATTAAAAACCATTTCATAAAAACTGTTAAAGGGTCTTTAATTCCATTTATGTTTATAAGAGAAAAAAAACATTTCATAAACTATCATGAACTGTACCTTAACATTCTAATGGGGTTTTTGAATGAAAGTATGAAACAAAATTTCAACACAGTTTATCTGGAACCTTAATTTATTTACTTATTCATCGGTACATGTTGCTATTTTCCTCCTCTAATATTCGCTCCTAAACATCAAAGATAAAAAGAAATTCAAAATCTAATATTATGTTACATTAAATTAAGATGATGATGATATGGCATTGTTAATTTAGTGTACCAAATTAACAAAGCCATAGCTTCCGCTTCTGCTTCTGCTTCCATATTAGAATCTTATCCAAAATGATAAGAAAAAGCTAATAGGATATATATATATATATATATATATATATCAAACATTAGATCGAATAAAATCATGTCATTTTGTCATCTCTTTTTAATCTGAGTTACCAAACAAACACTTTTGAGTGTGCTTGCATGAGAGAGAATCACCCTCCTACGCAGATTATCCAGCTGTTGTTGCAGGAGCTCATTCTGCATGTCCAGTCAATAAAAAGAAAACACAACCGTGAAATGAAAAAAAGAACAAAACTTCAATAACAAAAAGCAAGAAACAAAAAATGGATATTTTTTATTATAATTACAAAAAAATTTAAAGAACAAATGCTTGATTTGTCTTATGATGTTGATTTAGTTTGGTTTGTTGGTTGCGATTCCTTTACACTTTTGAGAATAGTAATTCTCTTCACCTTAAAATTTTTATGAAGGTACCGTTTGGTTATCGAAATTGCATATGTTTACTCTATAAAGGTACCGTTTGGTTGCCATGAAGTTCCCATCACAAGCATTCTTAAAACTTTTAATTTGATTTTTCAATCCTTTTATATCTTCCATCTCTTTATCTAATCCAGGAGAAGCCGAATTCCATAAGCAGTTATGTTTCTTCTCTCTATTTCTTTCACCTTCCTCTTAATTTTTATCATCTAAAATATAAAATATAAGTGTTATTAATCACTGCCCGTTCTTTTTAATAATTTGTTTATTGTGAGTCAATTGAAATACAAATGATATAACGTTTTACTGTAAACCATTTTAAAAATTATAAGCTAAATTATAAATCATTTCATAAACTCTACCTAACAAGTACTTCATTTAACAATTCATTTAATATATTGAAACTAAAAATCAAAATGAAAATACTTTAAATAAATTTTTTTCTTTTCAAAAGGTGCTAATTAGTTTAATTGATGAAGTTATGTGGTGATTATATCAATCAGTATATTTTGTCATGTTAAACTATTTGTAACTTTTAATTATTCATAAAATTAATATTGAAGGTCAACATACAATTTGTTTAGTTTATTAAGGTGTTGTTTGGTAATTGGTTTAAGCAGTGATTAAAACTAATTTTTGACTAAATCGACTCTATTCAAGAAGTACCACGTGAAGTCATATATGGCCTTAGAATCGAAAAGAAAAAACATGGGTATGGATAGGGTCCGAAACTAAGGGGGTCACACAAGCCATAAGAAGAAACACACTACAAGAAAAAGAGTCATCACCGTCCCGTCGATGATGACCCGTCGACGATAGTGTATTACCGAGAGAATTTTTTGAATATCTCCAACAGAACATTGTCCGTCGGTGATAATCCATTACTGATGCCATTTTTTCTTGTAGTGATACCCCTGCCTTCTTCAAATAAAACTAAACTGACATCAAAATATAAATACACAAAAAATGCTTCACCCTTTTTTTTTTTGCAACAAACCTCACTAAACCCCTCCTCTCTAGCATGGAAACGAAAAATGAAAAACAAATTTTAGGGTTCTTTTCGTTTTTTCTATGATATTGAAATCTCGATAATGGAAGACGATCATGAATATGATCAACAGTACGAGGAAGATGACGAGGAGATTACTCAAGAAGATGCCCAAGAAAGGCTCCGATTACTATTAAACTTATCAGAGTATACTTAATTTTTTTTGCGGGTTACCATGGATTGGCATTAAAATCCTAACTTATAAATTGAAGAAAAATATTAAAGCACGGAATAATAGAAAGCTCCGTATTTGACTAATCAAAGAGT